>OZ010584.1:90554103-90666603 GCA_963932145.1 Acanthosepion lycidas
GTTTATTAAAATGTGATTGGTCTCTATAAATAGTTCCAAGGGTATTAACTCTGTAATTGTTAGTACATCACACTTTATTACAACAGATGAATAAATAAATATTTATTATGAGCTACTTAATGTTAAAAAAATAATTTAACACTAGATTCCAGTAGAAGTACAAATAAGAAACTAATGTTAAATTTTGTTGGAGTTTGTTTAAGACCAAAGTTCCAGACGCTACAAAGGAAAAATTCCGAAGTAAATCAAAATAAAGTGAATAGATTTTAAAAGCGTTCTGTTCTCATAGGTAGATGTTCTTTCGTGCATTTTAAACGGGTTCCATCGCAACTGCAATTTATTAGCATCATGCTATAAATTTTATATCTACGATGTCGCTTGATACCTAACTTAATGGCCACCTTCGATGACTTTGAAACGAATTTAATGAAATATTAGGCTATAATAATGAACTGCTACGTCATTTTAGATAAGATATGCACAGAAAATGGGATTGTTATGTCAAGTTCAATGGGGCTGTTAAGTATGCTTTTGCACAACTGGCCTTAGAAAAGTATGAATCGATCTTTTCCCCTTAGTGTAAGGCTCTAACTTATTCAGCCTTCTTTGGTGGCCATTGTAGGAGACGAAAAAATTTAAATTAAAAACCGTTGCAACTCCGCTTCGAGAAAATTTTAAGAAGTATGTATAAATGAAAAGATTTTAAATTGACAATTTTTTCCATTTCAATGAAACAGTCGTTAAACACTTCTATCTTTCTTTCATTTTCTCACTGAAACCAAGTAGCGTCTTTTCCCCTCTTTCCACGCAATCAAAAACTGAATAGTCCATTATTTACAAGGTATTAGCAGGACATAATGGTCATGCTAACTAACGAAGGTAGGATCAAGTAAATTTATAACAGGATACACAGCATGCAGTCTTCCTTCCGGACCCGCGAAGATAAGTGAATCACTGAATACATCGCACTCAAAAAGCGATTAATTATCAGCTAACAAACATTCCTTGAATGACCATCAGAATATGCTGAGAAAAGGTGAAATCTCCTTGACAGAATATTTTTATGGTCATTTACAATAAAATGGGTTTCTTGCAAATAATATCAATCAAGAAGATCGAGGTATTGAACATCGAGAACGAGTATAACTCTTCGAGACCCCGACCTCATCATCGAGTAAACTAACTGACCATAGAGTCCTAACTGGTTTACTGATGTTACACAAGTGAGAAAACCATGCCAGAAATGAGGACACCGATAGTCTGTTCCATGGACTCTTGGAATGTGTCAACCTTGATATAGCCATCTTGCGACAGAAAAGTATTTCATAGCCCTAGAAATGAATTGGGGAATAAATAAACAGATCCCCCCTAAGCAATATTGTTTAAAATTTTTCACATGTTACTTTGTGTAATTCGTGGCCAGTGGAGGAGATATTTTAAAAGCCTTATATTTCACCTCCAGCATACTTCAAATTTGCCGTGTGCTCGGAAAAATTCTTATAATTGTTAAAAGGCGTTGAGTAGATGAGAATTTTCTTGGGTCTTACACACCTCTCTTACATGCTTCTACGTTTTGCAAGTTGTGGAGGAACTCTAATTCACTCAAACGTTTTTATTCGCTCGCTGCTGGAGTAACAGGAAAGAATGAACGAATACAGATCGCCAGATTCCTTCGAATGGCTGGACCACAAACCTAACAATTTTTAATTTAATTCGAATCTTAAAACTAAAAGCTTGATGAGAACAAACTACAATGTAAATGCTGCTTTCTTAAGTGTTGGGGTTAACAATATAAATGGTGTTTTGTTGAAAAGATTAACGTGGCTGCGTGTTGAAGAGCATTTAACATTTATACATTTTTTTAACATCAAGGAAAATTAATAGAAAACCGATTTGTTTCAACGATCAAAATCAACAACAAAAGGTAGTTTGTGTAATGTGTGAATAAGGAGAAAAAAGTAGTTTCCCTTTATTTATCTGTCGAATTAGGAAATGTATTTAAGCAAGTTTTCTGAATATAATGTTCAGAGTTCTGTGTTAAAATAGAATGTATATTCCGAAGATCGTACAGTTGTGTGTTTGTAACTAACAGAGTTGTTGCAAATTGGGTTGTTCACAGAGAACTGATAGTGTATGAAATTCAAGTTCTATGTTTGTGTGTGTGCATGCGGAGTGAGTAGAATGAATAACACGTGTGAGTAGTCGAGTTCTACTGTCTTCAACTCTACTGTTTGATTTGGGAATGAATCCGAATTTATATTACTATCGGTGACTCCCAACATGAACGTGGGATAAATTTTTGAATGAACATGAAAAATATCCGAATGGATAAAAAATGAACCAATCGGTGATTTTATATAACAAAAATTGTTTGTGAGTAAACAGTAGGAAAAATTCAGTGTCGTAAAATGCGATCGGTAAATTGTCCTATGATATTTTTGACCAATCACAGCTGAAAAAAATGTAGGCGTGGCAACATAATAGTAATCACTACAACAATGTGTGAAAAATAAATTCCGAGAATACTGTCGATTGAGGAAAAATATAACAATATAACATACACCAAATATTTATTTTTAAGCAATTACCTTCTGAAACATTTGATTAATTTCTGACTTGATATAAAACTGCAGGCTAAAGCCTGTGAATTTGACGAGCTCCAGGACCACTTAGTCAGAAACAGAATTATTGTATGTGGCATCTTGAACAAAGACACTCACGAATGACAACCTAGAGACCCGGACTTAACTTTACAAAAAGCAAGAGACAAATGCCGAGAGTTTTAAGTCGGCACGAACCAAATTAAAAGTATAAACGAAGAAACGCCAAGACTGAAAAAGAAAAATTGAAAAAATAAAAGAAAAATTGAAAAACTCGGTCTCTCAAGATCAGAACACCGGCCCTAAATGTCACATTTTGTGTGCGAAAAAAATGCATGACTTATAGGAAAACAATTGCAAAATACTACAGAACCAACAATTTTACCATTTTGCCAGTATGTGCTGTTCTAAATCACAAGAAGATGTATCAGAAATAAGCGCTAGGGAAAGTGATGTTTATCATACGCCTATTTATTTTTAGATAGCATCACGCTAGAAACAAATGCAATGACACCCGACTGGACAAAAAATATAGTAGTAAATGACATTACAACCATTAATTTAAAGCTGCACACTGCGGCACAAGCCAATATAATATAAAAAAATGTGCAGTGAGTCCTAAAAATAAAATATAAAAATAATAAAAAAGAAGAAGAAAGAATTCAAATTAAAATAAGGCATTGAAATTAGCACTTTCTTTTAAACCTTAAGTATACTGAATTATTGGAGATACCTACTTTAAAATCCTTCTTTCTTTCTTTCTTTCTTTCTTTCTTTCTTTCTTTCTTTCTTTCTTTCTTTCTAAACTTCTCTCTAAACTAAAGATAGGGCAACCCACAAATAAAAAGAAAAAAAAAGAGAGACAGACAATGGACAATAAATGTCATGTCATCTCTAATTACTATTACTACTAATACTGATGATGATGTTAAAATCGAAATTAAGTACAAAGTATTAAAGTTGGTGTTCCACTGGGATTAGGGTGGAAAGATAAATTATATGAGTCTGGGCGCTGAAAAGTTGAATCAAAAGTAAACAAAGACGATACAAGATGTGGTAAACGTTAACAACGGTTTTATTCAAAATTCCCGCTGGATTCGTTTTGCTCCAAGCATTCCCTAGTGCTTACAATCATCATGAGAATTAACATTATTGATGCTGTTATAAACATCCCCCTTCCTAAGGTAATTTATTTCTAACTTTTCCAAATTACAAAGTAAATCATTACAAATCACTTTGTTTTGATTACAGTCCAAGGGTGATAATTCACCTTTTTTTTTTTTTTTTTTTTTTTTAAATCAGACATTCTTTTCTGGTTTTCGCCAGTTTGTCTCTCTCCCTGATCCGGGTGTATTTCCTTTCAGCGCTGTTGAGTGTGTGTGAGGCAAATGCTATTATTTTTAAATTATCATCTATTTCTTGAAATAGATCTGCTCCGCGACCATAATTTCTAGAGTCAGCGCTAACTAATGTAAGATAGGTTGGATTGTACTATGATAGAATTAATGCTTGAGTTAGTATCCTTAACTCTTTTGAAAGAATTCTCTTGTGTTTAATCCCACAGAAATACAGTGTTCTTTTTCAATAATTCCATCATTGGTTGTATTGTTTTAGACAAATTCGGTAAGAATTTGCCTAGGTGGCTATACCAATCATGCGACGTAGTTCAGTTTCCTTGCTAGGTTGAATTAGTCTCCAGAAATTATGTGCCCAAAATATTCTAGTCGTGTCTATTTATTTCATACTTTTCTTTATTAAGCTTGAATCAGGCTTTTTGTAATTTTTTAAGAACAGTTTTTAGTCTTTCATCCTGTTCTTTTATAGTTCTACCGTAGATTAGAACATTGTCGATAATTGTTTCGACTCCTTGAATATTTTTCAATAATTCTGACATCTTTTTTTGAAATATTCCGGAGCTGATGCTGTACCAAAAAGTAATCTTTTGAAGCAGTATCTTCCAAAAGGAGTAATGAAAGTCGTGAGTAGATAATTTTCTTTACTTAAAGGAATTTGATAGAATCCGCTGGTAGCATCCAATTTAGAAAAAAATTTAGCTCCACTTAGTTTAGGGGAAATATCATCTAAATTTGGTAACATGTAATGTTCCCTTTTCACTGCTAAATTTTTATAGCGAACAATTTTCATATTTATGTGTCAATGATATACAAGCATAATTAATAGGAGTTACTTCCCTTTGACTGGAATTAAAATCTTTATTAAGGAAATATTTTTATCTGAGCTCATAGAAAGTTGAATAAACTTGCCGCTCAAAATGTTCACCGTGAGAGAGTTGAAAGAATTCTGTAAAGCTGAGAATCAGTTGATAAACTTTTAGCTTCAGAAGAGTTGAAGGAGTGAATGTTCTGTAATGTATTGTAATTATTGTAATTAAGTTTCTAATGCTTGTAATGTTCTGTAATGTTCTATAATGTTCCGTACGTATGTGTATGTGTGCGTGTGATGGCGTTTCATAGCGTTCGCCCGAACTGAGACGAAACGATTTTTCTTAAAGTCTTACATTGTTGGCAGGCAAGAGAAATTAAAAGAGAAGAACGAACTTATGTCGAAATATTTATAACCAATGTTGTCACGTGATCGGCTCCGGAAAGCATAGACAGATTTTGGTGGAATTGTATTTTTTTTCAGGTCAGGAACTACTCCTGACCTGAAAAAAAAAATTATTCGAACGTAGTTGAGAACATGATCTTAATATTAACTGGCCAATGAGAAGTGAGAAAAATATCAAGGCTCTGTGATCCATTTTTTTTGCACAGATTTGCACAAAAATTGACATTGAAACAAAGTGGTAGCGGAATGCTAAAAATCAGTTGGTTCAGTAACCTTTTCAAAAATTTCATTTTCATTTAATTCTTCCTCCATTTTTGGGACTGGGACTCTTCTAGTTGTTGTTACACAGTAGGGTAAAGCGTCTTTTTTCAGAACTATTTTAACTGGGACTCTATCCTTACACCCTGCGGCGTCAAATGAAATTCTCTGTTTTATTTTGTCTCAACGTTTCACTAAATTCATTTCTACAGCCGTTCACTGAGACAATAAGTTCTCTTCCTTTACACATTTAATGGCATATATCTCCAAGTAATATTTGTCCATACCTTCTGTAGCGGTATTAAATTTTCCAATGCACTGAACTGTGCCTCCATGACTTGTGAAGGTGCTACTTACTGGTTTTAATAAAGGTTTTTCTCTCAAATTTTTGTAAGTTTCGATTGAGATAATCTTTATGTCTGCGCCTGTGTCGATTTTAAATTTTTCTACTGTTTCACAAATGTTTATACGGGTCTTTTAAATCTGTTTCTGTAAGCTTTCCCGGGAAATATTTTTTTTCTCCATTTACTGTTTGTATTGTATTAGTTTTAGTTCTGCAGGCTACAGTGAAATGATTCATTTTTTCCGCATTTCTTGCACTGTTTCCCTTTCACGCGATAATTTTTACAATCATATTTTCTGTTACATATACTGCAGTTGTTTCAACTTTTTCTTTTCGTATTTCGTGGCTTTCTCTGGGTCATTAGTTCGTGTGCATTTTTCTCGTATATTTCTTCCATTTGAGATTTTATTTTCACTCTCTTCCTGTTTAACTCCGTAGCTTACCCGAGTTTCAAATCAGGAAGGAATTGTAATATTTCGCATAGGTCATTATTATGTCGCCGTTTGATTTGGTTTTTTTGTAAACTCGCATGCTTCTGCTAATTCGGGCAATGCGCAAATAAAAGTTTCCAGTTGTTCTCCTGGTAACTGAAATCGAAGATAAAATTTTGCCCTTCCATGAACTATATTTCTTAGGCATGAAGTGGGCACTGAATTTTTCCAAAACTGAGTCGTAGACATTTGCATTTTCTCGTTGTGAGAAAGAAAATGTCCGGAATATATTAATTTTCAGCTTTGCTTCCCATGTAATATATTAATGTACTTACTTGAGTTTTGTTATCTTCTTCCCAGAGTTTCGATGCTTCTCGAAAACGTTGAAATCTCTGCAACCATTTCTGCAAATTTTTCTGATTTGTAAAGTCAAATTGTTCTGGTGTCGTTAATTTGAAAATTTTTCTTTTTTTAATAAAATATATATTTTTTCGAATTGGGCCCTTTTCTCCTACTAGAAAACATTTTTCTTCTTTTAGAAAGAATTCCACAGGGCTTAGGGTGGAAAGATAAATTATATGAGACTGGGCGCTGAAAAGTCGAATCAACTCAAAGACGACATGAGACGTGGTAAACTTAACAAATGTTTTGTTCAAAACTCCCGCTAGATCCGTTTTGCTCCCAGCATTCCCTGGCGGCACTGGAAGTCCTTACAATCATCATAATAATCAACATTATTGATGTTATAAACAGTTGGTATTGTATTAAGTAAAATAATTAAGTTACTAATTTACTACAGTTAATTGTTATAATGGAATATGCAATCACACATAAACTCTCCTCTAAGTAGTGTGAAAAATAACCACAATTATGCGAAAAGTGTATTATTTGAACAGCTGAAAAATATTGTTGAAAAAAGAAAAGTGGCGAGTTTATTTTAATGTTTCATTTTTATTAAAATGAAACATCAAAATAAAATAGGCACAAAATCGCCCAGGATTTTTTTTATGGGGAGAAGAGAAGATAAAACGTCACATATCTTATCCCGAGTTTGGTCAAAAGCGCAAGCAAAACCAAAACGAGACTTCCACTCCGATGTGAAATTGGAAAGAAATTTACATTTATTATATAGTACGAAAACAATAAAACAATACAAATTTAAAATACTAGTTTACACTAAATTTTCCTTTGTTCGCCCTACAATTAGGCAGGATAACAAGTTCTAAAATTACAATATGTTAGGCTCATAAAAAGTAAAAAGAATTGTATTTTTTTCAAAAAATATTTAATTACTTTCAAGAGTGAAAAATCTTTCAGAAGAATTCACAAGCGTTGCTGGGTGCAGGGTAACTTAATAATTCAGTTTTTAAACTGAAATTCAATTTTGAGATATATCTTCTTTTTTTTTTTAAATAAAAGTTTCAATCAGGAATTATAACTCTAATTTAGAGAATTTTCTTTCCATTTTCCTTTTGCTTTCTTTTACTTTCAGTTTCTTTATGTTTTTGCTCGTTGTCGGAGGCGGTGTGATCGGCTTTTAGTTTTTCTTTGTTCTTCTCCCTTTTCGTTGTTGTAGTAGTCGTCACAACGTTGTCATTATGAATGCCGAAGCCCTTCAAACTTTTGCTATCCTAGCGGCTGCTAGCATTTTATGCTTGTGACAGCCAGTACCGTTCTGCTTTCTGCTTTCCAATAACTAGCCGACTTCCCTTCCACGTGAAAGCTAACCCCCTTTTGCCTGTCCGATAAGTCAGACTTCTTAAATAGCCATGAATCGGATCTCAGTTGAATCAGAAATTTAATACTTCGCGTTCGTAATTTACTTTCCCCATTGGTTAAAAAAAAAAAAAAAAATTAAAAAAAATAATCACGGAATGTATCTCTTAAACCACGTCTATTTGCCAACTTTATGTAGGCGGGTTTTGAGACCATAAGTCTTCTTGAGCCTCTTTTTTTACAAATGTGAAGACAAAATTTCACACATATATATTTTTCATAAACCGTCAGGCTTCATTTTGGCGGTATTTACAATATCATATCTGAGCCTCACATATACAAAGTCTTACACATCAAATTTATTCAGGTCATTTTTTAAAATTAATTGTTTGTCTTTTCATAGATACTTTTAAAATATTCCTCTCAAAAGAAATTGCATTAAACAAACCTAGTCTATTGTATCACTATTTTTATTTTTTTTTTATATTCACTCTGCGTCTTTAAGTATTTTTAATTTCTTTTTTCATTAATCTAACTGTAAGCATATTTTTCCATTCTGTTTTTAAATTAACCAATAATGGTCACTTAAATTCAAATATTTTCTTCCTTTCGTTTTCATGCTATATAGTAACTTTTAATAACCTATTTATTTATAATTTCAAATAAAACAAGTTATGCATCTGACATTCAATGATAATTTGCCGAAGAAACTGTGTGTACGATATTGCTACTACTACACCGCATCACCAATAGCCTATACAATTAATTACATTGTAACGAGCGACGGTTACGTTTTCCCAGAAAATGACATATATCTAAGTTCTAGTTTTGGAATTTCTCTCATGTTATTAGCTAAATATTTTCCATAAAATCAATATGGGATTTCTTAGTAAAATTCCAGTGTATTTTCAAACAATTTCTCTCTAATATTTATTTATTTATTTATTTCTCTTGATCACAAATATTAAATTAAAATTAATTTTTGACTCACAGAAAAAAGAAACAAATTAAAAACTCGAAATTTGAAATAGATTATATTGAATTATATTGACGGTATTTTTAATTTTTAATTTGAATGTATGACTTTTCATATTCAAGACAAAAGATCATATAAATCTAGTTCAAGGAATTTACTTGTAATGTAAGGGAGGTAATCATTATTAGTAATCTATGATTGATGTAAGGGAGATAATAAGTATGTAGAAATTGTTTGAAAATCTGCATTAGACAATATACAAATTCAATATGGTTGCTTAGCAGTAGAAAACTGGACGCATATAAAAATTATTTATGTAATAAAAAAGAAAATGTTGAAATTGTGTAAAAATTAATTAAAAATTATTTCTGATGAAGACATAATATAAAAATGTTGTCAAAAGCTAATTAAGAAAATGTTGGAATGTGTGAAAATTATCAAAAATTATTCTTTAATGAATCCGATAATATCAGAATGTTACTAAATGTTTATTTGGAAAAGAAACCTCCTAAACAAAGCTAGACAGTTTATATATGTGTGTGTGCGTGCGTATGTATGTATGTATGTATGTATGTATGTATGTATGTATGTATGTATGTATGTGTGTGTGTGTGTGTGTGTGTATGGATGTATGTATGTATGTATGTGTGTGTGTGTGTGTGTGTGTGTGTGTGTGTGTGTGTGTGTGTGTGTGTGAATAAAGATTTGTTAAATAATGGGGGCCCCAAAATGATGTTATTAGAAACCAATGCTTGACGCCATTAAACATTCTGAAAAATCAAACCAGATGGTTTTAAATATTCTGTAGCAAATATTTACAAAAATAAGGAACAACTTTGATGTCAAAACCCCGCCAAATTTAAGTTGCAAACGGGTGCTGTTTGATGGGGTTAGTGATTTTTGAATTTTCAAACTAACGGGGATAGAAAATATACAAACCCTCAAGAGTTTTTTTTTTTTTTTTTTTTTTTTTTTTATCAGATTGGAACCACTGTTCGCTATATAAAGGGGGAAAATTTGCCTGCAAAGTCAGAAAGGATTCGACATGTTCGGGGGAGAAAGACTTTGGGATGACACAAGAAATATCAATAGGAGTTTGAAATAAAATTATTATATTTCTCGCAGCAATCAGAAGATTGATTTTAATAATTATATAACGATAACGGCGGACATGAGGTGGAAAATGACTCTATTGCGTAGTAAATCTGTTTTGAAATAAATATTATATATCATTATTATAAGAAATTTAGTATAGGAGATAAGGAAATTGAATACTTCACACAGAAAAAACTAAAACACCGGGAATTATTCTTTTAAATTCATTTTTTCGTTTAAAAACGAATCCGTATTTTTGAAAAATGTTTTGAAATAATTTTATACATTTTCTCTCTGTTTATAAATTTTAATGTTTGTTCTCGGAAAATGTTTTTTATAAATAAAAATAATTAGAAAAAACTTGTATAAAACGACTTTAACAAAACATTATATATCAAAATGTTATAGATGCATCTTTTAGCTCGAGAATATGAATTGCACGATATATCATCGAATTTGCAAATTTAGTGATCACAGATTGAGGAATTTTCACCCATGCATCTATGATAGCCTGTTACAACTCATCAAAATTGAAATATTTTGTAATTAACAGTAGTATACGCATTTCTCGCTATTATTTTTATATCTTGTGTGAGATTGACGTCTGGAGACAAGGCAGACCATTTCATTACAGATGAAAAGTGATAACTAAAGTAAGAAACTACTGAGTAGCGAGTTCGATCCTTTCCGGATGCACCATAAGTTTAGTCAACAGGTCATACATAGAATAGAATTATTACTGAAACAACCGGTTTGAGTAAGGGGGACAACTACGACGTCTAAGAAATATATAGTTGGAATTGTATTGTACAAGTTGTCTCCCTTGAAAATTTAAAATTTAAGCTTTGTATTGTAGAAATAAAATGTGAAATGATTTATACAAGGGTAAGTAAAAAGTTATCTAAATTTTCACCAGAACATATATTTAGGTTTGTCACACTGCCTTCTGCTTATGTGTTTTGTTTATAGTTGGTACTATTATGGTCACGTGATCGAAATTTGAGCTTGATCACAATAGTTTTCTTGCTGCTATTACAGTGCGATTACCGGCCAGACCACAGCCAATGTACTCCAAATTGAAGGTTCGCTTTGCTTACGGACACGTGGCCGTCGATTTCATCGGGTGTACTCTCGACTGGCCGTTATCTTCAGTCGAGGAAACCTTCCACCCAGCGATGTGTAGAATCAGATTTCTACATTTATTGTTTTAAATCTCAAATATGTGCAAGTTTAAACACATAGAGGCTCCCAACCAAGTATAACAACTGATGCATTCGGATTGGTTGAAAAATATCAATTAAGTGTCGTCAACTACGTTCGAAGGTACCGATCCAAATTTTGACCTCGAGTTTACCCCACGAAATGTAAACATGTTCTCGAGCCCCCAAGAGCACTAATAAAAAAGAAACTTCAGCGCGACTTGGTCAGTGGGTCCTTAAAATATTCAACTCATTCACTTGACTTCATTTGAAATCGACACAACAACAAAGGAGACGAACCAAGTTTTTCAACGCGACAACGAAACTTGTCACCCATTTCCAGGCTTAACGTTAATTACTTAAATTATCGTAAACCCAGCTTACGAAAGAACGCTCACCCCAACAATTTATTTTATTCCACAACAAACCTCTCCGGTAAAAGAGCGACAACTCTGTAGAAATTATACTGAGTCAAGAACAATACTTTTTAATTTAATACAAAAAACAGAACTGTTTAATTTCCCTACAACAATAATAATTAAGCACATCTTCTCATTTTCATACATACAGTTCAGCAATTTCAATTCTTTCAATATTACACAATCAAGAACTCTAAACTGTTTTAACAACTTTAGCATCATATATTTTGTATTTGTTGTGTTTTATAAAAAATATTTATTGTTGAACAAATTCTTCCATTTGTTTATTTCTCTTGTTGTTGTTGTCTTTGTGACATTTGATATAGTAAAAATAGTAGAGTGTCAGTTTTATTTGTGTTTTTAACCAATACAGATTGGCTAACCCACTACAGATGCAGTGTCATCACTGCACTGGCTACGTACACAGCTATGTCTATCTCATTGTGCGAGATGGCTGTTAATCCTACAATGTGGTTCATACGGCCTTTAAAAAGTCTTTTTTTGTTGTTGTTTAAATCCTGCCGAGTGTTTATCTACACTCCTCACCAGAAAAGCCTGGTAAGGGAGCCGGTTTAGTTACTGATGACCCGACCATACGGTAGATCATACTGGGTAATATATATAATAGATAATAATAATAAAGGTTACAAATAAATTAATTAACAATTTGATGCTTATTGCAAACTTATTTTAATTTTAGCCTTACTTGTTACATTATCGTGATCTATATATTCAAACTGAGCAGCAATTTCTATATTTCTCACGACTGATATAGAATGTCAATGCACTGCAGAATACTTATATATATCTACAACTTTCCTTTTTCCGAATTCATTAAACCTTTCAAAAACATAAACTATTAATTGGAATTGGAATGAATGCCCTGATGCCACCTACTCTAAAACTCCGAATACACCATAAAAATTTAAGATGTGGGATTAGTAAATAAAAACACTTCAAATATATTGGTGTATAGATCAGTTATGACAAATAAGGAAATTGAACATAGAATATGCTGTAGTTTTGCCCGACACAGCAAATTGTTGTAAAACAAAAACACTAAACTGAAAACACGAATTAGGTTCTTAAATAAACGCACTAGATTGTGACTTCATGCAGATGTCATGGATGGCGCCAAACCCACATAGAAATATCTAAAATGTCAGCTGTATACAACCGCTTTCAATGGTTAAAAATGGCTTTGAGCGAGTGAAGCCTGAGGGTCTTGGCAAATAACTTATTTCTTTGAACATTGTGAACTGATACTAAAAAGTCACACATAAAGAACTGTACCAAATAACACAAACTACATCAATTGAGGACTTTCAACAGCAGCTACAACTAAAATGAATATCACATATAACTCGAAGAGAAATAATGACATAATGAAATCCATACTACTTCAAATAAAAGGTTAGTAAGGAGGACTCCCATAAATGCTGGAAAGAGCGATAACAGCTACTGAACTTGAGAAACCTATTTCCCTGAAAATTGTTTCAACAGAAAGATTTTATAAATTTCAACCGAAAGTAGAACTGGCTGCTCGATCAACGAATGCCAAGTTTTTCCTTATAAGGAATCGGCTATTATTACCATTAGCGTCAACGTTAATTATATTGTTATATAGGAATAAAGTGTCGCTGACGACACTTGAGTTTGAACATAGATCGCCAGTGAGCAAACACAGGCGATCTTATTATTGAATTAAGTAGACCCCGTGACCATAGAGGAAACGTATACGTAGGAATTAGCTTTGCGTCTAATCGTTATTTATAGTCCAACTTGGGCACCTCGAGGCTGTGTAATGGTTAGCAAGCTTGTCTCGCTAAAACAATTATGACTGAATAGTGAGTTCGATTCTTACTGGGTGTCCCATACTTTCGGCCTTGTTCCACATCTAAGCCGGGCTTAGAAAATCACTATTTATAGTCCAACTTTGGCCGAAAACCGATATGCCATCGTCTAGAATACATATAGACTTCGGAGTACCGTTAAACGAAGCATACTATCTAGTGGTAGTTGATAGTTATACTAAATGGCCAGAAATATTAAATTGTAGAAGACTGACTATCGCGGTAACGATAAATTTTTGCAAGGTTCGGTGTTCCCGAGTCTATCGATTCATATAACGGGACTCAATTTACGTCTAGGGAATTTAACGTTTTTTGCAAATCATTAGCAACAGAGCATATTACAACCGCCCCTCTTATAACCCAAGATCAAATGGACAAACGGAACGGTTTGTCGATACGTTTAAAGGGCACTAAAAGTCGGAGGGAGAGGAGTCAGATGAAAAAATGCTACAACAATTTCTGAGTCTTTACAGAATAACACCAAACCCGAACACCGTGTCTGGAATGTCGCCTGCAGAGTTGATGTTCGCCAGGAATATTAAGTCCGTATTTAACAAATTACTACCAGAAAGGAAGACAAGAACATCAAGGAATCAAAATAATATAAATGAATATTTTAAACTCGGTGCTAAAGTTTTTATTTTTTTAATTTTGAATGTATTAACGTAGAAAAGAATTCTAGTAAGATGGCGTTATTAAAAAACGGATCGGCAAAATGACATACATGTTACAGGGACAAAGGTGAGAACATATAGGATACAAATCCTATATCATTCCAACAAATGACTAAAAACACAAAGTAGATTTGCACACCCGCAAAATCGGATCAAAACTACTAAAAACAGATTTCGCAATAAGGTGTGAAATTAATTTTCTGACCAATGAAAGGAGGCGATTTGCTAAACTAAAAAAAAGATAACGAGCCAGTGTGAAAAAAGTCAACAATAAATAGAGAATCTCAAGTCAATCACCAGTCAGAAGGGCGCAGAGATCATAGAAGACTGACAGTAAATTCCATCGCTGATTCAGCCCGACACTAAGAGCCGAAATTGGATTAGAAAAGGAAAACAACAACAACAACAAATTTACAACTGACTCCAAAACAATTCATAAGTACATTTTCCTTTTATCTTTTTTTCTTTATCCACACTCTTTTTTTCAACTTAAATTGATCGCCCCTTTTCCCTTTACACCTATACAAAAACAAAAGAAACAGACATTACTCTGCTACTTTGTTGAAAGACAGCGAACACAGACATTTTGTAAAAATCACACTTTTGATTAAACGAACTAAAGCATTAATCTTTTTTACCCTATTCACAAGATAATAAATATACAATGTTCTATTTTCTACAAACGTTCCTTATCGTGTTGTTTCTTCTTGAAATTTGCGTTGTATTTTGTGGGCAGGGTATCCCGTATTAAATTCTCCTTTAATCCGGATACGCTGACCCCACAAGTGGTGACCAACCAATCGACGTGAAATGAACTCGCAAATTTCCAACTGAAAGAAAAGCTTCAACAAAATAAGCAACACATTTTTTTTTAACATATAACCATAATCATCAAGATACATAGAAAATGGATATACACACTACGGAATCTATGGAAGCCGCTATAACAATTAACTTACCAACTTATAACCCAACTAACGTACAAATTTGGTTTGCACAGTTAAAAGCAATTTTCAATGCAAAGAAAATTACATCGCAAAGTTCAAAATATGCCTACGTTGTCGAAAAACTTCCCGCAGATGTAGCATCCGAGGTAGTGGATCTACTTAATGACATGCCGGAAGAAAAACCTTATGACACGTTGAAAGCTGCAATTATTAGACGTGTCGGTAAATCGGAGGAAAGAAGGTTACACGACTTATTCAATAATGTGAACCAGGGATATATGAAACCTTCACAGCTTTTAAGAAAAATGCGATCTTTATTAGGAGACAACACCATGTCTGAAGTGGTGTTAAAGAAACTGTGGATGGATAAACTGCAAACACATACAACACCAGATATTCGCATCACTCCCCGATGATTTACAGCTGGAGAAAATAGCAGAAATAGCAGACAAAATACATGACAACAACCAAGACAAAAATGTATACGCCACATCACATGCACCAACAGATACAGCAACATTACCAGACAAGTCATCTGAATTGTCGCAGCTGTATAAGCAAATGGCGAATCTCAGCTTACAAGTACAGAGTCTGGTACAAGCACAGAAATCTCAGCGTTCTCGTCCAACATTCAGAAATAGAGCTTACTCACCACACAGACGTCGAAGTAGATCGAACTCTTTCTCCAGAGAGCAAATTACACACGATACCTGTTGGTATCATTATAAATTTGGAAGAAATGCAAGGAAGTGCACTGAACCATGCAATTTCAATTCGAAAACTTCTCACATTTCTACACAACACCAGGGAAACGACTGTGCCGGCAGCAAGTAAAGACGACATTAGCTGCTGGATTAAAACAAGAGAGTCGTCTATTTTACATCCGGGACAGAAGTAGCGGATATTTATTTTTAGTCGACACCGGCGCTCAGATCAGTGTTATCCCACCAAATACAAAACAAAAACCTACATTCTCCACATACACATTGCAGGCAGCAAATGGATCAAAGATAGAAACATACGGTGAGACATCACTAACGCTCGATTTGGGTCTAAGAAGATCTTTTTCATGGATTTTCACACAAGCAAATGTGAAAACACCTATCCTAGGAGCGGATTTCCTATCCCATTTCGATTTATCAGTGAATATGGCTACACTCTCATTGACAGTAACACAAACCTAAGAACAAAGGGAATCACCTCAATCTACAAGTCAACAGGAATTAGTTCAGCAATACCAACGGCTAATGGCCTACATGAGTTGATAAAAAAATTTCCTACACTAACCACGCCTTTAACACATACAGATGAAATCCGTCACACTGCTAAACATTATATCACCACAGCTGGACCACCTACACACGCATCACCCCGCAGATTACACCCGGACAAATATAAAATAACAAAAGACGAATTTCAACATATGTTGCGTTAGGCATCGTTCGTCCTTCAAATAGCCCATACTCCTCTCCGCTACATATGGTTCCGAAACCAGAAGCTGGCGCATGGCGACTTTGTGGGAATTTTAGGAATCTCAATGCAAAAACTGTTCCTGATAGATATCCTATACCGCACTTACATGATTTCGCCATAGATTTGCAAGGAACCACAGTTTTTACAAAATTGGATTTGGTTAAGGAGTACTACCAAATTCCAGTAGCAGAAGAAGACAAAGAAAACTGCAATTACCACTCCTTTTGGACTCTATGAATTCACCAGGATGCCATTTGGGTTATGTAATGCCGCCCAAACCTTTCAAAGACTCATTGATGAAGTTTTGAGAGGATTGCCTTTTACCTTTGCATATATCGATGACGTGCTTATCGCCAGTCGTGATGGAAAAGAACACCCATACCATATTCAACAAGTCTTCGAGAGACTGGCACATTTTGGCTTAAAGATAAATGTCCACAAATGCGATTTTGCTGTTTCAAAGTTAAATTTCTTGGGACATGTGATCGACAAAAACGGAATCACACCTGTCCCAGAGAAAGTAGCAGCAATACAAAACTTTCAGCAGCCGACATCACTGCGTCAATTAAGACGATTTCTCGGTTTAATAAATTACTACCGTAGATTTATTCCAGGTTGTTCCAGAATTTTGACCCCACTTACACACTTGCTGCAAAAACAGAAGAAGAAAAATGCAAAAATACTGATCGACGGAGAAGCGTTAGCTGCATTTCAAAATGCTAGAAAAAGCGTTAGCAGATTTTACCAAGCTCTCTTACATCAGTGACGATGCTAACTCAACACTTACATTGACTACTGACGCCTCAGGAGATTCAATTGGAGCAGTTCTACATCAGAAGCTAAATGGTTCAGAAAAGCCAATCTCCTTCTTCTCGGTTAAATTAAACAATGCACAGCAGAAGTACAGTACCTTCTCGAGAGAGTTACTAGCTATTTACTTAGCAATAAGGCATTTTCGACATTTGATCGAGGGAAGAAACTTTACTATTTTCACAGACCACAAACCCCTCACTTACGCTTTACATGGGAACACAGATAAATACACACCCAGAGATATCCGACAACTGGACTACATATCACAATTTACATAGGATATCCGCTATATTAAAGGTTCAGACAATATCGTGGCAGATACACTCTCGCGCTCCACGATACAATCTATCGATTCTGAAACCCTTACCTTCGACCTCATTGCAGATAAACAAAAGGAAGATACCACATTATACAAAATAAAAGAGGACACTTCTTTACAATTGAAGGAACACCCCGTCCCATTTGGAACTTTGTTGAAAGACAGCGAACACAGACATTTTGTAAAAATCACATTTTTGCTAAAAACGAACTAAAGCATTAATCTTTTTTACCCTATTCACAAGATAATAAATATACAATGTTCTATTTTCTACAAACGTTCCTTATCGTGTTGTTTCTTCTTGAAATTTGCGTTGTATTTTGTGGACAGGGTATCCCGTATTAAATTCTCCTTTAATCCGGGTACGCTGAACCCCCACAAACATAAGCGACACATTAATCAGTTAAAACGGAGATCCACTGATTTAGTAAGTCCACGTAAAGAGGTACGCATGGAAATACTGTATCGCTATTTCTACCCTATCCACTATACTATACGGACCGCTATTCTCCCCTCTATTCTCTATACTATTTCTCTATTCAGATCACTATACGGTGGTTACTATTCGAGCGAGTATTATCGAGAATGTACTCTTAGTGCGAGTGATATTCGAAGGCGTCTGAGACCAGCATTGTTCGACGGCGTACTATAGTTATATCTGCGATTACAAAGTCTCTACTACAACGAACATTACAAAAGTGACAGTGAGTATTCGTTGACATCACAAAAAATATTGACAAAGTCAACCCAATTCCTTTAAATAAAAAATTTAACAATATTATTGCTGTAAACTATAATTTGTTAGAAATATTCACTACTATTTTTCTAGTAGTTTCGTCTTCAAGGTCAGAATTAGTAGTATCTAACAGGGCTCCCCACATTGCAATCAAGTGTGACACAAGGTGGAGGTCTAAAGTGGGTCTATTGGACATACAGTGCAAAATTTTCCAATCCTCCTCGGCATTTCCCCTTTTTGCTAACACCTCAGGCACTGTACAATAAATTCAGTCCCCTCCCGATGGAGAGGTACTGCCTGGTGGAAAGCCCTTTGGAGCTTGGGTTAATATTCAAAGAATACCAATCCCAACCAAAAGTTTAAAATTGGTGGTATCTACCAGGGCTCCCACGTCGCAACCGGATGAGACACAAGGTCGAGGTCTAAAGTGGGTCTAATGGCCACATCATGCAAACCCCACCCTGGCACTTCCCTTTTTGGAGACACTTCAGGCACTGGGCAATAAGCCCAGCCTCCTCAAGAGGGAGAGGTACTGCCTGGGGTGAAATCTCCCGGTTTAGTTTAGGTCATTTTGTTTGACGGCATATCAACACTTCAATGGGTTACTTAATGTCGACAAGATTTTTAGAATAGGTTCGTATAAATAGAATATGTATTAATATTTTTTTCAACATGTATTGCTGGTAATATATATTTTTTAAATGTATTGTTGGTATTTTTGCTGTTTTTATACTTTCATGGTATTTTGACCACAGTTTCGGGGTTAACTATTTGCTCATAGCTGGGACCCTAACTGGTGCTACCAACCCGAGTCAGGGTGCACCTGGGAACAACAGCAATTAAGAGGTGGTTCCACGCTTATCAAAACCTCCTGATCAGAGGCCTTGCTGCTGGATGTAGTTTATAATCATACCGAAGATGAAGAATGCCCCCTGGAACTTGGGCTAATATTCAAAGAATACCAATTCCAGCGAAAGGTTAGGATTATTTTAGCCTTCAGCCGTATCAACTGCAACTTATATGGTGGAGATTTACATATGAATACAACAATTATTGTTGTTCTGAATCTTCTCAGATTGATTCTGAAACAATGGAAATAAAGAAGCAACCGCAGTAAAAATGAAAAATATTAAAATGTTTAAGTTTACCCTTGGCTATAAAAATGAAATAAAAAGTAAAAAGATATCTTTTTATCCAACAACCACACAATATTGGGTCCCTCTTTCTTTTTGTACACGACGGCGACAATCCTCAATTTCTTATCGTCGTATCTTCAAATATTCAAATGTAATGTCAATCGACATCTTCTGATGCCTTGATCTTGATCCCTGTCCTTCTCTTTATCTTTTCCTCAAACACCCCCCCTTTTACTCTTACTTTCACTTTCTGTAACCCCTTGCGTGCTAGCGACGATCTCGCCTTGCTTGGGGTGAAATGCTTAAAAAAATATAAAAAAAAACATCAACAACAAAAGGAACAAAATGTATATTTCAGCTCCGGTTTTATGTAGTTGGCATATAAGCATAAATAAGAACGATTCATCGCTTTCGATGATTCTAAAAATAGACACATGTTTGGGTTTCGGTAGAAAGAGGGATATAGAGGGGCCTGAGTTTATGTTTCCGCAACATACGTTTAATACGAGTCTGAGGTTTCTTCATTGCAGCAACAAACTAAAGAAAAGTGTACTGTCACTTCGAATTATATTTTCGAATATTTAATCGAATTATCTATTATCAAGTTTTGAACATGTTTTTCTCTTCACTTTGACAGTACACATTATATAACACCAACCGATTTATCCATACGTGAGTGCGTTGTAGAATAATGTTAGAACAGATTTTGTACTCAATGTCACACTAAGTCATCAAGAAAGTTAAATACAATTTACCCCAAGTAAGGCGATAATGTCACTAAGGGGTTACAGGATGTGAGAGAATATGAGGAAAAAAAAAGAAGAAACATTATTAAAATGAGAACAATAAATGAAAAGTTTTGCCATTCAACTCTCATGAAATCGTGCTAACGAACATCTTATTTATTCTTGTATAATGTTACCCTTTGTTTCTGTTACTAAAATGCTTTTCATTTATAATGAACATCCTCTATAAACTAAGGGGTGACTGGGAGTGAAAGAGAATGAGAAGTCTTTACAAGGAGCCGGAAATTCAATCCTTAGCAGGAAAGAAGGGATAAACCACTACTCCTGTTCAAAAGATAGGGTTAGAGTGTAAACCAGACGATAGGTAAGTTTACTTGTAAATTTATCTGATAAGGGCCATATACAGGGTGTCCCTAAAGTCTGGACACATAGGAAATCTTATTAACTATATTTTTTAACTCTGCAGATTAAACATGGTTTTGTCGAAAGAAGAAAGAATTGGCTTATTTTTCTAGTGTAAGCTAAAAGAGAAGGTGTACTCAATTAAAATCACAGATGCAACACACTTGACTGAATGCATAAAGAGTAAATGTGCTAAAATTGACGGCAATGTAGAGTTATTGCATAGAGTTCATGTGAATATTGCAAAGTGCATCAACCTTTGCATCACAAATGATGGAAATCATATTGAAGATTTTTATTTGTTAATATTCCAATTCAATAAAATGTTATTGAAAAATATGTCTATGTATCCAGACTTTAGGGACACCCTGTAGATAATAATGCATCTTTACAATTTTTAGAGCATTATTTCTACTTATTATAGTAAACTAAATGCAACATAAAATGGTTTTCCTCTTTTTCTCACTTGTGATTCTAGCTAAAATATTCTTGCTAATTCTTAACGGTATAAAATATGAATTCATCTAAATGACATGATCTCTGAAATTCTATATTACTGAGGTACACCCAAAATAGCATTTCAAAGCGCATAACTGTCTTTCTTTCTGTCTGTCTTTCTTTCTTTCTTTCTTTTACATGAGCACTTACCTTGATATTCATACCCAACCAAAACAAAAATAATCAGCTGTTTAGAGCATTTGTATGCACATTTTATGTTGTTTGCGCATGAACAAAAACAGTACGACAGCAAACTCAGACATGTATAAAGAACGTGTCATGTTCTTTTTGCTGTTATTAGTTTCATCGCATAACGGCTATTTACAGGATGGACGATGTGAAGGTCGACAGACTCCGCTCCCTGCATATATTAATACAAGCGTTATTAGTTTCTGTTAGAATTTATACGCCTTTGCTTGTTTGTAATGTTTGCGTATGTTTATCAAAACATAACATTTGAACTAAGAATAATAAATTCTCTATTTGTTCGTGTGTCATATCCTTTCAGAATGTGGAGAGGGGAATCATGGCGCTCCACATATTCGTGTCTTTTGTCGCTTTCAGCAATACTTACGCCTTTATGATCCCGTCTTGACTGTGTGGTAATTGTCTCTTCAATCATTTGTCTAAAGTTGCCAGGTAAGTTTCTCTCCGCTTTCCTCTCCTTTTTTGGCCTTTGTAAGACGTTCCTTTTGAATTACACGTGCGAAAGATTTTAACTTTTTCTTTATTATTGTTGGTAACAATTATTTATGATTAGTGAACGCTTACAAAATACATCTATATTATTAGAGCTGATTGTCTGTCCGACATACATTGTCTGCATGTGGCTTTACATCCGCGTATGTAATGTATATTTGACACTGAGATTTCCGGAGGATAATCAAACAAAAAGAGAAAGAAAGAAAGAAAGGAGGAAGATGAAAAAATCTCGTAAATGGATAGTAATTGTTGATATTTACAGAAAGATGGATTGAAAAGTTGAGAAGAAAATTAAAAACGAAATGTGTTGAAAAATCACGTTTTAAAATAATTCCAAGGAGGATCGAACCGAAATTTAACTAGACGGAATTCATTAAGATTGAGCAAAACCAAGACTACCCTTACTTCCCCACTTCTCACCGATGAGAGAGAGAGAGAGAGAGAGAGAAAGAGAGAGAGAGAGAGAGAGACACCCTCCTCCTTAGATCCCTTTTTGGGGAAGTTAATATTTTTGTCTCTTGTGGTTGATGATCAGGGATTCGACGAATTTTCTTTTCCTGTTTGACCTTCTCATTACTGTATTTTCATGTGGTCTTTGTATCTCAAACGCTCCAAAGATTGTATCCATAGCATCATCATCTTCTGCGGTTGACGAGCTTGGCTCCTCAATTCGTCTTTTCTGTAGATGGTCGATATGTCTACTCTATGAAAACTTTTCGCCTTTTATGGTGTACATTAGATTCCCGATTCTATTGATTACTGTCCCAAGCTCCCAGTAAGCCATAGTGTTTCTAAATTTTTTGAAATAAACCCGTTCTCCAGGTTTGAATGATTTCTTTGGCACCATCGGTGTATATTGATTTTTGCTCTTGCTTGGCAATAATTTATCAAACACCGATCTTATTTTCCGCGCAAACATCAATTCTGCTGGAGAAAGACCTGATGGCGTGTTTGCGTTGGGTGTTATCCTATATACTTGTAGAAATTGCTGTATAGCTTTTGTCGTCGGTACGTCCTCAGCTTTTTTTAGTGCTCTTTTCAATGTGTCGACAAATCTCTCGGCTTGTCTGTTTGACCTCGGGTGGTATGGCGCTATCTTAATATGTTTTACTTGGTACGTCTCGCAAAATTCCCTAAAATCACTGGAGGTAAACTCTGTGCCGTTATCGCTTACTACGCAATCCGCGACATCAAATCTCGTGAATAGTTCGATTAAACAATTTATGGTGCTTTCCGTTGTTGGGTGTTTAAATCTGGCAACATCTGGCTATTTACTAAAACTATCTATTGTTATTAGATAATAGTAACCTTAAATGGGTCCTGCGTAATTCACGTGTATTCTGGACCACGGTCTGTCTACTTTAGCCCATGGCCTTTGTATAGAGGGTGGTGCCTTCGCCGCAGCAGCACAGCCTTTGCAACTTTCCACCATTTGCTTTATATCATCGTCCATGTTCGGCCAGTATATAAAACTTCTCATGAGTGCTTTCATCCGGTTTTTTCCGGGATGTCCCAAGTAAAAATCTTTTAAGATCCTTCTTCGGGGTGACTTTGGTATTACTACTCTCTCATTATACAACAATATGTTGTCACAGATTGAGAAACTGTCTGCTAAATTCTTCACTTTGTCTATTTTTTTCTTGGTTTCCTGAATAAACTCGTCTCTTTCTGCTTCTCGTCTTATCTCTAGCAGCGTTACAGGTAGTTCCTTTATTGTATTGCATAGTACCTTGCTGATTTCGTCTTCCGCTTGTAATGCGGTAATTACCGACTCTTCTAACGGTTCGCTTTTCGCAGGTATTAATCGCGATAGTGCGTCAGCGTGTCCTATTTTCTTTGATGGTAAGAATTCCAGTTTAAAATTATAGTTCAGTAACACAGTTCCCCATCTTAAAAGTCTGTTCGCTGTGTAGACTGGTAGGCCTTTTTTCGAACCAAAAATCGTAAGAAGTGGTTTGTGGTCCTTTTGGAGTGTGGACTCTCTCCCATAAATATATCTGTGAAAACGAGTTACTGCAAAAATTATGCCTAATGCTTGCTTTTCGATCTGTGAATAGTTTCTTTCCGCCGGTAATAATGATCTAGATGCGTGTGCAACGGGTTTGTTTGTACCGTTCCGCATCTTGTGTAAAATACATGCACCTACCCTATGTGAACTCGCGTCACTTGCAATAATGATTTCGAGTTCGGGATCAAAATGTGTCAGTGTTAACTCTGAAGTTAATTTTTGTATTATTTCCTTGAACGCTTTTTTACAGTCCTCTGTCCAATTCCAATTATGCTCCTTTTTTAGTAACTCATTTAATGGAGCCCTCAGTTTATGCATATTATCAATAAATTCGCCATAGTAGTTAGCTAGGCCCAGGAAACTTTGCAGTTCTGCAATATTTTTTGGTTCCGGCATATTTTTAATTGTCGATGTCCTCTCTGGGTCCGGTTTCCTGCCATTTTCATTTATTATCTGACCTAAATATTTAATTTCATTTAGGAAAAAATCACACTATTCTCCTTTTACTTTGAAGCCGAAGTCCTGAAGTCTTCTAAAAACTTTTTATGTGTGACGTGTGCTCTTCAACATTGTCGCTCTTAATTAGAATATCATCCAGATAAGCGGTCGCGAAATTCTGGCCCGTGAGCATTGTGTCCATCGTTTGCTGAAAAATTGCAGGTGCAACTTTTATTCCGAATGGTAGTCTGTTGAACTTGTACAACCCTTTGTGCGTATTAATGCAAAGGATTTTCGTACTCTCTTCTTGTACTGGGATTTGTAGATAAGCCTCAATAAGATCTATTTTTGAAAATATCTTACCGCCGTTGAGCTTTGTAAATACCTCCTCTGGGCTCGGTAGTGGGTAATGGTGGTCTTTTATTGCCTTGTTGAGTCCCGTCGAAAAATCTGCGCATACGCGAATTTCTCCTGACTTCTTTTTTACGTAAACTACCGGCGCAGCCCACTCACTAAATTCTGTTTTAGATAGAATCCCAGTTTGTTGAAGTCTCTCCAATTCTTTGTCTATTTTTTCTATAGTAGCAAACGGTACATTACGCTTCTTTCTAAAAATTGGTTGGACGTTTTCTTTTAATTCTATTTTGGCCTTAAATTTGTTGCATCGTCCCAACCCGCTTGAAAATACCTCAGGAAATTGATTATATAATTCCTCCTTCAATTTTATATTATTGGATGGTTCAACCTCTAACTTTTTGCAAAACGATTTGATAGGTAGGTCCCAAACGTTGAATTTCTTCATCCAGTCGATACCTAATAAATTTTCAGTATCTTTCATGACGTATATCTTAAGTTTTTTGTTTTGCCGTGAAATTTAACATTCACTATTATTTCTCCCTCAAATTTTATTCGTTTGCCTATAACGGACTTGGCAATCTTTTGAGTGTGTAACATGGTAGGTCTGTTGAGTTTTTTCCATGTCTGTAAGTAGATTATCATGAGGTCGGAACCCGAATCCAGTTGTAAGTTAATCTTTTTGTTTAAAATTTCCAGTTCCACATATTTCCTTACATTAGTGTTGTCATCGTTATTTATCCTTGTAGCTCTTATTCTATTAGTATCTTTTCTATTTCTACATTGGGATGCCTTGTGGCCTTTTTTTCCACATTCAAGACAGTTTTTACATCTGAAGCGGCAATCCTTGTTCCAATGTAATCCTCCACATCGATAACATGCTGATGGAGGGGGCTTATATTTGTTTCGATATTCGTCATAATTTGTCCTGTATGTTGTACTTTTTCTCTTATCATAAAATTTTATTTTTCTTTCTGGGGAGGGTGAGAATCTTTTTTCATTGTCGTAAAATTTTATTTTTCTTTCCGGAGAGGGTAAAGAACGTAGACTTTTGTTTAACTTCCGTATATGAGAAACAGCTGATTCTTCAATGTCCTTTGCGTCTTTCTTTATGCTTAAACATCTCTGGCAATCTTCCGATAATTGCTGTAATGTTAGACCCGGTTCATTTTGTAATTTTGCAAGCATTCTTCTACGAATTTCGCTATCTTTTGTAGAAACTAGCCCTTGAACAAAGATGAGACATTTAAAATTGTCCGGGGTTAATTCCGCTAGTTTGAAGTCGTCACAATGTTTATTTACGATTGTGGCAAACGTGGAATAATCCTCATTATCGCCCTTTACCAGGTTAAGGCATTTCCACCTCCTATGGAAGAGTGATATTTTGGGGCTGAAGAGTTCTTTAAGACATGTCACTGCTTCGTCAAATTTTAATTCGTCCGTCTTTTTTGGCAAGATATAATCCACGAACTTTGTATATTCTTCAGTTCCTAATTTTCTAAGCAATAGACGTAGCTTTTTTGCTTCTGTCCAATTTTGACTGTCTATGTTAAAGATGTCTTCATGTCTTTTGAAGTAATCTCCAAAATTTTTGTCCTCATCTAGTGAATATTGAAAATCTCTATGGTATTCCACACTGCTTCTTGCGAAAATGTTGTTTCTTTTTCCATATCTAATTGCTTGTTGTCCGCTACTTTCAGTATTAGTCCCTGGAGCTCTGTTTGTCTATCTTGATTTTCCTTTTACGTTTGTAATAATTGCTTTTGCCATTTTTCTTGTAGCTGTAACTGTTGGTCATTTTGGTATTTTATCAGTTCTACCAACATATTTTTAAAATCTTCCATGATAACTCAATTTTATGTATTTTTACTCCTCGAAATTGTTTGTCACTAATTTGTTGTTTTAACGACGAGGGAAGGATTTTTCTTTTGTTGATTGGTTTTCCGCGTGTGTTCGCCAAGTTGTTTGTTGGTTAGGCGTACGAAAAGTTTTTCTTTCCCCGTGTGAGTTTCGAATCCTCGTTCGCCAAGTTGTTGTGGTTATCCGCGTGAGTTTCGAATCCTCGTTCGCCAAGTTGTTGTGGTTATCCGCGTGAGTTCGAATCCTCGTTCGCCAAGTTGTTGTGGATTCCGAGATGAATTCGGTCTCCAAGGAATGACAAACGCAATAATTAAATATAAGAAATAAAATGTATTTACACAATCATACAAAGAGTAATACTGTTAGTAAGTCCAGGAAAGTGGTTAGTAGCAAATACAGATATATATAGTCTCGAAGTAGGACTTCCTTAGAGTCTAAGTGCTTGTAACTGACTTCTACAAGAGGTTATCTCGCACTATCTCCGTTCGTATATTCTCACACTCTCCGACTGTCGACTACCGACTACGACTGCCATACGACCACCCTCACTGACTATAACTCTGGGTATTTAACGGCAGCAGCGTAGACTTAGTAGAGTCCACTTATATGAAAAAGGGGTGGACCCCATAACAATAATATTGAGCACTATATGAAAATATCTACTTTACTTATAATTTTTAAATATTAAATTTACACGCACACATATTGTATATATAAGGTATGATATACTTATGGGTAAAGTGCTCAATATCAGGAATAGAGCGTGGGTAAAGATAAGATTGGACACGGTGTTGATGTCACTGTTCAATCTTATATATATATATATATATATATATATATATATATATATATATATATACGTGTGTGTATGTGTATTTGTGTTTTGTCATAATCCCCGGAATGACTACAGCCTGTAGTGAATCAGGCAAACATTTATTTTCAAGCACATCCAAACATGGTCCAACTTCCCCTTCCATGAGAAGCAAATCAGGCGAATAAATGAGTCATTCATTGCCGAGCAGTAGAGAAAGTTGTATGTGTTCATATTGATAGAAAAGTAGTGAATGGGATTTGGAGCCGAAGATTAACATTAAGTTTTGTATGAAGATTGGTAAAGGTGTTAGTGAAACGTTAGCCCCATTAAAATGGTTTATGGTGAATAGGCTGCGAAGAAACTGATTGTTTTTGAGTAGCAAAAGTGATTCAAGACGTAAAAAGTGGACAGCCCAAAGCGCAAAGAAAAGTGTTCATTGCTTTTTAATGCACAAATCATGTCATGCCAGAGATAGACCTTTCATAGTTTGCATATATTACTGAAAAATATCATCTCATATAATTATATTATATGCTGCTCATCTCAACTAGGGAGATGCTAAGACGTTACAAATTGTAGCAATGATCACAGACTTAAAAATTAATTGGATTGCAGTAAATTAAGTATCTTTTTTGTTTTAATTTTTGCTTTGACTGCAATAAAATAGTATAAAAGAGAATTATGAAAGCCAGTAATGTACGCATAAGGTTAACACGAACCTATGTCACTTAACACAAAATCCAAGTCTACATAAAACATTATCAACGATTTACTTATAATCCAAACTCGCTGCACACCACGTGAGTAAAAGAAAGGGAAACTTTACACTTGAAATTAATTGAACTACATTCTGCTACGTTATTATAAAGCCATATACTTTCCTCAAATATATTGCGCGAATAGCTTCAGTGACCTGGAAAAGAATGCCCAAGTTTAAAAGAAAAAAGTATTATGCGCTATATGTTATTTAAAATGATATAAATGCCAAATGTTTGCTCTATGAAAGGATGAAATAAGAGTTGTGTTTTCATAATAATCCTATTTCGAATTGGACATATCTGTTGAATCCCTGTTGAAATAAATATTATTGCTATACTTGGCGCCAGTTTAAAGTGACACCTCCTTTTTCCATATATCTGAACTATACTTATGAATTGCAATTTTGAAAAGTAAAAATTTCACTGAAATATATTTGAAAATTTCCAAGTTTTTACTTGAATTCAAGAAAGTACAAACTTTAAGCAAAATGGTGACAATTTAAACTGACGCCAGAAGCATATAGTTTATTCGAGAAGTTTGGTAGTGTATTTCCATTGCTGTTTTATTATCAGAAAAGCACAGAGAATCAATTGCAGAACGCGTTAAAGATTTATGACCGAAAGAAAAATATCTTAAAAAACCAAAAACAACAACAAAAAAACAAAAAACAAAAAACAAAAAAACAGACAAATCTCATCATAGCATAAAAAACAAATATGTATTGAAAATTCTTCATTAGTAAACAAAAGGTCATTTCAGTGTACTGTTCAGGAAATAGTGTGGTACAATATCCACTCTACCAGGTGTGGCATATATATTTAGACATTATTTATTAGTATAAAATAAAATTCTTCAGGTTTTGATTAATGAAAGTATACTGGCTGATGTTATATTTATTGGCAGGCAACATTTTACATATATTTACAATTCAAAATAGCTACACTTTACTTTCACCATAGCCCTTAATCTCTTCCCAATTGAAGTGCATGATTTCTTCATTAACTCTTCTCTCAAATTGTACCTCGACGCCATAAGGGCTTCTTTCAAGTCTGATAGACTTGGGTATGGGATATGTGAAACATTGCTCTCCAATATGGGACACATCGCAAAGTCCATAGGATTAATGTTAAGGTTTGATGGAGGTAAAAATCCACGAAAATGTCTCTTGCATCATTTCTTCATCTGATTGACAGTGTGTGCTGGAGTTCCATCTTGAGTGAAGACATATCGACTTCCAAATGTAGGTAACAACCAGGACAAGAAATATCTTTCCAGTACACACATACATACAAGGTAACCAAAACAGTTCTGTCCGTTTTTAAAGGAAAAAAGAAAACGCTTCACAGTATAACTTATATTTAATTTTCGAAGTAATCGCCGTCGGCATCCAGCAACTTCTACCAACGTGTCTCCAGCTGTTCAATGCACTTGCGGTAGAACTCGGGGGTGGGGGCGCACAGAAGTCCGTGAGGACTTTGCGCAAGTCTGCTTCATTGGTGAAGGATTTCCCACGAAGATGATTATCCAGGGAGTGGAAGAGGTGGTAATCGGATGGCGCAAGGTCAGGTGAATAAGGTGGATGGCACAAAGTCTCCCACCCAAGTTGCTGTATGGTATCCCTGACCACTCGCGCGACATGCGGCCTGGCGTTGTCATGGAGGAAAAGCACACCTTTGCGATTCACCAGTGCTGGCTCCTTCTGGTGCAATGCCTGTTGCACACGTTTCAATTGCTGCGAGTATAGGTCTCCAGTGACCGTTTGGCCCGTTGGTAGCAGTTCATAATGAAAAACTTGACGACCTGTCCACCAGACACAAAGCATAATCTTGTGTGGGTGTATAGGCGGTCTTGTGGTGTGAGAGACAGAATCCTGAGGAGACAACCAATGTCTGGAACGCTTGGGAGTTTCGTACATAACCCACTTTTCATCACTGGTAAGCACTCGATTGAATAAGGATGCGGTACAATGGCGAGAAAGCAGCGATACGCAGGCTGCCACTCGTTGTCCCTTGTGGACCTCCAACAGCGTTTGCGGAACCCGCTTGCTCAGTTTGTACGTCTTACCTAGGCGGTGCAAGTGAAGTCTGTTTCATCGGAAACGTTGAACTGTCTTGCAAGTTCACCACACGTTAGACTACTGTCTTCTTCAATGGCATTCTTCAGGGCTCCATCATTCAAGACCTGTGGTCGTCCACTGCGAGGCTCATCATGGAGAGAAAATCTCCCGACTTGAATTTTCGAAACCAACGCCTTGCAGTATGTTCATCCACAGCACTATCCCCAAACGCTTGACATGAGCGGCAACTTGATGCAGCTGCTGATAATCCAACTTTGAAGTCGTAAAGCAAACAGCCCCGAACGAGATCTCTAGACACTTCCATCCTTCTCACAGCTGTCCGGCTTATAACTGATGGCCGGGCACCGTGTGCGTGTTTTTTATAACGTCTGATGTTTCTACTTCCAATTTGAAAACAATTGCTACACGCATTTCGTATATATTTCAACTTCATTCAATGACTAATCAAAAAACGGACAGAACTTTTTTAGTTACGTTGTATTTGAGAAAGTGATATGGTTTTAGAATAATGTTGTTAGACGTTTTTAAAGTGAAAACTTCCTTTTCTTTTAGTCATGTGTTGTGTAATAATCACATCATTAGTAATGTTTGGTATATACTTGGATTTTGAGTTGAGTGACATAGGCCCGTGTTAACCGTAAGTATATACACTACTATTTTTATTTACTATTTACTTACTATTTTATCCTAAGGTTAGATTCCGGACTAAGATTTTTTCGATAGTAACAAATTAAAAATATCATCTACATCTTGTTTCAATTTTTTAGCTCGCGTGAATTTATTTTTATTTAATTTTTGGCAAAATTTTCTGTAGCTTATTTGGATTCATTTATCATTATTAAGGTAAAGAGGGGGCTCTTTACATTTAGAATTTGCGTAGTGTGTTAACTTCCGGTAGTTAGAGATGCTTAAAAGAAGGAAACATCAGAGTTAATTGGAGGTGCTGAAGAGTTCTCGGCTCGATCCATTTCTCTCCTATCTGACATGATGATTAAGCCTCCCATATCTTTTTAGTAGCTTCTTGATTTGGCCGAGAATTTGCAGTGTCACCTCGTACTGATATATTCCAAAGCAGGCGATACCTACAACAAGGAACCGGGGCGGATATGTAGAGACTTAAATTTTTACTGAATAACAATCATAGTGAACGTTTTAGGAACTTGTTAGTAATATCAAATTATTAGTTAATTATTAACTATATATATTATTAGGAAGCACCTTATAACTATATAAGCTGTTGGAGTAGAAGAGATGGCTATATTTAGCCATTTCGACAGTGAAATGGTGGGAACGAGATACCAACCTAGTAGCGCGCTTAAATTCATGCAATTTGGGAAGCAGTGTAAGTAGCTTGTCGGAGCAGTTACCATGAAAGTACTTGTTGAAAAGACAGAGGGAAGCCACATCACGTCTGTGAGAGAGCGACTGTAGACGGGATGCCAGATCAGGACCAAGCACGTTGCATATCCGTCTCTGGATTTTGTCTAGGAGCTCAAAATGAACAGCGGGAGGACCAGATCATATATGACAGCAGTATTCCATGTAAGTACGAATGATTGATTTGTAGAATGGACTCCGGCGAGAAGAATCTTCTGGCACGATACAGAGAACCAATTTTCCTTGCGGTAGATGAAGCTATGAATTTTACTCTTGAATTAACTTAAGTTTATTTTATTTTCTTTGAACTTGCAAAAGGTTGAAAAGGTTGTACCATAGTTTTTTTGTGATGAAAGTAGATATGCACCGAATATTTGTGCAAACAGGAAAAAGAAGCTAGTAAAACGTGTGAAAATGTTACTTTTGAAAAACCGGCTAATTCTTCTTTTATATGTCGAGTCACTTCAGGGCGTAGACGATCATGACCCTCCACATCTTCATGCTATGTAGATATCAAAAAGTTTTATCTGTTCAACCATCAAGCTCGTCAAGTCTGTTATGCGCCGAAATGCACGCGTACTTTTGTAATGAAAAAAACAAACAAAAAACAAAACAAAACAAAAAAACAACAGAAAAAAAACAAACAAAAAACGAGAGTACTATTTAAAAAATATCCGTTTTAAATGAAGTTTTTAGAACTTATTTATTAATGAATTAATTTTATGTTGAATAGGTCATTATTTTAGAAAAACCTGGCAAAATATTTTTGATTAATTTCCACCATATTGAATTTGAATTTTTCGGTATAAGGACTTCTAATACAGATAGAAGCTTACTTTTTTTTTATTTTTCAACGTAGTCTCCTAGCACTGTCACACACTTTTCCCATCTGTGCCCAAGCTTCCGAACCGTAGGATCGGACAAAAATTCCCGGTAGACCCCGTAAAAAACAGGGTCGGGTAGCAGTCTACCACCCCAGAAGAGACTCTGCCCTTCGGCAGAGCCTCGTTTGGGATCCTCTCTGCCCGAAGGCAAAGAGTTCGACTAGCTTAGCTGGAGACGAATCTCTAACTAATTGCCGAAGCAAGGATATTTGCCAACCGCCCCACGCGGTCAGATGTGGCACAAGGCCGAATTAAAATTCCCTGTAGCTGTCTACCAATCCGGACGAGATTCTGCCTTTTAGCATAGCCTCGTCTGGTTCCTCTCTGCCCGAATGTAGAGAGTTCAACAAGCACTGCTGGAGACGAATCTCCAACTAATTGCCGAAGAAGTCCTCAGATATATTCTGTGTTTCTGATATAGTCAGTCCACATAGGCGATAGGGAATTTGGGACATTCCATTGCAACAATAATGACGTACAGAAGAACCGAAATCCACCGAGGGGCGAAGGAATCAACGGCAATTCATCAAACAGTAGGATTAGGTCAGCGATGGAAGAGGCTGGTAGCATTGGAGAGTTGACCCGACCATATTATGCCGGTAAAAATTATATATAAAAATAATTATGATGGTGTAACAATTTATGTCGAAACGTGGGTAGTCTCCCTTTATTTTTTTAGAGAGGACTATTTTATTGACGGAAGTTTGAATGAATAAATAAGTTAATGACTTAGAATTCTGAGACTGGAACTATTCAGTTAGTTGACGGAGGAGGCAGATAGAGAACGAGAGCAAAATCGAGAAAAAGGAGAAATAAACTTGATATTAGTCTTCTTTTTTATGTGCCGTGTCACTTTAGGATTTTGGCGATCATGGCCCTCCACCTTTTTTCTGTCACTTGTAGCTCTTTGTCTTTTTTGTTATTTCTCTTAAATCCCGTTCTACCATCTTTTGGCTTAAAACCATCAAGTATGTTACGCGCTGCTTTCCTCAAACTATCCCGTAAGTATTAGATTTTCCAAGCCCTCCTTCCTCATTACACGCCCCAGAAATTTGAACTATTTCTTCCTGATGTTCAGTATGAGTTTCCTTTTTGTTTTCATTCTCTCCGAAGCCCCGTTGTTGCTCACATATTCGGTTCATGGTATCCTCAGAATCTTTCCGTAGAACTCCATTTCTATTGCTTCAAGTCTCTGTCTCATCTTTAAGGAGATTGTCCAGCATTCGTTGCCATATTCGAGGGCAGATATCGTGTAACAGTTCAGTACTCTTTTGTTTGTTTCCAACGAAACTTTTCTGTCTCTCAATACTCTACTAAGCTTTTGGAATGCATCCTTGGCCATCCCAATAAGTCTTCGGATCTCAGTGTCGCATTTTCCGTCCTCTGTTAGAACACTTCCCAAATATTTAAATCTCTGTACTTGCTTGATTTTAGTATTCCCGACCTGTAATTTACATTTTGGGATTATCCTTTTGCTGATAACCATGCGTTCCATTTTTTTGTAGTTTATGCTTAATCTTTTATTCTCGCTTTCCTTCTGTAGGAGGTATTGTAGTTTCCTTTCCGTGTCATCTGCATATCTTATATTGTAAAGATTGTGGCAGCCAATAATGAATTCTGGTAGAACTTCTAATTCTCTCAGAATTGCCTCGCTGTATAGGTTGAATAAGTCAGGTGAGAAGACACATCCTTGTCTTACACCGCTATCTATTTTTGTATATCAGCTGAATTCATCTTCTGTCTGTATGCAGGCGGTTTGCTGCCAGAATAGATTCTTGATTATTCTAATGTCTTTCCTGAATATGTCAAGGTTACCGAGCAGTTCTAACAGATCTTCGAGACGTACCTTTTCAAATGCCTTTACGTAATCTATAAAACGTATGAACACGTCCTTCTGCATTTGTATTGCTCTTTCTGAGGATAAATATCGCGTTCCCTGTCCGTGTAGTATCCCAGGCTTGATTCGGCTGCGTGCTCTATTCATCAGAATTCGGATGATCAGTTTTGTTATATGGCTCATTTCGGTGGATTTCGCACTCGTTTGCACCTGGTTTCTTAAGCAGTGCTATGAAAATAGAATTGCTTAGATCTTCCGTTATGTCACCACTGTTGTAGATTTCATTAATTGTTTCTCTGATCTTTTCTATGCAGAAATCGCCTAAGACTGCCAGCAACTCCGTCTGACCCTTTCGTATTTTTTTGTTCAATTTGCCCAGTGAAGCTTTCCCTTCGGTTTTGAATATTTCCGGGTCGTTGTGTTTTTGTGTATTGCAAACTGTTCTCTTTTGTTGTGGAAGTGTTCACCGATATATTCGTTCCATCTGTGAAGTATTTTTTATTTCTCTAATATCAGCTTTCCGTTCTAGGATGTTATGCAGCCTGTTGATGAACATGTCTTTTATCCCGTTAGTTCTCTTACTTTTTTTTTTAAATGTATGTCTCCTTTAACTGTGACACTCATTATCTTCTATTTCTGCACATTTTTCGTTGAAGCATTCTCCTGTAGCCTGTCTGCATTTGTTCCTTATTTCACTGTGTAGTTTTCTGTATTCCGTACCTTGTCTTGGCATTGTTTTCTGCTTTGCATCATGTCGAGAATCTCATTTGTCATCCATTAGTTTTTCGTCTTCGTCCATTTCCATTTGGGATAATCTCGTTTGCTGATGTCATTAAAGCTTCTCTTCGTGTGTTCCACTTCGATTTTCAATTTTGTCTTTCATATCTTTATTTCACACTGTCCATATATTTTTTCTTCAGGTTCGGGTCGATCAGGAGCCTGTTGTATTGCAGTTTGAGCGCTGCGTTAGGCTTCTTCAGTTTCCATAGTTTCATTCTTACAACAGGGAGATAATCGCTTCCGTAATCTGCACTTGGATAGGTTAGTGTACAACTGCATTCTTGAATCTCTTGTTGATGGTTATGTAGTCGATTTAGTTTTTTGTTTCCCCTCCTGGGCTTCTCCATGTCCATAATAGTCTTGACTGTTCTTGGGTATTACCTGGTCATTCGCCTTGCTCCATAGGTTCCACTTTTCTCCGCGTTTGTTGCGGGTTTCTAGTTCGAAATTGCCAGCTATTTAACCATCCTTCTTTTTGCCTCGGCCGCGAATAATAAAGATAAGTGGCCTTTCGGTTTTTGTATTTCGTGAGATGGTGCTGTTTTTTTTTCTTTCTGCAAATGTTTTTTATCTATTTATGAATTTATATTTTAACGTTAAATTTTCCAAAGAAAGCAAGATGCTTCCAATTCTTCCTCAATCAAAATCCATCTTGTTTTCAACTTGTTATCTATTTAATGAATTTGGTAGTAGAAATTATACTATGTCCACTAATAGGGACTTAGTTTAGGTAGAATGCTTTGTATCCAATGGAAAGCGTTATCCTTAATTAATTTTACTACAAAAAAACAACAAACAATTATAATACATTCACTTACGTGCAAATACCGTTGAGAAAGGCATGAATCCATTTCTTCTCCCTATCAGCTATGGACAAATAGCAGGACAGACAAAGTGGGTAACCAGTCTGGGAGAAGGACAACTCTGAATTCAAAACCTGAGAAGTCGTCGATTAAACCGGTTCCCTCAGGAAGGTAAATGGAAACCCAGCAGCACGCGCACACACACACAAAAATCAAGAGCAGTTAAAGGGCTACCTCCACCACCACTATGGCTGCAATTGGCCAAATGCGATGAGTAGTCCTCCACTCCTGAAGACATGGTCAATTAGGGAGGGGTTACTCTAACAGGAGTGAGTATACTCTGAATTTGGTTTTAGAGTTTCCGGATGAGGCAAATAGAGAGAGAAAGAGAGTAAAATCAAGACAAAGGAGACGTAAACTTGATATTAGTATAAAGGAGTTAGAAGAGGGTTGCCCCGAATCACCAATGATAAATGACCTGTAGGTTTTCGTATTTCGTGAAATTTTGTTTTTTCTTTCTGCAAATGTTTTTCTATTTATTTACAAATTTATATTTCAACATTAAATTTACCAAAGAAACAAGAGGTTTCCAATATTTTCTCAGTCAAAATTCCTCTCGTCATCAACTTGTTATCTATTTAATTTGATAGTAGGAAATATATTATGTATACTTAGAGATCGCTAAAAAGAGCATAGCATGATGAAAAAGACGCCAAACTTGACGGAAACAAAATTTTATCGTCTAAATGTTTATATTATTATTAAGAGGAAAGATCAAAGTTTATTTTAATTATTTTAAAAATTTTTTCCTTCTTTTTAGAACATTCTGAATTTTCATTTAAAAATCCTTGTTTCTCTTTGTATCACCGGAACTAGTAAAATAACATATACAGTTTTTTTTTTCTGTATGACACACATTGATTTGGAAAATCTTGCAAAAATAAAAATAATTGTCGGATATTAATGAAACTTTCAAAAACTATTAACAGATGATCGAAATTATTATAAATACATATATATATTTTTTTTATTAAAGTCATGGCAGAAATATTTTTTTTACCCGTCCATAACTAATTTTATGAAAACTCTAGAAATTCGATCGAGTCCACTTTAGTAATTACAATAGTTAAAAGTACAAGGCCTTGAGGAATGCAAATCATGTTTTTTATTTGTTTTTAATTAGACCCCCTACTTGAAAATCAACTCTGAATTGTAACATACAAAACTCAATAAAACAAATATATAATTTAATTTCAAATGCTTTTATTTGCTTTTAGTTGTTTTTATGAATATGGATAATGTTTCTGAAAGCAAAAAAATTTTTCGATGAAAAGTTGTTAAAATATTATAAAATTAGTTAAAAGCCGCATCCAGTTTTGTAAGTGTCCTTATGAGATAGATCATTTTTAGCGCGTTGTAAATCGTATCGTTTTGACTCATCAGAAGACCCGCATTAATTAAGAAATGTAATTTTGTGTTTATAATCGGGCTGTAATTATAAAGTACGGAAGACCAACCAGAATAAGTTGCGTTATATGAGTTAAGCATTGTTCTCCGTTGTTAAGGCCTTTACTTTTGCGAAACACGTGTGGAGAAGTTAATTTGATTTTTCAATTTCAACTGAGAAGGGTACCTACAAGTATCAGTATCATCATATGAAATTTATATGATCTTATTTTTATATTAATCTCAGTTATGACATTTTTCCATAAATGAAATATCAAAATTAATAATAAAATGAATGGAAATACAAATAACGCAGTAAAATGTAATAAATTTACATAAAATTACAATATTTTATGTACACTTCTGATAAAATTTCATAAGAAAGGTACCTATAAATTAATTAGATACCTTTCTTATGAAATATGAAATTTAATCTGACTCTTAACAGTCTTACTTTAATTTTTTTATAATATATTTTCCATAAAGCATCGTAAACGTAAAGGTGAAAGCTAAGTAAAAAAAAAAAAAAAAAAATTAGAGCGCTGAATGTTTTCCTTAAAAATAACGAGGTAAATAACTTGTTCATTTAAATGTAAATAATTTCACTTTTCTCCTTCCGTAGAATAAATTAACCTCACGTAATCCGTCAATATGTCATTCATCTCCTGTCAAGTGGCGCGAAAGTTTATGACCTGCTTTGTTTTATTTTCAAATTACATCTTTTCGGCGCAGAAGCTAAGTTAAGTTTGGTTCAAAATATTTTAAATAAACATTATAATTTCTGATTTTCTTAAAATAAGTTTTGAAAAAATGATAATTAATATTTAAAAGAATATTAAACTGAGATTTTCATTTTTTTTTTATAAAATGGAAAAAATGGTTACCATGATCGATTATCTGTCAATTTTGTTGACTAAAAAAAAAAACAACACAAAAAAAAAAGAAGATTTTTAACGAAAAGATCGGACGTGCTAGGAACGATTAAAAAAAATAATAAAAAAAATGTAAAAAATACCCCCAAAAATACTTTGATCTTTTCTCTTAATAATAACAAACATTTAGACGATAAAATTTTGTTTTCGTCAAGTTTGGCTTTTTGATCATGCTACGCTCTTTTTTTAGCGATACTAGTAGTGAGTTCGTTACGTAGAATGTTTTGTAAAGACCCGAAAGTGTTACACGACATTCTTCGTCTTCCATGTGACATGTCCCTTCCGGACGTAGGCGATCATGGCTCATCACAATTTCCTATCCTTTGTAGCTCTTAAATTTTGTCTTTTTTTTTTTTAATCTTTCCTTAACCGTGTTCCTCAATTCATTTCCTGGAACTCACTAAGTAGGTTATGTGTTGTTTTCCTCTGTCCCCCCTTGCCTTCAATATGTCCTGTGAGAATCCAAGCCCCTTTTCCTCATTATTTGCCCTAGAAATTTCAACTGTCTCTCTTTGATGTTAAGTATAAGTTTTCTCTTTGATTCCATTTTCTGAAAAACCTCGTCGTTGCTCACATGTTCACTACCATAGTATCCTCTGTATCCTTTTGTAGAAACTATATTTCTGTTGCTTCGAGTGTCTTCTGCATCTGTGAAGAGATTGTTTAGGATTCACTGCCATATAGGAGGACTGATATCACGTAACAGTTCAGTACATTTTTCAAATGATTTTTTTTTCTGTTTCTTAATACTTATCATTAACTTATGGAGTGTATCTTTCAGTGACGCATTTTGTGTCATTTCTTAAAATACTTTTACTAAAAAATAATCATAATACATTTCTTAAATACTTAAACCTTCTGTCTTTCAGGTATGATCTGGTTGTACAAAATCGTGGATCAACAAACTCACAAGGTTGCATTTTGAGTCGACATTTTCACAATATATGATCGATGCGATTAATGAAAAATCGTTGGGATAAGTGTATCAAAAAGGAGATTGCTTCTTCTTCTGTGTGTCGTGTCAAATTTGGGCGATCATGGTTCTCCACAACCACCTATCCTTTGCTGCCCGTAGCAACGTTTCTTCCTTTGCCAAGATCCCCACCTCCGTTCTATCATCCATTCACACAAGTTCCCAAGATAGGTAGCCTGCTGCCTTCTCCTATCTCCCTTGCCCTCGATATGCCCTATGTGTGCTAAATTTTCCAAGCCCTCCTTCCTCATTATGTGTCTAAGAAATTTTCTCTTTCTGATTCTTAGTATAAGTGTTCTTTTATTACCATTTTATATGGCTTACAAGGGAGAAATGCCACTGCAATTGAATTTGTTAACAGTAAATATAGCATACATACTAATAGCCAGTTAGTTGAAAAAAATAAAATGTTTTGTATCGAAGGGAAAATTTTACCCGCCATTACATTTATTAAAAAATAATTAAAAAGAAAACAAAAGTCAAGAACAACATAGTTTTATTATAAGTTTGTAGCTTAATGTTTTTAAAACATTTAACATGAAGAATTTAGTTCTTGTTTAATTGGGTGCTATTTCTTATTTACGTCTAAAGACGGGACACTTTTGTTCGCTAACAGAATGTTTTACGAATAAAAAAATTGTTGTACAAAACCAGAGCGAAATTATCTACACAAATCTTCCTAATTCTAAGTCAATTTATTGACATTAAATGTTAATTTTTAAATTTGATTTTTTAAATTAAGCTGCTACAGAAGAAAAGGATCTTGTTGTTTCATAGCCAATCACATCCATCAATTTTCTTCGAAAATACTAGCTTGTCGGCGCATTTCTGCAAAACCAACTTACCCCAATCACACCTATAATATTTTTGGGGGTCAGATTCGTGCGGCAAAAATGCCCCATTTTTGCATTGTGTAGCAGGAATATTAGTATTAAGAGGATCAGGGGTAGAAGATTCTGAAGGGTAGCTTATATTCCAATTCAAATTGATAGAATCATGGACGCAACTAAGAATGGCCTGTGACCAAACGGTTCTTAACGGACATGGCTGTATGAAAGCGTTTCCGAACGCATCACATTGGATGAATGATTTTCGGTTTCCAGGGTTTTCAAAATAAAACTGGTTATTTTGAGAGGAGTTACATGGGTTAATAGCGGGAGAAATTGCGCTGGAATGATGGACACATGTGTAAGCTTGTTGTGACCAAGCCGTATCATTTGGGCAGCTTACGAGAAAAGCAGTTCCCCATTCGTTACACTGAATAAACGATGATATGTCTGATGGATTAGCAAAATAAAATTGTCTTCTCCTAATGGCTTTTACGGTGCATGGATTTGAGCCGTTGTATAAAGTGCTATTCTGGGGAGGACTTATAATTTGAGGACCGCACACTTGTTGATTTTCGTCGTATTTTGTTCCTGTTGGACAATTGACAATTTCCATCTCCCCTGAAATCTTACATTGGATGTATTTAGTGGTCGATTTTGGATGCTTAAACCGCATTATATTATTCTGGATATTTGTCTTCGTGCATGGATTTGGAATGTTATCATCACCTGAAATGACAGAAAATAAATTATGACGGAGTTTGTTGAATATTCACAAAAGAAGATATAAATAAAATGGAAGTGTAAAGATTACTTTGTGATTTGAAACGTGGACTAATTTTCAATTTGAATCGTGTTGTGTAGAAAAAAAAAATCGGACTTTTAGACTTTAAATCTTCTTTTATGCATTTGTTTAATTTTGTTTTATTTTTCATTACCAATTTTCATTCCAATTTTGTTTCCATTTATCTTTGAAAATAACTTTGTTGAAACGTAATATCCTCTATAATTCTCTCTCATACTCAATGTTACATTTTAATTCAGTCGCTCTCTAGAACGCAATGATTTAATCAAGCTACTTTATACCCACACTTTATATTTAATATTATGGTATTATGTATGGTAAATACTGGCTGTCTATGGCGCCGTTAGCTTATCATATACTTCAAGTTCGAATATAAAGCTTTGATAATATTTTTTAAACCCATTTTTATGTGGGGTGAATTGTGTCCCACATTCCATCAAATAGATTATCTTTTATGAATCTGTTAAATTTCTAACTACTCTCTGATACACCCTGCCTGGCTATTTTGGGTAAATTTCACTAGTTCAGAATTGAGTGTGTTGCATCACAAATCAGCAAAAAAAGTGCAGTAAACGACAAATACAAGTTTACATTTTTTTTTAATTTCTAGGTGCGTTTTAAGTTCTTTTTCAATGCTTTCTCGTTTACGGGTCTAGCTTAATTAAGGATTTTCTCAATACTATCTGGTCAATAGAACATTGATGACGTCATTTTGGAAGAGTTTGTAATTCAAGAAAAACGTTAGTTGTTCAGCAGCTTCTTTGATTTCATCAATGTATTAAAGCTACTAAATCTAAATTTAATTTTGCTTACCGACCTGAAGTTTCGACAAAAAGTATGAAAGAAAAATATGCACACTTGGGAAGGATTCGAACCTGCGATCTATTGGCAAGAGAAACCGTTGTTAGATCCGATGTGCTTACACCGACACAACCACGGACTGCGTCGTCGATCAAGTAAAGTTGAATAGTGTCTTAAAAACAGAAATCTTTCTTGGATTCTGGAGTCGGATCTAAAGACTGGTTCTCGCGCTAAGAGGGCTGTAGATCCAAATCCTACCGTAGAGCGCATATCTTACTTTAATAAGATTTCGCGGATATTCAGTTCGGTAAACGAAAATAAATATACTGTTTAATGAATAAACTAAACCATTAAAAATAGCTTTTAAGTAATGATACTGCTATTATATATATTGGTACCTCATAAAAATCCATGCAGGCATAAAATTTAAAAATAATTTTTAAAAATGAGAAGTACACGAATCTTTTATCTTAGTTTTAATTCCAAGCTAATAGATTAATTTAATATTTGTAATAAGCAAAATACTTTCCTATATTTCAAACCGAATTTAAACTGATTGAAATTTGTTTTGATTATAAGTAAAATTGATAAAATCGTCCATATTGATAAATTTGTCAACGCAACATGATTCTCTTTATTAAAAATCATTCAAAAATAAAATATACTTTTCTGAAATTTTATTTGAGGAAGATTAGCTGATTTAAAGTTTCATTAATCTGAATTGAAACAAATATTACTTACTTTGGTTTAAAATATCGCAAAAAAGTATTTTTAACAAGCAGGTAAGTGTTTTATAATATCTTGACATTTAACGATATCATGATGCTTCGTAAATTTATGTAAGGTGTAAATAATTGTATAAAATTACATGACGAATACAACGTATAAAATTCTTTTTTACCTATCCAGTAATCTTAAAAACTTAAAACATTCTCAGTAATCTAATATTTTATTGAATTTTAGGTATTTTAGCTTTATAGCTTTCCTTACGAAGACCCTTATTGAGGACATGTTAGAAAATTACCAGCAAACGTTAAATTTATTATAGTTGTCACATTTATTTTCTGATAATGTCGCATATGAAAGTCTGTATATACAAAAATCTGCACGCTTATACACACACAAAATAATTCAAAATTCTTTTTAAAATATTGGAAATCGATGAAAACTTTTCCATTTTTGATTAGTAAATACAGTTTTTACTTAATAATATCGCTTTACTTCTACAAATTAATACCAAATTTTAAAAGATTTAAAAGTTTATAAATTATTATAATTAAAATAAAAAATAAAAAAAATAAATTTTATTATTCATCGGAAACCTTTTTTTCTTAAGACAATAGTGTCCATAATATATTTTATTCATAAAAGTACATAAATGTTTTCTAATTAATGTCTTAGTTTTATTTATTTTTTCTTATTTTACTATTCAGAGCAGATTTTCTGTAACTGGGGGTCCTGTTTGTCAAAACAAATTGTTTAGGATTTAGGATTTGTTCTAACAGTTAATATAAACATTAAGCGCTATAAAAAAGAATTTCTCGAATTTTCACAAAATTAAATAAGTCGGGTGTAAAAAAAAATATTTTCCCGAAGATTTGCTAAAAAAAACAAAAATAACCCCTAAAAATAAACAAAAAAACAAAAAAAACAAAAACGAAGCATTTCAAAAATAATTTAATTCATTTGAGAATAAGTCCTATAAGTTTCATTAAATTTGGCAATTATCTGATTTTTGCAAGAATTTCCAATCAATGTATTTTTCACCGCAAAAAGACGCTCAGATTTCTCATACGAATCTATGGTATCACGTTGACATCAGAGAAATAGGTTTTTTAACCAAAATTTCTAAAAGGCTCTAAAAAGGATTAGAGAAAATTATTTTTTACATAAATATCCTTTGGTCTTTCCTATTTATAATAGTATTGAGGTTTTGACAATTAAACATTGTTTTTTATTAAATTTTGTGCATTTTTTCATCATTTATGCTCTTTTTTTTCAGCGAATCTTTGGAGGTTACTACATATATAATATCTAGCGGGTCAAATTCAATAAATTATGTTTATTCAGTATAAATCTAAGTTGTTGAAAGAAAATGGAAAGTCCGTCAATATGTTCATTTTTATGCCGCTTAGATGCATTAAATTAAATAGACACTCTTAAAAAATGAAATAATATTTGTTAACACTTAGCAGAATGTGCATTAGTTGTTTTGATCGTTCTATGTTGTTGTTGAGTAGGACTCTGAGAACTTCCTGCTCTTCTTAACTACTGTGGCAATGAATTGCTCCTACTTAAAAATAAAGCAATTAGCCATATTAGAGGAGGATTTTAGTAGTAATTGATTTTCTCAAATTTTTCTGTTCTATGTATGGATGTTTAATAAACCTCTTCTTATTAGTTTCCTCTATTTTGACCCCGTTCCTTCAATACTCTCTGTAACTCCTAATTCTCGGTTATTTTGTATAACGGCAACATTACAACATATGCGCATGCCTGTGTATGTGCGTACAAGAATACAATAAAAATCGATATACGTACCACAAAGCGGACCAAATGATTGTCTAATATCTTCGTATGTACATTTCCTCTCAATTCCATTTTCTTTACAGACTATTGTGACTCCTGATAAACAAAAAGTAATGAGTAAAAATAAAAAAAAGAACCAAAGAAGCAAGTATACTGTTTGGGTCTGGCCAGTATTCAGCTTTAAGAATTCCCATAAATTTATATTCAATGTATATCCAGGCATTCTATTGAACATTTTATTTATTGAAGTATGCTTCAGTTTATTTATTTCATAATTAGTTATGAATTAAAACAAATTACTATACATGTATCCAAGTTTAACAATCCATCAGCATTTTCTATTGCTATTAAATCTGTAAAACTCCTCTATAAAATAATGCGTGTAAATGTATATAAAGAAAAGAACAAAGATTTTCAATAATATATGCATATTATAGGCCAATGAGCAGTCAATAGTTCTAATCTCCTAGTAGGGCCACTTTTGGTGGCAAGGTTGAAAACGAGAACCTAGACTAAGCACGACCAACCTCAAAGGTCTCAACAGATGATCATTACAACAATCTTACCGGTTGAACCAGCGTATGAAGAAGGCTACGTACGACGGGTATGCTACAGAAGGTACCACTCGAAGAAATTAAAACAGCGTCAGCGGCAGTCCGTTGCAGTTTCATAGCTGGATCCTGCATGTCCCATTATGTGTGTGCCGCAAAGGAAGGTCATAAAATCAAGTGTGTGTTTCAATTCCTAGCAAGTTGAGGTCCACTTTTAACAAATTCACGCCATTGACACTTTCATTTACTCTGATTTTCTTTCACTCCCCCGCCCCGCCAACCAACGCCTGCAAAACCAAACGGCGATAGGTAATGGATGTCGGGAGCAAGTTTTAGTGAAACTGGAAGCTTTTAGTCCAGAACTTGCAGGTTGGCGGTGAATTTAGTCATCAATGCCATCACCAGAAAAAAAAGCGCACACCGTAGAAGAACTGAACTTTTTGGGTAGAAGACAAAGCTGACGACAACGAATGTATATTAATTGGAATGCATCTTTTGAGTCGGACAATCTTGGAAAGGGGGAGAATGATATTCTGACTTACGATTAAATGAGTGCATTGGGGAAAAAGGCTTGTGAACTAATGCTATAGACCAATAAATTATCACTAAGTTCAACACAGACATTACCGTAATTAATGATTCTGCACCTGTTTTAATCCGGACATTTTTTAGGAAGTGCACTTGAAAATCTCATAGCCATCATACGTTTATTTATTTATTTTTATATTAAAGTTCACTCAATAAAGGCTCGAGAACCAGTTAGGGTTTACTGTTAAAATTAGTATGATGAATGAGGTGTGTGGCATGAATGAAAGAGTAAGTGCTAAAGAATGAATATTGGGAGAATTAGGAGGATAGCTAATGACTGATTGTTGAATTGAAGAGGCTAAGATTGTAGTGTTCAGGAAAACATCCACTCCTGACGTGAGTCTGTTCTACAAAGTAGTTCTTGGGAAAAGATGTATGATTGGAACTTTCTCTTTAGATTTGGAATAGAGAGAAAATGAGGGTGATTTGACTCCGTGGAAGTGGAATAGCGTGTCCTCGTTATAAATGTCTGAACTCGTGGAACTAAAGAATGGATATCATCTGAGCAGTAGCCGTAAAAATAGTAATAGACGTATGACAGCGATAGACTTGTCTGTAGGAAAGAGACAGCAAAATGGAAAATAAGTTCCCCCCACAAGGCTGCATAAATGGTTTTGAACGTTATTAAGGCTAGAAAGCAAGAAAGATTGATTAGCTTCAGGTAAATGAGTGTTATAAAATCTATGAAGATTGATAAAAATTTATTTATTTATTTGAAGCAGTTGTGGGGTCGCTCACATCATAGCAGCAGAAATAGTCTCGTGTTCACGGGAAATAAAAACATACTTCACAGGAATAAAAACATACATAGAGATAACAGTAAAGGCATGTTAAATTGTACATTAGTATAATAAAATTTATTTATTTTTATGTGTATTGGTGTGTGTATTTTTGGTTACAAGTGTTTTAAGGTTGCATATGATGAAAGGGAGAAGTCACTCCATATTATTACACGTAATATCAGAGAGAGAGAGAGAGAGAGAGAGAGAGAGAGAGAGAGAGAGAGAGAGAGGTTGGACGTGTGGACTATCCAAAGGTTCTTACTGAAGAGATTGAATTCGACGTTTTAATTTTATTCTTTTATTTAATTTTATTTATAATTTTCATTTGGAAAATCGGCATTGTATCTTCAGGAAGAACTAAGATTATTTTTTTATTTGGATATTTTTAAAGTCTTGTAATGCGGACTTTTTCTGATGTACTGAAGCTGAATGAGAGCTGGCATCGATAAATTATAATGTCTTTGAGATTCATATGTTCTACCGACAACTATACATGTATATTTACATTGGTAATGATAATGGTAATATTAGCCGTTTTCCTACAAGAATACATTCATTGATCGAGCAATCTGTACGCGCTTTCGGTTGTAATTTATAAAATCTTTCTCTTAAAGCAACTTTTTAGGAAAACAGGTTTCTCAAGTGCAGTAGTTTTTTTACCGCTATTTTCAGTATTGACAGTGGTTTCCTCCCTAAACATTTATTTGAAGCGGTGTGGAATGTTAACATCATGATTATTTCTACAAACTCCTGTGTATTCTGGCTTTAAGGTTCGCTTTTTATTTCAAGTTTTTCTGAACTATTTAAAAAGTTACTTACCTGTTTCTTGCGGATTGATACTTATATTATAATGAGGGTCGGTACATGTTGATGCAGTCAGGCTTTGTGAAACAAGTGAGATGTACAACTGTTGACTTTTTGGAGATCGAATCCATCCGGGTTTATTATCTGTCGCAATGGCGCTATAGGTATTAAAAGCTGCACTCGGCTTGTTAAACAAATTGGAAGCAAAGATATTCACTATTCCACAAGCAACGACAACCTATAAAAATAATATAAACCTCACTTAGCATTCGTTTGTAATTATGAATATAAATCTATTGCTAATAGAACATCTTACTAATATTTATTTTATAAAACAGGTCACTTTTCTTTGTATCCAAGTCTCTTCCATTATTTTCTATAAAGTATTACTGATATTAGGAAAGAAAAACATTAGTAAACAATAGTACATAAATAAATAACCACGAACATCGAAAAGTTTGTTAATTTTAGAAAAAAGATAGCAGAAACAATAAATATATATTACAATTTAAGCCTAAAATATTCTGAGATTATGAAGTCATTATTTAACATAAAATAAAGTCATTTATACTGCCTTTTTGACGGTACGAACTCCTAAATTAGCAACAGATAAAAGAATATCAGTGGAAAAACCGTCCTTTTGACAATTTGTTTGATGTAACATTTATGTCCATTACATGTTTTAGAAGTTCCCAAAAGCGAACGGACTGTTTCGCAAATCATCAGTGTGGCTAGACATAGCAATTGCTTCAGGCCCGGACCGAAACCCGACCGATCTGACATCAGTTAGAGACTGTCGCCCTTAGGCCACCAACGCACGTCATAGAGACAGTAATGTATCATATACTTGATATAAGCATTACTGACTACCAGAGGGCTGAATTCATAGCGAAAGGGAATATATACTGAGATTTGATTATACTAAAATTTATTGCATTTTACGAAAATTTGCTTGTTACTATTTCGGGAAAATCCACTGAAGTTATTACAAGTTAGAGAAATAAACGGTAAGATAACTATATGCACAAAGATGGATGAAAGTCTTTAGTGTCTTTATCACAGATGTTTACATTATCTATTAAGTTAACTGTTAAATTAAATATGATTTTGAAATTTAAAGGTTAATTTATATATGACGTCTGATTTTTGAAGGCAATTTTATGTCAGAAAAGTTGAATATTTTACCTTCACATTTGTCATATTTTGAGAGTTGTTTTGATTGCCTGTCGTATTACTGGATTGAATGTGGATATTTTGAGTTTTGGTTTCATTGCCGGATGGTATGGGATTGTTATTAATTTCAGTATTGTTTACTAATCCATCGGTCATATCCACCTCGACAGGAGCTGTAATAATAATAATAATAATAATAATAATAATAATAATAATAATAATAATAATAATAATAAGTGATTAAACCAGCAACCGCATAAGTGAATGTAGCAAGCAAATTTATTCTGGAAAGTAATAAAGAAGATGAATGGATAGGAATGGTGATCCATTGAGAATTAAACAACTTTATTTTGACTTGCACTCCAGTGATATATACACAAGGCAGAAGTTTACTCTGACAATTTAAAACGAAAAATATAAAGAAAAAAAAGAAAAAGAAATCTATTATTAATAATATTATATATTAAAAATGAATAATGGTTGGCATTTAATAAAGTAGTTGAAGACAAATACACATTGATTGTTTTGAACTATTCCGATTTTTTCTACAAGACGTTTCCGTTTTCAGGTGAATTATTTTCAGACGAGGATTGTCTGGATATTTGTGTTGCATTGCGCAATATTGTAATAACTAACCTTGTAACACTACTGTGGCACTGGTAGTATGAAACTAGGATTAAAAGGGTTCATGTGAAAACCCCGTATAGGAATTGGAAAATTGGAAGGGTTAAAAAAATGAGGAATGGGAAAATTCTTTGACATCAGAAAAATAGAAATAATTTTTAAACACAAAAGTTTGTTATCGGAAAGTTATTGTTGTCAGAGAATATACTGTCTTGAATAACTGACCGCTTTGTTTGAGGGTCGGTGTCGTTTCTCCAAGGTTGGAAAATAACTAACTGATATGAATACTGAGATGCGGTAGGAGTCGGGCGAAATACATATAAACAGAGCGCTTAGTTGAAGCCAGCAGTTGGAACGAGAACCGACACGAGTCAGGAGCTGCTGAACTTCACGTGACCTGCTGCCGACAGAATTCCCGATCGACCTATTTCTGTGTTGTATATTTTAACTCGCTCCAATTTTTAGAAAAAAGAGACACAGGGTTACGATAGAGATTTTAACGGGAAGGGTTAATTATGTTGTATCAACGACTATATAAACCAATTGAACATTAAACTTCTGCGTCATGTTGTTATGTTATTTGTATTTTCGCCAGCGGAAGAATTCTTTGTTCTTTTGTAGAACGGTTCCGCCGCAGCTCAATTCAGCGAGCAAGTACGAACGAAATTCTGTCTTCACTGCTCTGTGATTAAGAAACACAACGTAGGGCAGGGCAGATAAAGGAACGAAGCGGCCAGCAGATAAGATACAGACCAACGTGGGAAGGACCCAGGATTGAGCCGGGCTGAGTTATAACCTTGAATTTTCGAACAAAAACTGACTGTTTAATATTTTTGGAATATAATTGTTATTACTCTTTTATCACTGGTTTTTGACTGGTCTGATTTCAAGCCTTTCTTTATGGAGCTAGGATGAATAGAGGATCACATAAATAAGAAATAACTTTTATAATTCGAAGGCATTGTGAAATAATAAAATATTTAATCACGACATGAACGCGAGAAAGTTTTTTTCCTGACTTCTTGATATGACGATTTAGCCTTCTTAACTTGCATAAGATGTCAATTCCTGGTTTGGGGTTCGAATCCAGATTTCAAAGTCAAATGTTCAAAAACTGATTTTTAAAAAGACTTGTATGCTATCAACACTTGGAAAAATAATTATACACCACTTCTCCGTTCCACCTATTTTGTTTTATCATTTCTTAAATTTTCGTAAATAGTCATATTAAAAGACCATGGATGCATTCATTCGTATATTAAAAGATAGTGACGTTTTTAAAGAAATTAAAATATTTCCCAGAAATAAAGTATAAGCGTTCGGAAAGATTTAGATTTGCGTCACTTATCCAGGGAAGCCAGTCTTTCTGAGGCAGTACCGTTTGACTAAGAAGGATTCAACAGCGTAGCTTAAATATACAATATAGCCATATTTCTTCTGTCATTTTTACATCCGGTTTATTCAACAGTCGTAGAATAAAGACCAGAGAAGTAGTGATAAAAAGCAATAAAAATCCGAAGAAAAATAGACAAAAAATAATCATAAGTCTTGTATTAGATTAATTTTTCAGACAAATTTACAAAGATGGAAATTACTTTGCTTGAGTTTATTTAGCTAAATAATCGTAGGCTCTGAAAAGTTATAGATGACGCTTGATTTCGTTGAAAAATGTCAAAGGTCAATATGCAAATAGCAAACGATAGTTCGCTTAATGATTTTCTTATGATTTACATATAAGGAAGACAGAATATTTACTTTGAATAAAACAAATAAATGTTATTAATGTTGCAATGAGTTCGTGATTAATGAAATAATTTCTTACCTTCACAAGATTCACGCTGGATTTCACTGATAATACCATCGATTTCGTTATAAGAATTCAATGAATAATAATGGGTGCAATTTGGAGAAGAAGCCACTGCAAGCATCTCCTGATGATTTACGCGACCAACACCAATAGTGAAGATGGTGGTGGTGTTTTTTTTTAATTTTTCAGCGGCGGCAACAGTCTTTGTTTTACTATTTGAGTAACCATCGGTGATTAGAACAAATACTTTAGGTACATTTTTACGGGCGTTTTTAAAGACACTGATTCGCGCCATGTCCATTGCTTTGTAAGTTGATGTGCCACCACCCGTATATCTAATTGAAGAAATTTTGGATATCACATTGGAAACGGAATCGTAAGCGTCTAAGTTGAAGGAAATACTAGAACTGCTAGCATAACGAATAACAGCAACGCGCGTCATGTTGGGGGCGATTTGAAGATTCTTCACCACATTTTTAAGGAAGACTAAGGTTTTTCGGAAGTTAGAACTACCAACGCTACCGGATGCATCAATTGCAAACACCAGTTCCATCTTCACAGCAGAACAACCTGCAGAAAACAAAAAATATAATGAAGTAATTGCATTTCGTTATTATGCTCCGAAACTTTAATTCCAAAAAGGCTTGAAGGCATCTATATTTCAATGATACTATCAAAGCAAGAATATTACAATAAGTCATATAATTATATCTATACACGGCTTCCATATATAAGTCAAATCTTTATCATTTGATATTTTAAACTGGATACTAAATTCCTTAATCTTTAAGAAGGCGTGGATAATCCTTTCCTTTTTGCCTTCCTCAAGGGATTTAAATCAGTCATCATGGCCTCTCTGAAAAAGTAGATTGTGCATAAATCCCTTTAAATGAAAACTGTATCATCTTCTTCGGGAATGCAAAGCCAGAAATTCATATTTTCAAATTTCATGACTAATCTTTCTTTATTAAAATTTAAAGTAAGCCCCAGAGTTTTAGTTATTCAACAAATGCGCTCTGAAGTAAAAATGGTTGAGAAACACTGCTATAGAGAATCGATCAACTAGTTTATATGAAAGAGCACACAATCTTAGAAAATGAGAATGATTTAAGTTTGCTATGGAAGAAAGATTTATTCTTCCATTTGAATTTCCACCGACATGAGCATTATTATATATTTAATATAATAACACCGTACTTCACGGACGTAACGGAACAACTGAATGGAAAAGGAATGATAAACATGCTGTGTTCTCAGAGGCAGTTTTTATCGTAATCAGTTATATATATATATATATATATATATATATATATATATATATATATATATATATATATATAAGAAAAACCGTAAACGTTTTTGGTTGTAATGTGAATTTTAAAAAAAGTATATATTATATTTTAAAATGAATTAATTTTCCCTGTGGTTTTCGATCTTAAACATTCTCTTTTTGTGTGTGTGTGTGTGTGGGGGGGGGTTAGTAGTGACATAAATGTCTTTCTTGGACTGGTGGAAAGAAATTTCTTCTGCTTAAAGGGTAATAAAACCATTAAGATTGATTCGAGAAAGGGTGTGGAAAAATATCTGTATTCTTATATTTTAATGACCCCTTTATGTTCTTAGATCTATTTCTATTTTTGTGGAAAATCTGGAGTTACTCTATGGACATAGATCAGGTGTTATTTTTTTTTCTGTATAGGCCCCCTACCGCTGTGGGCTATGGACGTCGTCCTTCTCTGTGCTTTACATCGCAACTGCGCTTTGTCACTCTATCCCCTGACATCATTCTCCAGCCGTCACGTGATACTTGTGACTATCTCAACAAAAGGAGGAACATCGCCGTTTGTATCCCTACATCTTGTATCTATCTCAATATGCATAGAAACATCTATGCATTAACGCATCCATATATGTAGACCTATAAATAAATATGCGTATTTTCTTATAAGCTCATAACTGAGTCTACACGAAGGTAAAAGAAAAAAATCCTCATGAATAAATTAATTGCTCTAACGGTTAGTTAATACTGTTTAGTAATGCCCTAGGATTACAAGAATACTGCTCACGAAGGTTAACGACAAAAATACTTTCTATATTCGGAATAGCACGCGCTATTCATAATCATCTACTGTGCGTGTGTGTCTAAATAAGTGTTAAAATGTAATAGACGAGCTTAACTGCTTACTTTTGGCTCATTATGTTTTATAAAAGACAAGAACTAATTTTAAAAACATTTCAATGTTTATTTACATCATCCTCAGTAACACGCGCACTTACGCAGATATATGTGCATTTGTATTTAATAAATCATTGTAGCTTTTTAATATACTCTTCTTTCTCTTTCACAGAAATATAAGGAATTGTTTACTTACTGACTTTGATAGAAGATTTTGTAATGAAATTTTGCAGATTGCCTGTTGGTTGGATCAATCTTTGCCACAATAGTGCCTGGTTAGATTTAGAAGATGGAACGTTTTTAATAAAATCTGCTATGTAGGTATACATTATTATAGCAGAATAAAGTGGTACATCCATATCTGACACTGTCGCCTTCGAGATGTCAAAGGAAAATTTTTGTAAAATTTGGTTGCAAATCGGGCGCGCACTCGTCTGACATCTGGCCTTGACCAAGTTTACAATTCTATTAGTGACCTAAAAAAGAAGGTTAACAAAGAAAAAATGTCTTGTAATATTTATATAACTGGAAAAGTATTCCATAAAAAACGGGATATTTTTTTTAATAATTCTATTTACAAGTAGACTTAAATTCTATTTAAAATTAGACTTGTCCACTGAAAATCTAGATCAATGTAGGATGAGGGAACCGATTTCATCGCCGACCCTCACCCCAAAAAAAACCCCAAAAAACAACAACAACATTATTACTATACTTTGGTTTAATTTTTGGAACTAAGTTTTCATATTTTTCTCGTTCTATGGGGGTTGCAGGAGGTAAGTCGATACTATAATCCAGCGCTAGTGAAGTTTTAAGTGAAGTTTTAATTGAAGTTCACTGATTTCACCCTTTGGTCCAATGAGAAGAGACATTGGATAGCCGGTCGTATCTGAGTATACCTGTTTGCTAGGACGGCTAGCGAATCCCTATTACAGACGCCTGCCCAGACATATTTGTGTTTGTTCAACGGCGACAGAACCCACCTCTGGTTTATACTGCAATTATGCTGAGCGGACCTTAGTTAAAGACTAAGTGCATGGCGTGATCAACAGTCTGAACAAGGCCAGTAAGCTCAAACACTCAGTCACGATGACTTGCAACTTCGTGCTACCTCAACATCAACAGCTAACTGGATTAGATCCAACATGTTCTAGACAGACTCGGTCACGAAAGGCGGTAGGCAAAAATCCATAAATTACTGTTTTAAAAAAAAGTAAACGGAGCGTCGACTCAAATATGGGTGTCCACTAAAAATAACGTATGGTTTTCAGGCACTTTCCAAATCTTCTGCCCTCTCCAGACCGATGAAGATATTACCTTCCTGACAAATCGATAAGTGCGAGATTTGAACCCGGGGCTCAAAGTCGGGAAAAGAGCGTTCTAACCACTCGACCATTGATAGCAAGGTTGCAGAGTTCTGTTAGTGATACTTGTTCCTCTTGGAAAATGGCTGGGTTAACTAAATATGATCCGCCCCACAGAAGAATACATCCACATTATTGCTGACCTGAGCCGATCAATGGTCTAGGTTTTCTTGCAAGAATTTGTAGATATATTTTATGTAATGAAAATATTATAAGATACTCTAACATTTCCGCTTTCTCACTCATTCGTAATCCTCCACCACGCGTGCATTTCGTGATATACTTTTGATGTTTGTTGTCTTTGGATGAAAAAGGTTCAAACTAGTAACAATTTGAAGAATGATTGCTTCTCCTAATTCTAGTGGAGTTATCCTCTATACTTAATGGAAAGTTTTCAGTCTTTTAGCTTAACTATATTTATTCATTTTCGCCTAATGACCTGAATATTCAGGAAATCTTAATAAAGAAAAAGGTGCTTCCTCCGACAGGATTTAAATCTGCGCCCCCCTGTGCAGAAGAAACCGTTGTTGGATCTGATGTGCTTTAGACTGATTTAGCCACGAAGTGCGGTAGACGAAAATGCATAAATATACTGGTAAAAGAATAAACGTAGCGTCTACTCAAATATGGGTATCCATTAAAAATAACGTTTAAAGCAATAAAATCTATCGAATTAACAAATAAAAATCCATTAATTCTTTAGAAGTTGTTTTGTTTACGTTTGGATACGAAACTGAACAGATAAGAACATTCGAGAATCTGGAAAGGATTTGCGCTTATAAGGCACTATTCGGCCTTGCTTGATCAACAACGCCCTTCGTAGCCGAGTTGGTCAAAAGCATGACGGTTTCTCCCGCAAAGGAGGGCACTTCTTTTTATTTAATAAGATTTCGGGAATATTCAGAATGATAGACGAAAATAAATAAATATCCTTACTTAAGTATATAACATTATGTGTTTGAAGTAAAGGAAAAAAATTTAAGTTTACAAAAGGAAAAAAAATGGATTAATTTTGTACGTAGTTGCAAGGAAAAAAAACCTCCTAATGTAATAAACGGCTTCATGTGTTATAGAAAATATATCGTATTTATGACATACGATATGCAGGAATCCCTCGATTAGTATAAAAAAATCAATTTTCAATTATTATGGTTCAACTTAAGAATGTTTTAACGCACTAATCAAGAATTATACATGTACTAATCGAATTTTGGCGCACTAATCGAAAACACAATAATCGAATGCATGCTAATCGAGGGATGCCTGTATTTCCAATAACGATTTGTTGACTTTGAATTTCAAAGATCGGTTTTTTTCGGAATTGTTTCGTCACTTTCGTATCTTAATAACTGTCAATAGTCGCTTACTGTAAAATTATTGTAACGGCTTCATCTGAATTCATTATTACTAATATAGTAAATTGCTGATGTTTTTACTGGCCATTGTTTTTATAGATGGCAAAAGAAGGCAAAAATGTTTTAACTTAATGGGAGAATGCTACTTTGGTACTTGTGGGTTATCTGTCGCCATTTTTTAAAATGCGTTTCTTGTAGTTTATCTGTCGCCCCCCTTTTTAAATTACGTAATAGTGATCTTTTATAATCAGGTGTGGTAAATGATTTTAATTAATTATTTTTTTCTTTTCTTTTTTAGACTGCTAAATTAATCTTTGGGATAGTATATTTTTACACATTTGTATTTGTGAAAAAGTTGGAAAATTAATTTAAAAAGTGGCATATAACCCATGAATACCAAAAATTAAATTGCGTAAGAATGTCTAAAATTTTCCTTCTAGGAAAATTTTTTTGTGAATCCCCATCGTAGCAGATATTTTTACATCGTATTTCCGAAAGTCAATACATTCCCCACATAAAAAAACAAACAAAGTATTATTAATATCCAAACTGACATTTTATTTTCAATAAGATTTATTCCTGAAAAAAAATAGAACTTTTATATTTTTTACGTTTCAATCAAAAGCATCAAACTACTTAATTAAAATTAATTAAATTTTTTTATATTCAAAATATTATTCGCATAATAATTTTCGCAGTCCGCAAGCAGAAAGAGATATAAATTATTTTTCTTTAATTCAGTCAGAGAAAACCAAAGCATAATAAATATTACTTTGGCTTTTTAACAAAAATGTTTCAAGAAAGTTGCAGTAATTCGTGGGTTATCTGTCGGCACTTTTAAAATTAAATTCCCAACTTTTTCACAAATACAAATGTATGAAAATATGCTATCCCAAAGATTTATTTATTTGAAAAAAAAAAAAAAAAAAAGAAGAAAAGCAATTAATTAAATTTTATATTGCGGTCATAAAATAAGTAACTCCCATCTCCCATCTCGCTTGTAAATATCCATTACAATAATCAATAATGTTTTCGGCGCTAAATTCAGTCTAACAAAACTTCATAAGCTTCTACTTGGTGTTCTTACTATATTACATATATATTTGATTGAAAATAATGATCCGTTTGAATTATTTTTGTTAAGGATTTGGAACAAAATCCTCACTAGTATCATCCAAATCCAGTGCGGCTTTCGATAAAGTAATTTTCACTACATTCAATTCTTTGAACTGAAAATATTAATCAACTATGAATTTCACTGGTATTAGTCATGTATATATTAAAACAGTTGTTGCAGTTTCCCACAATTAAAAGAAATTAAATATTGAAAAAGATACTGGCCCAAATTATACCTTCATTTTACAAACCGCGTAACATTGAATTTAAATTTTATAAAACTTGAACTATATTTAATTGTGGAACCGATAAAAATTACGATATGTTATGAAAATAATTAAATTATTTTGGCATATTAAAACATTTCCGTTTTTGACATTAAATTTAAGCTTCAGCGTTTAATAATTAAGAAGCCATTCACTTGATACTTTTCATTTTTCTCTTGGTCAACGTATCAAGCAAAGAAGGCAAATAATAGCTTCAGGCGTGCAGTCAAATCTAATATGCCGTTGATTACGAAAAGTTTTTCTGTTTATTTTGTATGGTTAAATGAGTTAATTAATCTACCTTATCAAAATGTTTTCTTAATTAACATTAACGATTAAGGACAAATCAGTACAATATGTTGTATTAAAAATTAATGAAATAAATTAATTAATACATATTATGTTTTATAACACGGTCGAAGTTTTCTTGCGGATTCACACCTAATATATATTTTCTTGAGAGAAATCATCGATAAAGATCTAATAATTCTATGATAAGACTGAAATACATTCATATTTATTTTTAATCATTTCATCCCAAGAAAGACAATAAAGCCATAAAGACGCAAAGGATTACTTAGTGTTAGTAAACATAAGAAAACGGACACATTATTAAGGAAAGAGAAACAATAAAAGAACAAGAATTAAGAAGACAAAAGCTAACGATTGATATTGCATTTAAATTTTTGAAGATCGAATTTGACTGGGAAGCAAGAAGCCGTAAGAGATTTGCACAAGTGGAAAGAAACTATTAGCAAAGAACTTAGGGTTACATCGAGCTATTTCAACTGTAAATTGATGAAATTTTGCCGCCAATCTAGTAATACACTTAAATTCATAAAGGCTAGGTAATATAGAGGAAAGTTTATCAGAACAATTACAATGAAAGTATTTATAGAAAAGGCAGAGGGAATCATGTACAATAAACTTGTTTATTATGTAAACTGTAACTTCTAAAAAACTGGGTTACTCTCAAAATATTTATTTTAATCAGTATATAGATAAATTTACAATGTATATATTATTTATATCAGGTAAACGACGAATATTTTTCTTTCACCAATAGATCAAATTAAATAATGTCTGTTGCTCGTCGTCTGTATAGAATAATATTTGATTTGGAAGAGTGTATCTGTATAATTATTGTATTTGACAAAGTTAAGAATAAGAATAAAGCTTATAATCTAAAGCATTTCTTACCTTCCAGATTCCACCTTCGCCAAGTTTACTGTTCATGCCATAGTCTGTGTCTACAGCAGCAATTCTTTTCATGAAGTATTTGTCATCGATTAGAATACATGAGGAACGAATTCTGCCAATGACAGCGTCGACGACATCTTCCCCACGAGCTTGTGTCTGAATCGTTTGGTCAACAGCCTGTCCATTGCAGAAGAGAGGCAAAACCAGGAGGATCACAACCAATTTCTCCATCTTTCTTCTTTGTCTGTCCCCGATGAAAGGTTCCATTTATATAGAACCAGCAAACCCGGAAGATTGAACTGTTTCAATCAATCAGAAGCTTTGCATTTATCTTTTGTTCTACTCTTTTTTTGATATTTTCTTCTGGGGTCCTTTTTCGTGTTCACTCATCCTTATATGACAGTGGGCGTCTTTGTTTCCTCAAATGAGTAATAGTTAACGATAGCCACTTGAAAATAACCTTTTGAATTTTTTTTTATTAAATTGATTTTTATATAGCATCACGGTATGTTGTAACCGTTTGTGTAAAACATCATGCGATGAGATTCGCTGCATAGTTACGCATGACTGCATTCATACGCTGATTGCTTTACTGATAAAAACTAGTAGTTTCTTTTGGTGCATATGATCTATTTTGAAGTTATCAGTAGTTTACACGTAAAATTACACGGGCTTGAAATGTCTTCAGTAAAATGGAAAAAAGAGAAATATTAGAACAAAACATTTCTTACAATATAATTGTGGTTGACCAATAGCATGCAGCAAGTCTAATAATAAAATAGTTTTATTAAATGAAAGATTTATTAAATTACTTTCTTCATAGAAAGTAATTTAATAAATCTTTCGTTTAATAAAACTATTTTATTTGTAGCCAGATTGGACGTTCATTTCTTCGTATTATTTACTTAAGAAAAGGTTACATTATCAGTTTGTGTCCGAATTTTTATGACAATTATTCCCAATACAGAAAAAGCTTCACAAGGCCTTTTTTAAAAAAACAACAAAAAACTCTCCTATTAAAGGATAAGAGACGCAAAAATAATGTAAATTTCTATCTTATGAGCAGTTGCTGTAACAAAAAAGCGATTATAATTATGAATGTCAAATTGACAAATAAATAACATTTAAACGTTTTTTTCTCTGTATAAGTAATTAAGTAGACTGACCGTAACAATGTTTGTGGTAGTTGACAAAAAATATTTAAACAACCCATAAACAAAACTTGTAGCTTATCTTATTTAAACTATCAATAAATATTATGTTTGATCACATCCTTGCATAAATTTCAATTGGCATTTAGTTTTCTCTGATTGCTTGGTCTTGAAATATCTACATGAGCTTTATTGTTTGGCATATTGTTATTTTTAACTCGACAAAAATAGACGTTTTGAAAATAAATTTGAACGGTGAAATTATTATTTAAGTGAAAAATCAAGCATGCAAATACATCGGAGCTCGTCATAGTTTTAAAAAAAAGAAAAGGTAAAAGCTAAAATAAAGCACGTACTTTTCAAAATTCAATCTTCTTAGTCCAGTCGATACAGCAAAATATTGTAAATAATTTTCATCTGTAGCTGCGGACACTCCTTGTTTTGTCCAAAGACGAAATAATTTTAATTTTACTTATGTTTTTCTTGTTGAAAATCCTAATGATTTCAACGGCAAAAAGATATTTATTTTCAAGTGAACTGTTTTTCACACCTAGTAATTACTTTGCTTTTTATTTAATCTCATTCAAATGGCGACTTAAATAGCATTCACATTAACATGGTCAATCGACAATATCATTAGGTTAGGACTTTCTTGTTTATTTATCAATTCGCTCTAATTATACGCGTGCAAATCTGTTTCATATTGAAGGTGCTATCACAACTTTTGAGTTAAATACAAAAAAATGTAGTTTTCTTTAAAATTTGCATTTAAAGTCTTATAATTCACTAAATCATGAACTATACTTAGTAGATGTAATAAAACAATTTGTGAACCGTTATTACTATAATACTTGATATAATGCAAAAATATCACAATGATAAAATCGGTCAATAATTATTTATAAATATTGATATTGGGACTCATGCATGCAAATGCAAGTAATCCATAATAATATTTTAAATTTTGAAATCATATTTATTTTTGGTTTATGAATTTTTTGAAATTGTTTTTAAATCTTTGATTGTCTTTCAATCATTCCATCTCACCTGTATCCTCTTCTGGCACACCTATGAGGCACACAGTTTGGGAACTACTGGAGTAACAAAACATTGTGAACATACTTATAGAACGATTAAACAACGATGGCCATAAGATTGTGAAAATAGAGACATGATTATTAATAGTTATATTATTTTTATAATGCTTACTTACTATAATTTTTGACAAGTGAAAATCTTTTTTTCGCAAGACCTATATCAGTTCGGTGAGTGAGCGTTTTAATAAATCCTAGCACGTTATATGTCAACAAGTGAATAAATATTAACAAGTAATATTTAACTAGGTTAATATCAATTAATAAGAAATATATAGAATTTTTTTTACTGAAAATATTATTGTTACTGTAGTAATATGCAAATAACTGCCTAATTAGCATAGCTAAGGTATAGACTATATAGCGTACCTTAGATCTGGGACAAGGCCGAAATTAGCGGGCACCCAGTGAGAATGGAGCTCAATACTCAGTCGTAATTGTTCTAGCGAGCCAAGCTTGCTAACCATTACACCGCCTCGAGGTTCCCCAAGGTATAGACAATATAAATGTCCAAACAGTAAGGATAGGGTAGCACTTGGTATGCGAGATAAACGACTACCGATAGACTGATAAAATACGAAATCATACTTCATTTAATATACATTAAAATTCAGTGTTATATAACGATAATCTGTTTAGATAATAATGACGATAGTAGTTATAAGTTTTAGTCACTTTTATTGGTTCTGTGTAAAAGTCGTAAAAAAGGTTTAAAATTCAACCCTCACGAATGAAAACTTAAAAAATATTATAAGATATTCCTTATCTATCATATTTATATATATATATATATATATATATATATATATATATATATATATATATATATTAGGTTGGTGCAAAAATAATGACGTAATAATGTCGTTTTTTGACGTATTTTTAACGTCAAAAAACGACATTATTACGTCATTATTTTTGCACCAACCTAATATATATATATATATATATATATATATATATATATATATATATTGCTGCCTATCCTTCATATGTATACATATATATATTTGTGTGTGTGTGTGTATTGATATGATAGGAAAGAACTGTAGATTGATGGTCCGAAGTTGTTTAGTATTTTTGTTTTTATTTAAAAAAAACGGTGCTCGATACAGAAGTAGAGCCTAGATTAATTATTTAAAAAAAAATATGATTCCATCGCGACACAGAAATTACTGTTTCATCATCAAGCGATGTTTCCAAACATCGCTTGAGGATGAGACTGCCACAAAGTAGTTAAGGTTTAATATTGAAATTAAACTTGAATACTGCTGACCAGTTTCGAAACAGTAATCTCTGTGTCGCGATGGAATCATAATTTAAAAAAAATACACGCATATATATATATATATATATATATATATATATATATATATATATATATTAATTATGATTAAATTATATTAAATTTTTTTTAATTATGATTAAATTATATATATATATATATATTTTTTTTAATTATGATTAAATTATATATATATATATATATATATATATATATATATATATATATATATATGTATATAATACAAGTAAAAGGTTTGTCACTTAGCTGATTGGTCTTACTTTCAGTATCCCGATTCCAGAGTTTCGTAGAGGAATCCTCCGGCAATTACTCCGTCCACTCGTCAGTGTGTATCAACAATTGACTCTTTGTACATCTCGATTTTTCTTTTTATATGCACTTTTCATTGGTGCAAACTTTTTCATAGTGTATGCGTGCCTTCGCGCGCGTGCGCACATGCATCCGTGTATGTGTATTTTAATGCATAATTATATATATATATATAATTATGCACCAATCAGTTCGAGAAAGGCATAAGTCCTGCTGCAAGTATAGACTGCCGAAGACTGACGATAATTTTATTTTACTGATTTATCCACAAAACTACAATGAATCTGATGCTACTTTTGAGATATGCCACAAGAAATAATATATTCACGGTTATATAACTTTCTTTGTTTAATATCTCAATCGTTGTGGAGAAATTGTGCATTGTGTTCCTTTTCCCGAAGGATTTAGGCTCATACTTTAGCCATTTTCGAGTGGAGGCGTTTAATTTTCGTGGTAACGAGGATTATTAATATATTTTTGTTTTGTTTGCTATACTTTGTTGTGCGAGAAACTTATTTTTTGCATTGGAATTTCCTTCTTTTGCTTTGTTTTTGAACCCGGTCAGGACATTCCGGCTATGTTCGCGTGCTATTAAGGATGGGTCTGTTGTTAGTTAGTATGTTGGAAGTTTTTGATTTTCTGTAGTATAATGTAAGTTTTTTTTATCATTTTACCCCAATGAAAGCGGAAATGCTACTAGTAGGCAGGGGGTTACAGAGAGTGAAAGTGAGAGAAAAGACTGGATATAGGGGAGATTGGGAAAAGTATAAAAGATGAACAGGACTCAGGAAGGCAGAAGATGACGATTGACTTTGTATTTAAATTTTTGAAGATTGTAGTTTTCAGGGAAGCAAGTAAACGGAAGGAGTTCCACAGGCGGGAAGTGCGAGAAAAGAAACTGTTGGAGTAGAAGTGGCGGTTACATTTAACTATTTCAACAGTAAAAGGGTGGGGCCTAGATGCCAATCTAGTAGAACGCTTAAATTCATGTTATATTACCAATAATACAACGCCTATGAGTTCCCAAACTCCAGACCATCAAACTCGCTTACAAGTTTTCCTACCCTCTGGGTAAATGTGAACTCATAAATAAAAATAAAGATAAAAAAGAACATATTTGCAACACGATCAGTACTCCCAGTTGGCACTGTGGGATTATGCTAGATTGTCTGCCAGAAGATATCTTTTAATGCCCGCTATGTGGCGCTATATAAAGCAGCATAAAAAGAAATTCTCCCTTTTCTATCTCTCTTCAATCATAGGATACCATCATGACAAGATGTGTCTCGTTTCCCTCCGGAGATTGCCCTCGAGCCAATCCACGTGTCCCAATGCATACAGCACAATACTATCACTACACTATCTCGATGTTCAAACGTATCTCTTAACTCACTAGAACTTCTATTTTTATTTAAATACCCACAATTTTGAAAATAATGTTTTACCTGAGTAAAAGTCATGGGAAATACGTACCCAAGTGCCGACTTGCAAAAATTAAAGAAATACAAAATAATGTCTAAACTATAATCTATAAACTAGAACAACAGAATCGGCTGACATACAGTCAAAGTTATGGACAATTATAAATTCTTAGAGGAGGTCACAAACTCAAAGTGTAACATCTTAAGGAAAGCACAAATAACATTTTTAGCGATCTCGCAGGGAAGTAATTTTTGTTGCATTTTGTCAAAAGTTTTGCATAAAGTGAATAATTGCTACTGAGTATTTTCAGACACTGTGTCATTTAAAAACGTTAGCTCTCATGACTTTTCTTGATTATCTATAAACTACTATAATTTCTTGAGAAAGATACTGGAGAGGTTTTCTCATATGTTCTCCACGATTTGGAATTCAGAATTTCTTTTTTTTAGACTGATGGCCATCGACGGTGACGGAATCTAGTGTAGCTTGGTATTTAACTCTAGATGAAGGTGAACGAAATTAATTCAGGCCTCAAATCATTTGTGTGAAAATGAACATAAGAGTACAGTCTAGATTTTGAATTTGGTTCACCCATTGCACGTTCCGCGCTGATAACTGTTACACGTATGAAAGGGCAAAACTGACGAAAACAAAAGGTATTTACTTACAACCGGTTTTATTCAGTTACAGGAGATAGAAAAATGAAAAGAAGAAAAGGATACATTTTTTACCGTCTAGTAGGAAGCATGTATTAAACGATAATAGAAGGGGGCATACATTTAGCGATGATGTGACACTCTTAATGTTGATGGCTGAATAATTTCATAATTTTAACTTTGACATATTCGTTCGTAAACTGGTTTCGATGGTATAAGATCTCGAGAGGCGACAGTTGAAATTAACGAATATTAAAGTTCTAATTTTGAAATAAGATATTGGAAGAATACCTTTCCCTGCCACTTAGCCTGGACGACCTCTACACTTGGTTGAGCATTAAAATAATAAAATTGGAAACAAAAGAAAAAGAAAGCTTTATTTTTTAAACGTTAAAAAGACAGAAACTCATGAGACATGTCGGAAATTATTCACTAATAAATAGAATTATTTTTTAAAGATTTCTTTTTAATTTTGTCGAATTTTTTCTAGATTTACCGTTGAATTAAAATATACATGCGCATACGCAAACGTACATATATACGCAATATACAAGAAATTGAAATGGACATCTCTGTTGCAAGGGCTATTTTCCATTTCTGCCTGGCAACAATTCTGGGTAACAGGAAAAGAGATGTGCGGCCATTTGGAGTTGTTTTTATGATATCTGTAGTTAAACTGAACATATTTTCTAATAAATATAGTATTCTAAATGGACAATTTAGAGCCGACATGTACCGAACTGGTACTCACAAAAATATTATTTCAAGACATTTTTCATCTTTGACGTTTTTTCTTGCAGTAATAAAATCTGTTGCATGTTATTTAAACTTTTTTATTCTTGTTCTCTTTGATATGAAATAGTTTGAAGTTAAATGGAAACAATACCAACTTTAGCTTATATTGCAGATTTACACAGAACTATGCTACAGGGTGTGGAGTGTATCAGAAGATTAACAGTTCGTGTGCAACGTGTATTCCCGTAACTCAAAATGAACATGACGTTAGACTACGTCTCGACCAATGAGAATCACTTGCGAGAGCCTATAAGAAAGGGAATTATCAATCATCACGCTCTCTCCATTCTCTTCTCTGATTTTAGTTTACCTTTTTATCGGGTCGACAGTAGTAACTGATATCGTGTTGACGACTCTAGATGCAGCTTCCACAGGCAGTACACATTTCTTTTTGTCCCGAAATAAAGACTCATATTACTGTACAATTTTCAAGTACGGTCACTTTGTTCACAAATCATATATGCTTATGTCTTTTTCTCGCTTTTTTGTTTTGCCTTGTTTTTAAATTCATTTCTGTTTGATACACAAAAAGAATGATCTCGCTTTCTTTTTTTATTTCTCTTCTTCCCTACCTTCTACTACAATTTTAGTGTGCCGTAATATCAGTCATGATTTTCAGGCAGAATGACCACCTGTCTTTGTCTCAGTGTAGTCTATGGAATTAACTTTAAAAGTTCCAACTTGATTAACAACAACTACTTAAGGATAAATCTTGCAACAAATGGTGACCAGCGATAAACACTGGAACAGACTATAACCCTATATGTAGACGACTTTGTGACATATTACAGGCCCATACATATAAACACAATAGATAGCTACCTCCAACTATGCTTGAATAAAATAAACAAATGGGCTACAGAAAATGGATCCAAGCTCTCCAAAAATAAAACTAAATGTATACACTTCTGCTAAGAAAAATGCCCCCAGCTTAATAACAACACTATTCCTGTCATTGATCAGTACAAATACCTTGAAATAATCTTTGACAGGAAGCTGACATTCATTCCACATATTAAATATCCTGTCAAAATGTAATAAAGCCTATTAACGACTACGAGTCACTGCCCACACCAACTAGGGAACACATAATCATTATTGAAACTGTACCGTGCCCTGGTTAGATCAAAACTTGACTACGGTTGCTTTATATACAGGTCTGCAAGGAAATCGTTCCTTAAGGGAGATACACACTGTTCATCATCAAGGATTAAAACTTACCCTAGGTCAGCGGTTCCCAATCGATTTGGGCCAAGTCCTGCTTTGGTATTTCTAAAATTCTGGTGCCACCCCTGTAATATTTAATTCTTACGTGTATGTCAATTATACATGTACATACATACACACAAAACATTTTTATGTATGCATACTGTATATACATCTTATATATTAACACCCTCATTCAGACTCACTAGAAAACAACTTACTGTTAATAACTCATTCTCGAATTGCCCCCTTAATTTGTCTGGCATACGGGAGTGAAAGTACAGAGAGTCGGTATAGGAGAATCGGATAGATGTGTGAAACACATACTTCCACCCTTCCCTTCAGAGAAAGTCTCCTCCGAGACCACAGATTAACCGCGATCTCGGCCTTCCCTTGTACCTCCGACCAGTTCATTACCAACTGGAGATCAGGACCGAACCAGACACCGAGTATCGTGATCGGCCCATCCGTCCAGAGGAAAGGTCCGGGAAGAGAAACTCCCTTCCACGCACCCAACCGCAAGCCCACAGACTTATCGCGGTTGATCTTGGCCCCTGTCACCATCTCATACCCACTGATCTCTTTGCTGACTTCGTCAATCTCGGCTCTGCTCGACACAAGAACCGAAACGTCGTCAGCTTAGGCAGAATACCTGGCTGAGGTGGAAGCCCCAGGCAGGGAAATTCTGCGCAGGACCGGATTCGCCTTTAACTTGCGAAGGAAAGGTTCCAACGCAAGAACGTAAAGCAAAGTGGAGAGAGGACAACCTTGACGAATGGAGCGGGACAATACGACAGGCTTCGATCTTATCCCATTCACTTCCACAAGCGCACCGGGGGGAGCATACAAAAGACGGATTCAGGAGCGAAAGTCGGCTCTGAAACCGGCTGCCGAAAGGACAGCCTCCAGAAACCGATGGTCAACCCTATTGAAGGCCTTGGACTGATCTAAATTAATCAGCGCGGCTTCACTGTCGACTTGTTCTAAGATCAAGCGTACCATATGAAGGTTATCCTGAATAAATCTGCACTTCACAGCACAAGTCTGTTCAGGGCCAATCAGACTAAACAGGACAAGCTGCAAACGGTTGGCTAAGATCTTCGCCAAAATCTTTAACTGAGTGTTTAACATGGCGAAAGTTCCTTAACCCATCCCCACCGTTCTTGTCCTTACGCAGCAACTTGATCACACCCCTGGTTAAGCGTTGAGGTATAGACCCCTGCTTCATCCAGTGGTTGAAAATCAGTTCCAGCAAAGGAACAAAAACGGGCGACAACCTCAAGTACACTTCGTAGGGAAGACCATCTAATCCCGGAGACTTATCCAGGCCAACCTGCTTCAGCGCTTCCCAGATTTCCGACTCTGTAATGGGACCCTCGCACCTAGCCGCTTCAGCTGCCTCGAGGCAGAGAAAGTCAGCTAAATAGGCGTCGAAGTGAGCAGAGCTCAGATCGGGCTCCCTGGTGAAAAGATCCTGAAAGTAATCCCGAAAGACCTCACATATGCCCGCGTTTGTAGTCACGGTCCGCTTATCCGGCAATGTGACGCACGCTATATGTCGCCTAGACGCGTTCCGATTTTCCTCTGCACGCAGTTCAGCAGCCATATTCATTGCCTCAGAAGACATTCTTTTTAACCTAGCCCTAACTACCAGAGCTTGATCCTTCTTGATCCTTCTTTCACAGCCCGATCAACTTTATTTTCTAAAGCCGTTTGCGCCGCTAATCTATCTAGATTGAGTCGACGACTAAAATCGGCAGCAAACGTTCTAATTTTAGATTTTAAATTGTCCCACCAGGCGTTTCCCACAACCGCTCCCGTCAATTCCCTTTGTATTATTAGTAACAGCTGGTCCCGGAAACCCTGCTCACTAAATAGTGAACAGTTAAATTTCCAGTAGCCAGCCAATCTAACCTTAGGCTTATCTAAGTTTACACGGACCCGGACAAGCCTATGATCCGTATAAACTATGTAATGGAAGCTTGGACACCCTAAGAGCCCTACATCGACTCTCCTAACTAAGACTCGGTCGAGGTAGCTCGCACGCGTCCCAGGAGCCGAATTGCCACTAGTTGTCCAAGTCCATGCTACCTCCCGAGGGTGTTCATTCCGGTACTTATCGACAAGATCAAACTCATCGATAAAGTCCCGAAATGGTTTCACGTCCGGGTTGTTAGTACCTGGTTTTTGCCCTATACGATCTATATCGGGGTCAAGGACGGCATTCCAATCCCCCGCTAAAACTACCCGACGAGACGTCGTCAAGAACGGCGCGATCTGCCGAAACAAAGCAGACCGCTCGGCATGGCTATTGGGCGCATAAACCCCAATGAGACGTAGAACCTTATCCTTTATGGTAACATCCAGCACGCAAAGTCTGCCCGCCGGATCCGGGAAGACAAGGGTACATGCAGCCTTCAAAGACCTGCTCACTAGCCAAGAGACACCCCTCGAACGACCATCAAAACATGCTGAATAAAGGGCGAACCCCCTAGACAGTATGTCCCCACGATCATGAGAAGAAAACCGGGTCTCTTGCAAACAACATACATTCACTCCGAGGCGCTGAAGATCACGAGAAAGCCTCGCCCTGCGAGACTCGGACCTCAGGCCCCGGACATTCAAACTAGCTAACCGGAGCGCCATTGTCAAATCGAATTAGGGTTGTCCTTCAGGATAGAACATGTCTGTGGTGAGGACACCGACAGCTTGTCCCATCGGTCCAGACGTCATCTCAGTATCGAGAGTATCGTCCTGAGACAAGCCGCCGATGTCCGCAGCATAAGTTAGTTTAAGTGCCCTATAAAGGAATGGGTGAACAAAAAGAGGGACCCTCCCTTTACATTGTTTTGATGTGTCTAATTTCTCTTCCAAAAGTACTGCGGCTTGGGGCACCACTTTCAAGGACGCCTTTGCCTCCTCCATCATGCCCCAATGGCCAGTTCTCACCATAGTCAGCAATGTTCGGGCATTCTTAAAATTTTCCGGCACTTCCACATCAACGCCATTGATGTGCCGGAAATTCCATAAAATTTTTAAGGGCTTCGGGTTTTTAGTTTGCCCGAAGACCCTTTCTGCCTGTTCCCGGGATACGCGGCAGACGTCTTCCCCTGGGAGATAAGGTGGCTTGATTTTCTTTTTTTTTCTTGTCAGTAGCTGCTTGTGAATCTGAACTTCTAAATCTTTTCTTTTGAGGAGAATGAATGGGTGTAGAAATAGGTGTGACTTTGGGTGTTGTGGAGGGTGTCATGCCAGAAGGCGTCCTCACCGGTTTAGTTGAATGAAATGATTTAGCCGGAGAGTTTGACAAAGATTTTGGCGGAGGTGGTTTGGTGAATGTCTTTTTAGATGATGAAGGGGAAGACGGGGCAGAGGATAGGGGGCCCGGTGCCCTCAGCCTTATTTGAATTTTAACCCGCTTGGTCTCCAGTTTTTCCTTTAACTTCGTCAGGTCTAAGATTTTTTACCAGCTTGGCTCATTTAATTTTTGGGTTTCTGTGGCGTTTTTTTTCATAAGACGCCGAGGCGTCGCCCTCAGAGCTGGTAGAGGAAATGGGGCTGTAAGGACCCAACCGAGGGATTTCCCTATCGGTCCGCTTCGCAGTTAGGCCCACTACAGGCGCCGCGGATTTGACATTATCGGCCAACGGGGGATTTTGGTCACCTGCGGCCGGAACTCCATGGGGCCTTCTTCCCTGGGCAGGAGGAGGAAAGGTGAATGGTCACCCGATCTCCCCAGAACTCTATAGAACTGTCCTATTAGTAGTAGAGAGATCAGTCCATTCTGATGAGAAGGTGGGTGCGCCCCAACATATAGTAAGCCGAAGGGTGTACATCCTACGCATGCGCTACCAAAATATTACCATGCCCCACCGGTGGGGCATGCGCCCCACCTTGGGAATCATTGCCCTAAGTACTTTTCTCATATCTCCAACAGAAAGTCTCTACACTGAAGCATATGAACCTTCACTAAAATTAAGTCGTAAAAACTGGCTCTACAGTACTACTGGAAAATATTCTCATGCCTAAATAATCCCACATAGAGATGCATGCTATATCCAAAAAACACCCATCTATTTAATAGAAAGGAAAAATGCATTAAGCCATATCTCAGAATGATCAAACTTCTTCACAAATCACAAATAAATGCAGCAACAATTCCTGAGTCTATCATTTCCGGGACACTAAACTGGACGATAAAGCAACTGAAAACACTCCTAAGTCTGAAAAATCTTTTCCCAAAACACAACCAATCCCCTCATCTTCGTGAAAAAAATACAAAAATACACTGACAGTTAACCAAATCATCTTCCTATCTGCACTGATGGATCAAAAGATGATAGCAAAGTGGGATACACAGCCATACACAATAAAACAAAAGTAATGAAGCGACTTTCGAACAATAGCTCTATATTCAGCGCATAAATATTTGTCAGCATATAATATCTTCTGCTGGATACCTAGCCATATCGGCATCAAGGACAACAATAGTGCCGGTTTGGCAGCCAAAAATGTAGTTTAAACAACAAGATCCCCTACACAGACCTCAGATCAACCATTAACACATTTATCAAAGAAGAATGGCAGAACTATGGTCAGGCTGCACAAACAACAAATTATACAATATCAAATCTGCTATAGAAGAATGGTATAAAACACTAAAAACAAAGAAAGATGATGTTATAATTTCCAGTTTTCATATCAGACACACCATGATAACATATTCTTATATTCTAAAACTAGAGCCACCTCTAATTTGTACAACATGCCAAGAACTATACACAATGAAACACCTAATAAAAAATTGTATTGACTTGGTATATTACCAAACGACCAACACGAAAGAATTCTTTCAGGACATTAATCCATATAATATCTTTCATTTTCTTAAAAAAATCAAACTTTATTCCGAAGTTTAGCTTCAACAAAACTACAACATAAAACACTCATATCTCGTTACAAGCCATTTTCGCAGTGATAAAAATTGTTTCGCAAAAAAACAAAATTCGCCTGTATCATGGAGGTTCTACCATTGGAGGGTGTGAATTAAGTTGCAGATATTTGGGAAATAGTCACATAAATTAACCAAAATGCAACTACCAAAGCGGAAATAATAAAGGGAATGGACAGATACGAAGAGGCCGTATTTCAAGAACTTTAAAAACATATAGAAAGGGAAGATAACTTCCTCAACATATGAAGAGTCACTGGCGAATTTGATACTTACGTAACTATGGTTGTTTAAACCGTCTTACCAGAGAAGACATTCTAGAATCGATGACAGATGTCATCTCAATAGATAAGCTAAACGGATGCAGTAGACAAAATACACGTAGGAAATGCTCAAAGAATAAGAACACTTTCCACCACAAATGAACACAAAAACGATTACGTTTATCAAGTGAAGGCTGAAATGAATGAACTGAAGACACAGTAGCAGTATCTCATACTTCAAAATAATTGGTTTCAGGAGTTGTTCACGGTTCAGAAACCACAACCATAGAAGCTTAACCCCACACTCATGTGAATGATCCTTGAACAGTCTCTATAGAAAAGGTTCCTGATAGAATATATATATATATATATATATATATATATATTATTCTTGTTGAATTATTTAGAAGAAATAGAGAAACAAAAGGATAAACAATCTGTTATATATATATATATATATATATATATATATATATATATATATATATATATATATATATATATATATAAATAAAGAAATATAGTCTTAAGGTGTGCTATATTTATGGAATAAAGTGCTCAATATCAGAGATAGAGCGTGTGTAAATATAAAAGTGAACATAGAAGTCAACACTTAGAGGCCTCTAAGTGTTGACTTCTATGCTCACTTTTATATATATATATATATATATATATATATATATATATATATATATATATATATATATATATATGTATATGTATATATATATATATATATATATATATATATACATATATATATATATATATAAAACAGATTGTTTATCCTTTTGTTTCTCTATTTCTTCTAAATAATTCAACAAGAATAATTTGTATTCGTCAGCACGCAACACCATCTCAGCATCGCTACAAAGAACAAAACATGGAATATGAAGAATTCACTTTCAGTTTCATTATGTCTTACTTTTCATTGGCGCTTGAACATGTGGCAGTTCTGTTCGATAACAAAATGACTTTCGCATACAATAAAATTGTTATACAAAACGAGAGCGAAGAGGTTTACATGAATCTTTTTAATTCGAAATCAATTTTCTGAAATTAAATGATTAAAAAAAGTAAAGTGAAGCTGGTTACTATAAAAAAATGGAAACCGATGTCAAACACATACGCATGAAGACACTGGAAATAGGAGCCAATAAACGCACGTCTTTTCAACTAACAAGCTGTTCCAATCACACTGATAACATTTGTTTGGGACACATGTGTGCGGCAAATATTTTCCATATATGCTCTGAGTGGAAGTAGAATTTGAAGAATAAATTATATTCAAATTCAAATTGATTGAATCATGGAAACAAGAAAGATCGCCCAGTGACCAAACGATTCCTAACGGATATTGCTCTATGAAAGCGTTTCCGTTCCCTTCACATTGGATAAATGAGTTTATATTTCCATGGTTTGCATAATATAGCCGTTTATTTTGAGAAGTTTGACAAATGTTAATAGCGGGTTGAGATTGAGCTGGGACGGTGAACGCATGTATAAGCTTGTGACCAAGTCCGAATGAATGTTGATATATCTCATGGATTCGTAAAATAAAATTGTATTTTCATAAATGGCTTGGACCGTTGTACAAACTACTGTTATGGGGAGAACCCGTAATTTGAGGACCGCACACTCTTTGAGATTCGTCGTATTTTGTTCCTGTTGGACAATTGACAATTTCTATCTCTCCTGAAATCTTACATTGGATGTATTTAGTGGTCGATTTTGGATGCTTAAACCGCATTATATTATTCTGGATATTTGTCTTCGTGCATGGATTTGGAATGTTGTCATCATCTGAAATGACAAAAAGTTAGATCATGGGAGCGGCGTAAAGGTTACTTTGTGATTTGAAACATGCACTAATTTTTCATTTGAATCGTGTTGCGTAGAAAAAAGATTTTTAGTTTTTAATTTTTATTTTTGCATATAAGCGTTTAATTTTGTTTTATTTTTCATTTCCAATTTCCATGCTAATTTTGTTTCGATTTACCTTTGAAAATAACTTTGTTGAAACGTTATATCCTCCATAAGTCTCTCTTATACTCAATTCTTTAATACTTTAATTCAATCGCACTCTAGAAAACAATGATTTAAGCAAACTAGCCTATTTGAAGTCATATATGATTGCCACAATTTATATTTAATATTATGGTAATACCGTATATGCTGGCGCACAAAGCGACTGGGTGTATAAGACGACCTCCAAATTTTCAAGTTAAAATGTAGGTTTCAGGCTATATTCGTTGTACAAGATGACTCCCACTCAAAGCGTATTTGAAATGTATTGTTTTGATTTAATTAAATAAATTCAGTAAGCATATATTTTCTTTTCACTCAAATTCTAATGTAAAAACGATGAATATACAATATAGCATGAGTGGATGCTGTGTTTTCGGTAGGCTATTGCGGTAACCTGAATGACTTTTCACCGCTAATCATACACTCGTTCTACTGTTCTCGAATGCGATTTTTAAACGGCTTCATATGGTAAAAAAATTATCATGGTGTTTCAATTGAAATATCAAAAAGTTTTTATAAAAAAATGTTAAATATAGAAAAGAACCAAAATTATGTTTTTTGTCAGAAAGCAAAAATTAATCAAGCAAGTCTTCTCAGATAAATAGTTAGTTGTGGGGCCATAATGGGGTCTTGTGATAGTTGATTTTCTAATAATGTTATCCTGGATAATGCTAGTAACAAAATGAGAGCTCGCACCTACCAACGTGCCGACAAGAACTGGTTAGTACGCTAAATTATGATTACATGTCTATTCCTTGAATTATAAATACTAACTACTTTTATACTGGACGCTCTGTCTGGTGAAGCGCTTTGAACGCGCACCCAAGGCGAGCACTTGCTTTGTTTTTAGTGCGTGGCGATGGTTTTGTTTCCTCTCTTGACGAATATGCATTTTATTGTTGTCCTGCAATCACCATAATATTACTACATATTATATAAGGTAAGAAAATTTTTATCACACTACACTTTTATTATTTTATTATTTTACTAGCCGAATTATCCGCGCCTTGCTGCGTGTCACATGCTTTTTTGTAAGAAAATGATTGATTTTAAATCACTGTTGTAAGTTGTGGAGAAAAGTGATGCATTTCAATATTCACAATGATCTTGCTGATGTGACCTCAATCCGTCTTTTTGCATCTATATTTTGGATAGGAGCCATTCCTTTGTTTAAATTTAAATTTAATTTAAATCAAAGGGGAAAAAAATCGGTGGGAGATTTGTGCATAAACAGCTTGATCTGACTCCCTTGATATGTATTTGATGAATACTTGACTGAATAAATTGACGAGCAGATTTCAACATTGATATGTCGCCACAAATATGTATTGTAAGGCACTAACCACTAATCGAACCGCTTTGATCAAATGAAATATACTTATCCAAGTAACCCGAATATTGTAGTTTCAGAATATATATGGTTATGGGGTCTATCTCCAAAACCCTAGGAGGAGTTCGATAACAAACAGACAGACAGAGGCTACAACTTTATATATATAGATTATAATAATGTAAATTAAGTTTCAGTAGAAAATGTTTGTGTCGATAGTTACTAAGGCATTTAAGTATTTAAGTTTCATATTTTATACCTGGATTATAAGATATGAAACTTAAATACTGTGGTTTACGGTAAGTTGTTAGCATGGTAACTGTCTTAGTAACTAAGTATAAGATGGAGTATAAGATGACCCTCTGTTATTTGGGTGATTTTTAAGGTTAAAAAGTCGCTTTGTATACCGCCACGACATATACGTTATGTAGTTAAACTAAACACAAGTACTAGTTGTGTATTGCATCATTAGCATTTCCGATACCTCAGCTTTGGATATTAAGTCCGAACAATACATCATGAATTATTTTTGCGGACAAATAAGTAAAATTCCATATGATCTGACTATTTGCCGATATTCCTGGATATTTGGATAAATTCCACTATTTCAGGACAGCCGCTGTTGCATCACAAATTAGTAATAAAGGACAGCAAATGGCGAACTTTAGATACAAATGGTTACTTTTTAATATTTTGAAGAATAAATTGTCCTTTTTCTAGATATATGCTCACTCAAGCATATATATCAGTCAATGTATTTGTTTTTCTTAACGATAGTTAATTTAAAATATCTTGATTTTTTTTATGAAACTGATTACATTCGCATATATTATGTCCAGTAGTGGCGTCCTAAATTTCCAGAAACCTGTTCTATAAAGGCAGGTAATCTTTAGGAGCCTATTTTGCTTATTTTCTTATTAATATGAGAATAGAAACCACTTTATAGTATCAAAAAGAATTAAACCATTTTGGTAATTTAATAGAAAATATTTATTTATTAAGATATTTCCAGATTGAGATTCTGTTCTCATCATATTTCTGTTCAGAAGTATGATGCTTTTTGACTCTAGTGCCATCAGCTGTCTTATGGTTTCTTAGACACATTCGAATAGAATTGCTGCAGTTGCAAAGATCCAATAGAAGACCTGCCAAATTTATGACTAGAAGATTTGTCGCATTTTTAACTTCAAAACAGTAGGGGGCGTGTTTCTATAGTTTCACTAGGCGCGCACACTAGCGTAGCGTAACTAACATTTTACCTAGAATATCGGATATTATTATATAAGATTATTTAGGGAAAATCCAACATCCGGTTCGCTAAGCTTTTATAATTTTAAGAGTCAGTTCGTGCGAACCTGTGTGACCCGGTAGTATGGCACCACTGGTTGTATCCTTATGTAATGTGATAACACTTGCAGCACAGTTACGCATGATTACATTTATTCGTGGGTTACTTTACTGGTAATGACGAGTGGTTTCCTTTTGTGTATATGATCTATTTTGTATAAGCTACTAAGTTATCAGTAATTTACATGCAAAACCACACAGACTGAATGAAAAAAGAGACTAGAACAAAACAATTCTTAGTAAATAACTATTTTATAACAAATCGTAGATAAGAAGCCTAATTATTGACAAGAAGTCAGCTATTTAATAAATCTTTAATTTCATAAAAACGATTTTCTTTGTAGCCAGATTGGACTGCATTTTCAGATTCTTCAGAATTACTAAAGCGAGTTAGAATATTTTTCTTAGTTTATCATAAGGAAGTTACGATTCTTGTTGACCCTAGAAACATATTTCATTTCATATGACTATTTCAAGATGTATAAACTGAATATGAATTCTTCAACTAGGAATGTATCCACAGCTACTTCATCATTGAAATCTTAAATAACGGAACTCTGTATAGTTGTAATCAACTTACTAGGCGAATCGTACCCTAATAAAACTTTAAGAGGGTTAACAATTTGAAGGGGGGTGACCCTGAAAAGGGCCGTTTTTGCGTTATCAGTCTTGTTTCACTCCTCACGCGCAGCAGCAGTTGAAGAGGCGTTTTTCCTCAGCCGTTGACATCTTTGATCATCATTTTCAGCCTCGCGCATAGAAGCGTTCGGATGAAAATTGTGGAAACGCATAAACAACATCCGTGCTCACACACGTATGCATACACATACACATTTTGATAATTATAGATATAGAGAGAAGTGTGTCGTATGCTTCAATGGACATATCACTTTTGTTTTCCAACCTCCCTCTAAGTTGCAAACCTATCGCCACTAAATTAAAAAAAAACACGGAAATGGTGACAAAAGTTTTGTGCAGTGCGAGATTGAAAAGATGCTAAAGGAGTGAGTTATCGAAGGAAGAATGTCTTCTAAGAGTACTCAGGTTCTAACTGTATCCAATGAATACAATTGAAAGAGACTGGTTGTTGAGCATAGCCAGAGCCTTAAGAAATTTACCCAAAACAATGCTTACCCGCTCACAAGGATAGATGATCTTATCTATAAAGTTTCTCACTTTGAATATTGCAGTTCATTAGACTCGAACAGTGTCTATCCCCAAATGCCAATGCTAAGTGAGGACAGACCATACACTGCTTTTAAAGTTAGCAGAAAGTTTCATGTGCATCAATAGAAATTATTTATGATTCCACCTAATATATATATATATATATATATATATATATATATATATATAGGACAGGTAAAAAAATCCGTGGGTAAGTAATCCAGTAGATCCTATTAATATAAAATATTAAAACTGATTCACAAAAGATAGCTCAATATAAATTTTATTATAGAGCATATAAGTGAATTATAATTAATGAGATTCAATCAATTTACCTCATACAGATGATCATTTCGTCCATGGGAAAGTAGTTTTCATTTACATTTTTATATGTGAATTTTTTCTATTGTGACATCTTCCCTATATGTAATTTTTTTCCTATATGTGAAATTGTTTTCGAGATGCGGAATTTCCTTCTATATATAAATATTTCTCTCTCTGTTATATGTTTTCTATATGTGGAATTTTCTTCTATATTTAATTGTTTTTATATTACTGAATTTTTTATATATTGAGTTTAAATTTAATCCTTTACAGAATTTTTAAATAATTAATATAAGTATGATATAATTTAAATTATAAACTTAGTATTTGAAAATTTATTAATATTACATTGATATAATGAAATTGGTTATATTTAAATGGAATTAATATATTAATAATTTACTTAATTCTTTTATTGTAACTTTTACAGTATAGTTAAAGATATTTTGAATGGATTTATGTCAACATTTTTTTTATAAAAGTATTAATTTTAAATTCTTATTCCCGTTTTAAACTCCTCTCTAAAATTTTTATGTCCTTTTTTTGTTCATGTTTCTTCCTTGCACAGGTGACAGGTTACATTTATGTTAGTGTCCATTTTCAACCGTCGCGTTTACCTGTACCCGACTCCAGCACAAACACATTTGGTCCCTTACCCCTCGATATCTATATAACTCCCTTCTCTATTATAGGTCAATTCTTATTCCCTCTCCTTTCCTTTTCTTTTTTCCTTCTTTCCTTCCTTTGCCTTTCAAATTTCATGTGAAGCAACGTGGGATTTTATTTATTTTAGTAAATGTATTTGCATTGATAAATCCAATTCCAAAAATTACTTTCCCATGGACGAAATGATCATCTGGATGAGGTAAATTGTTTGGATCTCATTAATTGTAAGTCACACACACACACACACACACACATATATATATATATATATATATATGTAATATGCTGGTTAATGAAACTTGAGGAATATAAATGCCCCCCCCCACCAAAAAAAATTATAACATTATTGGTAATATGATTGATGATATTCATATTAATAGGTCTTTTGATTAAATTGAAACAAGGAGAGAAAGATTTTAAAGGCGGAATGTTTGGACACACCTGTGTCCTTTTTCAATGAGACGAGGTATAAACAAAGAATGGGATTCACTCTTCCGAGGAATGTTGCTGTTGTGACTCCCTGTGGAAAACATATTCTCTGAGTAAACCCAAGTCCCTGTTTAATCCTTTAATATATGATTCTATTTTTTTTTAACTCCGATCTGTCGTCTTTTAAATGAAGACGCTAAAGGCACGCATCTGATGCTATCATCGAGAGTAACTGACAAAATTAAGTCTTGTAACTAGCAGAACAGCACCGCATAATCCGCAAATATGATCGCTATAATGGCACTATCTGAGAGTGATGCCGTCAGGAGTTTTAAACTTCTAGCAGGGCCACCCTTGGTAGCAAGCTTGAAGAGGATTCACACTAAACGCGACCAACTCCAAAGACGCCAATGGTAGAACAAGCGGATGATGATTACAATAGATCTCAACGGTTGAACCAATGGATGAAGAGGGCTACGCATGACATACCACAGAAGGCAGTAACTCTAAGGCAACTCGAAATTATTCCAGAGACAGCGGCAGTCCATTGCAGTTTAATAACCGGTCTCAGTTCATTTCATTTTCAGTTACGTTAACCGCATATTTGTACCCTCACCTCAGATTTTATAAGTATATTTTAAGTACACTGTGTACGTGCGACGAGACATAGAATATTAATAACTTCTTTGTTTCTTGGAAGAGCAGATTGTGAGATATATTTTTGTTTCAGGGCCAGTTCTCGGAAGAGAACCTCTCATTTCCTGTCAGGTTCTTGATCGTAGGCCAGACGAACGCTGTTTGACAAAAAGTGCAAATGACCCCAACAATATTCCATGAACGACGCCTACGCATTTTTCGTAGGCTGGCACGTGACGGTTTTGTTTTGTGCGTGTCAGGGTTAACAATTCTTCACTTAGCTGCTGGTCCCTGGACGAGGTAGACATCACCAGAGTCTGTCTTAGCCGTTTGCAGTCCGAAGTAGATGTTACCAACACCAAATTTCGCTGTTTGTGGCCCGAAGGAATAGATGTCATCAAACCCAAATTTCGCTGTTTGCTGCCCGGAGAATTAAGAACGTCATCACCCAAGTCAGCTACGCTTTTATGATAGTAGCACATTGATAATCCCTCCTTTTTATGTTCAGAAAAAAAGAAAAGGGGAAAAAAAAGAGTGTATGAACATCTTTTTTCGTTACACTGTATTATTGGGGAAAATCCTGATTGACGTCAATCATCATCTACTGTAAGTGTTACATGTTATATATATATATATATATATATATATATATATATATATATATATATATATATATATATATTATTGTCTGCTTGCTCTATATTCCTATGATATTCGTCGCCGTAATATTTGTCTAACTAATTACTCATCCTCCCATCCCTTGTGTTATTAAGTTACGTTTATTTATTTCTTATCTTACTTTTGCATTTTGTATATTTGTAAATAAATTATTTTTATTATAAATTCTCGTTTTGTCTCTTATCGTTTTGTGTCCACGCATTGTATATTTCTTGCTGTGTTTACTGGTGTCTGGATTCGGAGAATTCCTCTCCCACTGTTCTTTTCCTTTATTTTTATATTGAACCTTGGGATCTCTTATTTATTTTTATTTATTTTCTCGTTACGTCCCGGCTATCGTAGTCCTAACGAAAACCCGGGCGTAACAATATGTGCCACAGAGGAAGGTCATGAAATCAAATGTGTGTGTCACTTCCTAACAAGTTGAGCTCCATCTTAAGCAAATTTACGCTATTGGCACTTTCTTCTACTCTGATTTTATTTCACTGCCAGCCAACTTTTGCGAAGCCAAATGACGATAGAGAATGGATGACGGGAACAGGTTTTGGTGAAATGGGAAGCTTCTAGTCTTGAACTTACACGTTGGCAGTGAATTTAGTCATCATCGCCTTTACCATAATGGAAGCGATCAGAAAAGTAGAAAACTAAATTCTTGGATACGAGATAAAGCCGACGACGATCTGGAGGCACATCACGCTGGATTTGGCATCCAGGAAGCTTTGAGAATCTCAATTGGAGCTGGTACTACCAGTAAATATGATACGAAGTGGATTTGTTGGAAAGCGAATTCGCCATATGGCCACATTCTGTACGCCGATGAATGTGAATTGGCAGCCACAGTACGTAACTTAACCCCAACTGGTGATACGTCACGAAGTAGGAAGTAATCGAACATGAGTCAATGAAATCTGTCGTTCTTGTTACTAGTTCAGATAATTCAGTTATTCCTGATCATAAAAAATAAACATTATTTGCAATGCATTTCTATTATGTGAAGTCTTTTGTCTTAGTAAAATAATGAGTAAAGCATTTATAACTATGATAATCCAGTCAGTAACGCTGGTCAAAATTCCTGACCACCAGCACTCACTTTGTTCTTGTACAACATACAGATTAAATACTGAATAGTTAGAACGTCCGCTTTCCGACAATGAAACACCGGTTCGAATTTCATGATGGTCTGCAGTATAAAAGAAGCCTCAGTGAGTGCAGTCAAGTACGTCATATCTAGGCTAGTTCTAGCAGCGCTTGGTGCCTTAAACGTCACCAGCCTGATGACGAGTGTTGCACTTGTCAGCAACAGGTTAGGTGCAAGTTCCCAATTTTTAGTAGAACTAGCCTAGATATGGACAGCTGAACAACAACAATCTACTCCATAGATTAACATGGATTCGGTTCAAAATTCCCTACAGCTTACCCTGATCGACAGGTACATGATGACAGTTGGAAACACAACGGTCGAAACGTTCTTATAACAACAACAACAACAATATATATATATTAGGTTGGTGCAATAATAATAATGTCGTTTTCTCACATAGTAACATAACGACATTATTTTTGCACCAACCTTATATATATATATATATATATATATATATATATATATATATATATATATATAGTGATAAAATATAGTTTTAAGGTATGCTATATTCATGGGTTAAAGTGCTCAATATCAGTGATAGAGCGTATGTAATTATAAATATAAAAGTGGACATTAAAGTCAACCCCCAGCGGCGACAATCTGTTGCAATCATCAGGCTTGACGAGTGCGTATAAGCATTTAAACCAGACTGTCGCCACTAAGTGTTGACTTCAATATCCAATATGCAAATAGCTGCCTAATTAGCATAGCTAAGGTATAGACTATATAGCGATTTTCCAAGCGTACCTTAGATGTGGCACAAGGCCAAAATTAGCGGGAACCCAGTGAGAATGGAGCTCAATACTCAGTCGTAATTGTTCTAGCGAGCCAAGCTTGCTAACCATTACACCGCCTCGAGGTGCCCCAAGGTATAGACAATATAAATGTCCAAACAGTAAGGATAGGGTAGCACTTGGTATACGAGATAAACGACTACCGATAGACTGATAAAATACGAAATCATACTTCATTTAATATACATTAAAATTCAGTGTTATATAACGATAATCTGTTTAGATAATAATGACGATAGTGGTTATAAGTTTTAGTCACTTTTGTTGGTTCTGTGTAAAAATCGTAAAAAAGGTTTAAAATTCAACCCTCACGAATGAAAACTTAAAAAATATTACAAGATATTCCTTATCTATCATATTTAATATATATATATATATATATATATATATATATATATATATATATATATATATATATATATATATATATATATATGTATCCTTGTGCAGGTATGCAGAAAATAGAAAAGAACACGTTGGGTGCATAATCCGGGGTTCCTTTGACATAACCTATAGAAAGAACACGTTGGGTGCATAATCCGGGGTTCCTTTGACATAACCTATAGAAAGGTTAGTACCAATAATAAGAGAAACAGGAAAAGAAAAATCATCTGGTATACCCCACCGTACAACCAAATGGTCAGCACCAAACTAGGCCATAAGTTCCTAGCTTTAATTGAAAAGCACTTTCCCACTAATAGCAAACTTAGCAACATCTTTAACAAAAACACATTGAAACTGAGTTACAGCTGCACTGAAAATATAGAAAGAATCATAAAAAGACACAATAAGAAAATCCTAGAAAAACACGCATACCAAAACAGTAATAAAACACATAAACTAAAACTAGATAAAAATAACGAAAAATTATGCGATTGTAGAAACCCTAAAAACTGCCCGTTGGAAAATAAATGCCTCACAAAATCCGTGGTATACCAATGCACTATCTCATCCATTGAGAGCCCTAACACTGATAGGATATACATAGGATCAACAAAGAATAATTTTAAAATTAGATGGAGACAACACAAGAGCTCTTTCAACAATATTCAAAATAGAAATCAGACATCTCTATCCCAATATTTCTGGCATCTAAAGGAAACGAATAAAACACCTAAAGTAAAATGGAAAATAGTAAATAGAGCAAGAACCTGTAGAACCTGGGATGACCCATGCCTCTTATGCTTACAGGAAAAACTACACATCATTAAATTCCTAAATAATGAAAAATTATTAAACCATAGGCAGGAGTTAACGGTTTTTTGCCGACATCAACAGACTTTCGCATTAGATAATTAGCATAAAAAAAAAAAAAAAAAAAAAAAACATAGCTAAGTAAAATTCTAAAAAGCTCAGCCAAACCCTTAAATAGGAAAAACCCCTTTTTGTCGTCGTCAAAAAAACTAAAAAAACAAACCGAAATTCAATGCAAAGCGATCTGTATATTAAACACCCACTTAAATAAACAAATAAATAAATAGATAATCAGATAGACAAGAATAAAAGACAATTCTCCAGACACAGAACGACTGTAGGCGCGCCATAAAAATATCCTTCACTGGGAACCAACTAAAGGATGACCGTAAACATTAGCCTTGAAATAGATACCCTACCCAACCTTAGCAAAACCTCTCAGAGGATGATGAATCTACTGATAAGAATTAACTCCCTGACCACTTAAAGAAGGAAAATAGTATAGCCACTCCCACAATAACAAATTCTGTAAAAATACACGTAAACCGAGAGATAGCTTATTCCTAAAATTTCGCTTGAAGATGAAACGTGACTAAACACCTCAATCCAACTTAATTTTATTAATTATTTGGATGATTTCGGCTCACGTTTTTGAAACATGAGAACTCTTATGTAGCGAAGGAATCATATTTTTAAACAAAAAATATTATTATAATATATTATATATATATATATATATATATATTAGGTTGGTGCAAAAATAATGACGTAATAATGACGTTTTTTGACGTATTTTTAACGTCAAAAAACGACATTATTACGTCATTATTTTTGCACCAGCCTAATATATTAGTGCATATACATAATATTCACTAATATATATAAATTCACTAATATATACTTATAACGTCATTTTTTTTTACAAACATTAAGCATAAAGTGATCAAACTTTGTTTGATTCTGTGTTAGTTTTGTCCGCTTACACAATGACTTATGAATACAAATAAATCCTTATACGAAGAGGCTTACACAAACCTTTCTTGTTCTAAATCAATTTGCTGAAATTAAATGTTGATTTTTGTTATTAAGCTGTCATTAATTACTACAAAAGAAAAAAGAGCGTTTTGTGCCAATCACACACACCTGAAGTCGGTGAGAATATGAGCCGGCAAGCACAGGTCTTCTTAGTAAACATTCCATTCCAATCACACTAATAAAATATGAGTTAGATTGGTACGGCACATTTTTGCCATAAGTGCACTGAATAGGAGAAGTAGGAGTATAATTTGTAGGAAAAATCGTATTCCAACTGATTGAATCATAGGCGCAAATAAGATTAGTCTGTGACTAAACGTTTCCTAACGGACATCACATTATGGTGAGCACATGTGTAAGCTTGTTGTGACCAAGCCGTATTACTTAGGCAGCTTACGAGAAAAGCAGTTCCCCATTCGTTATACTGAATGAATAATGATATGTCTGATGGATTAGCAAAATAAAATTGTCTTCTCCTAATGGCTTCTACGGTGCATGGATTTGGGCCATTGTATAAAGTGCTATTCTGGGGAGGACTTATAATTTGAGGACCGCACACTTGTTGATTTTCGTCGTATTTTGTTCCTGTTGGACAATTGACAATTTCCATCTCCCCTGAAATCTTACATTGGATGTATTTAGTGGTCGATTTTGGATGCTTAAACCGCATTATATTATTCTGGATATTTGTCTTCGTGCATGGATTTGGAATGTTATCATCACCTGAAATGACAGAAAATAAATTATGACGGAGTTTATTGAATATTCACAAAAGAAGATATAAATAAAATGGAAGTGTAAAGATTACTTTGTGATTTGAAACGTGGACTAATTTTCAATTTGAATCGTGTTGTGTAGAAAAAAAATCGGATTTTTAGACGTTAAATCTTCTTTTATGCATTTGTTTAATTTTGTTTTATTTTTTATTACCAATTTTTATTCCAATTTTGTTTCCATTTATCTTTGAAAATAGCTTTATTGAAATTAAATCCTCTATAATTAACTCTCATACTCAATGCTACACTTTAATCCAATCGCTCTCTAGAAAACAACGATTTAAACTACTTTATTTAAAGTCATATAAGACACCACAATTTATATTTAATATTATGATATTATGTAGTTAAACTAGATATAAGTTCTTGTCTAAGCGTTTTTAGGTTATCAGTTACCTGAACTTTGCATATAAAGCTCTGGTAATATATTTTAGCCCTTTTTTATGTGGTAGGAATTGGGTCCCATATGCCATCAAATAGATTATCTTTCATGAATCTATTACATTACTTGCTGATATACTGTGCCTGGATATCTTGAATAAATTTCACTATTTCGCTTTGTCGCCTCACAAATAAACAATAAGAGTATCAAATTGCGAATATCAAATTTTGGGTACAAATAAGTTAGTTTCGTTTACTCTAAGAACTAAACTCACTTAATTCAAAGTCACTCACAATATTTTCTGGTTAGTAGGACACTGTTCTGTTTAACTTGATGAAGTTATTTTTAAAGACAGTGTAATTTAAGAGAAACATTAGTTGTCCATTAACTTCTCTGATTTCAATCATTAATTTGTATACTGTATTGCGCGTGAAAAGAAATCGTGATGATAAGTCCAGCCTACGGAAAGCAATTGTAGATTCCATTTTGAAGAATTTTAGAGAAAAAGCACATCTCTATATTATTTGAATGTCTCAGTATTTTTTCTCGGTGAGTAATCTGGTAATATGCTCCATGATACTTTATTTTCTTAATCATTTCACCATAAGCAAGGCAATAATGTCATCAACATGCAAAGGTTCACTGAGTGTTATTGAATATGAGAAAAAAACTATTTAGGAGAGAGAACAATCAAAGAACAGGAATTAAGAAGACAGAAGATAACAATTGATATTGCATTTTAAATTTTGAAAATCAAAATTGACTGGGAAGCAAGTAGCCAGGAGTGAGTTTTATAGAAAAAGCACAGGGAAGCTACGCTACGGATGAGGCCGAGATGTCAGGACCAATAACATTGCAGATTCTTCATTGGATTTTATCAAGAATATCTAAATATATAGATCAGATGTGGGAACAATATTCAAAGCATGGACGAATAGTAGATTCATAAATAAGTAAGATAGATTCGGACGAGAAAAATTGTGTAGCTCGACACATTGAACCAACTTTCCTAGCAGTAGACTGAGCAATTGATTCAACATAAACTTTCCACTTCGCGTCAGCGGAAAACGATAACCCGAGGTGGCGTAATAAGTTACTTTCATGGAAGTTAGCATCAGCAATGCTGATAGAAGACAAAAAAAGGCTATCTTAGAAGATTTAAAGCGAGCAGTTTCGTTTTGGAGGCATTAAAATTAGCAAGTCATTCCTTGCCCAAGTTGACAACAGATTGTAGGTCATTTTTGAGATCAGGAGTAAATAGTTGTATCATCAAAATAGATGCCGAGTTGAGAACTGATGACATCAAGAAAGTTGTTGACGAAAATTAGGAACTCCGTAGCTCCAAGGATATGACCCTGGGGAACACCTGCATTAATGTAAAATTATTTAGAAGATTAACCATTCAAGAAAACTTTCATTTCTTGATTTGATAAGGAAGAATGAATAAAAAAAAATCGTTCAGAAAATGGCATAACCTTTCAACTTGTGAAGAAGACCAGTATGCCAAACTCTGTGAAATGCCTTCGTGATATCCATGGCAACAACCGGAGCTTCACCATTAGCATCTAATGCTTGATAGACTCTCTCAGTAACAATCGTTAATACATCAGCAACTGACTAAGAGAAGCGAAAGCTATATTGCTTAACTGAATGAATGTGAGGTGAGATTCTCAACGAATTCTACAATTCTAATTGTTACAATTTTAATATATATATATATATATATATATATATATATATATATATATATATATATATAAGTGAACATTGAAGTCAACACTCAGAAGCTACTGGCTGTTTCATGATAGACGTAATCGTCAGGCCGCGAGTGTTGTTTTTTTTCTCGACTATTTATATATATATGGGCCAGTGGTGCATTGTGGGTAATCCATTCTGGTAGCTATTTTGGCGGGAGTGGCTTGTTTATTTATTTGTGTTAATTTATTTTACTTGTTTTTATTTATTTTCATTATTTATTTTATATATTTATTTATTCTTTTCACTTTTCGATGTTTTATTATTATGATACTATTTTTCGATGCTTTATTATATATATATATATATATATATATATATATAAATTCGCCGTATAGGATTTTTGCCGTAAGACAATATATTCCAAGCAATGCTACTTAAATAATGTGTTTTTTTTTTGCGTTGGACTGTAATGAAGCATTTTCCGCTGAAGTCTTGCATTGATATCAATTTTCTTCATTTGCACTGCATCTCCTCAACCTAATTCACACTTTTTCTTTTTTGCTAATGTCTCTTTTTCAAATACACATTTAGTTTCCACAAATTTGGGGGCATCTTAGTATAACTTCGCTTACTAAAATGTTTAAATTGAAGTAACAATAGTGTGAGCCAGATATACTTGATAACAAGATACTTCGCATATTAAATTGAACATTACTCCAATGGGATGTTCAAGATAAGGGTATCGAAAAAAATGAGGCGAAATTGTCTCATGGCAAAAATCCTATACAGCAATGTTTTCTACGGCTAAAATTTCAGTGGTGAGTTTTCTTACGGCAAAAAAGTTTACGGTGACTGTTCCTAGAACCCCCAGAGACATTTAGACGATGTAAATAATGAAATAAATGAGATCTATTTTAGGTAAACTGAAGCTAATATTTTCACATTAATGTTGAAGATAAAATTATTTGTTGTTTTATCTGTATAAAATAAATGTATATTATATATTTTGCATGAATCAAAATAATTCTAAAACCAGTCTGTTAACATAAAAAAAATCTAAAATGCCTCAAAATTACTATATCATCTTTCACGAAATGTTATATGCACACATAGCCAAGCTTCATAGCCAAGTTTCTTTTCTCGATAAGTTTTTTAACGCTTGGAATGTTTAATGTATTTAATATCCGACTGTATAACACATCCGTTTAGAAATAAGTGTCGTAAGATTGTAAAGACGGCTTTGTTGCAATTGAAACAACTAAAAGCATGAATCATCTGTGAAAGGTATTAATCTTCTTCTTCTCCCTCCAGCTATGTGTAAATAGCAGGAGAGACCGAGTTCTATAGCCTTGGATGGCAACTGGTCTACTGCAAAAAGAAATGGCAACTTACTGCGGGAAAAAATCTGCTTCATCAGTCATGTATCGAAAGATACATTATCGTCTAAGCGTGTATCACGCATGCCACATAACTGATAGTTTGTTTTTTTTTATCTAGAAATGTATTCAAGAAATATTTCTTCAGCATTTGACTCTTTTCTGTTGGATACGCATGCGTATCACATTGCTTGAATCTCAAACACATTATTCAATACATTATAAAATGTTAGATAATTGAATGACAAAGTGGAAAAAGTTCTATGAAATACAAGCACGAAGAGGGTATACAACATAAAGGTTATTTAGTGCGCAGTAACCAGCTAATATGAAAAAAAGTATTCTAGACATATTGGACGATGATATTACTTTTTTCTACTGCTACACGCACGCACGCACACACACACACACACATACACACACACACAGATCTAAGCAACAAACCAAAATAGGAAGAAATAACGAAAAAAATCTTTTTTGATGCATGGGTAACGAGTGTTAAATATAATGTAGTTGAAATAAAACTCATAAATTAATTTTTTTAATGGTTAGGTAAGAAATATTAAATAAAAGTCTAGCTGACTATCGTTTTTTAAAGAATTGTATTTTCCTCTGACTTCCTAATTTTTACCAGAAGATCAGATGGTAGACAAAATAAAGGAAGATTGGCTAAAACCAGCGTGGGAAGTTTAGAGAGATAGGTATTTCGTGGGGTTAAGGTTTTACACGTCATACAGATTAGACCTGTTTATTTCGTGTCTCTGGGAACTTGCTCCCCAGTGGGGGTGACAGAGCGACCCCAGTGGGGGTGACAGAGCGACCCCACTGGCTAGAAAACTAATTAAAAATGTACAGGTCGACGTGTTAATAAATTTAAAATTTCCTTTGTTGAAATTCTCATTTTACCTCTGAACAAACCAACTAGCGATCGCCCGGCCTAGAGAGAAGTAAAAAAGAGGGGAATTATTATGATTGCCTCGAGACCGTCGCCCCAAGACGACCCCAAGCAAGAAGTGGGTATACAGCAGGTATCTCACTTGTAAATTCTTGTTTTGCTCGCCAGCAGTCTCCTGCAAAGTGCATTCTGTGCACGTAAAATTGTAGAAATATCAGGGTTGGGTCTATAGAGGGGGTGTGATTTACTTGGGATGTTGTCTCCAAGTGATGTTAAGTATAACTTTCAGCATCCGAGTGTTGGTTCCATTAAACCTATAGAAGGGTTCTAGTTAATGTTTAAGCAGTGGCACCATACATTAACACTATCTCTATCGTAGTGCGAAAAAATATTCGTTTGAGGTTGTCTTGTAGATCAGATTTCTAGATTACATTCATTTTATTCAAGGGTGTCCAGCCCTTAGACATGCGAATTTTCATATCCTTTTCAGCGGAATTTATTTCGCGTCCTAGGTATGTAAAAGATTCGAAAGATTTTATTAGTTCACTTGAAACCGTTTGTATTGAGCCTTGATGGCTTATGAATTCAATTTTAGGGGCATTGACATAGGGTTCAGCATCGTTAACAGTATTTTCTAGATTATGTAGGAGAACTATGGCATTGGAAATGGTGTCTGCAGTGATAGCTAGGTCGTCTGCATTATCAATATCAAACAAATCTTTGCAGGATATCGATTTGAGAGTCTTGGTGATAAAGTAAAACTTCAATAATGATGTTTGTCGAGTGAAGTTCGTAATACGTAGTCAAGGGTGATAACGAAGAGAAAATGTGTAATGTTGTCACCCTGAAGAACCCCTGTTTTAATGTCGAAGTTTAGTGTCTCCGCCTGGGGATCTAACTAAAAAAATGGTATATTTGTATAGCATCATTATGGCAGCTACTGACTCTGGAGGGATGCTGTACACCTATTCAAGAAACATAGAAGGAGTTAGGGCTGGACGATAGGTGAGCCTATCTATTCCTATTAACCTGCTCACAACACAGGAAGCGAGTTGATTTTATCGGGACACAATCTCTAAGAAGGTTGCCTAGTAAAGCTGTAGACCCCACCCAGGGCAAGTGGGGATTACTGAATTATTAATATCACTCTGAAGGAATTGATATTAAGGATCGGAGTAAGGGTGGCGGGGTTAAGTGAAAGATTAACTTAGAATACATGTTTTAGTGTAGGGTTAGTTAGCTATCTAACAATATAATGTATCTATAAAATTTTAACTTAGTATAAGCCTAAATATCCCCTATGAGAATAAAGTCTACCCATAACACATGGGGATTTTCCGTAGGCAGAAAAAAGAATGGTGTCCCAGAAAGCCATTTCCAGAGAATTATTTCGTTAATGAATCATACATAGATGAATTCGGATGTGGTCTCCTGACAGGGAAGACATTTTTGGTGAAAATTGTTGATTTTAAAAATGACAATCATTTATAGCCACGACTCATTCAAGAACAAGCTTCTAAGTTAGGGTTGTTTTTTTTTTAAACTATTACTTTTCCTCACTTTTTCCAGTCGAGCGGGGGGTGATGAGAGATAAAAAATAATGTAAATCTATAACTTATAAAAATTGCATTAAGAAATGAGCGACCATGATTTTGAATGTTAAATTGACAAATAAATAAAATCTTATGTTTTATCTCTAGTATAAATAATAGACTGACCGTAACAATATTTGTGGTATTTGAAATCTTTTAGCTTATCTTATTTAAACGACCAATAAATATTTTTGATCAATCCCTTGTGTAAATTTTGCTTGCCATTTATGATTTTCTGATTGTTTGGTCTTGAAATATCCACATGAGGTTCATTGCGTATTGTTATTTCTAACTAGACAAGAATGGCTGATTTGAAAATAAATTTGAATGGTGAAATTATATTTTAAGTGTAAATTCAAGTAGACGAGATGCAGTCGTAGTTAAGAACAACTATAAAATCTTAGAACCGGTCACTAACTCAATGTAACAGCTTAAAGAAAACACAAATGGACATATGCCATTGGACATTTCTCAAGCTCTTGGAGGATGAAGAATTGGAAAGTGATTGTTAGTTATTTCTCTTGAATTTTGTCAAAGGTTTTGCGTAGAGTGAATAATTACTACTGAGTATCTGAAAATGTCATATCTCTTCAGAACGTTTGCAAAGAGGGTTCTCCAAAGATTCATTTTCTTTATTAATTACCATTCTTCCTTGGTAAAGGCAATATATTGGTTTTTCGTTACCTTTGCCACGGTTTGGAATTTAGAATTTCCTTTTCTTAGACTGACAGTCACCGAAGTCGAGAGAGTCCAGTCTGGCTTACTATTTAATCTATAGATGGAGAGAAACAAGATGTATTCGAATCTTTCCTAAAGGAATTATTTCAAAATAAAACATAGCAGTACAACCGAGAATTTTAACTTAGCGGTCCCCGTTACGCATATTGAAATTACACAAGTCGTGTCTACGTATAATTATAAAAATGTACAGAAATTCATTTTATTTTTAGTCTCTTTAACGATCTTACGTTATGTTTATACAAAAGTAAATAGCAATTATCTGATACAAAATAAAAAGTGCAGTCATGCAAATATAAATCTGAAGCGGGATTAAAAGGAAATATAAATTAAATTTGGGTTGCAAAAAGTGAATGTTTCATTTTTTTTTCATACGATGAATTATCATTATTATTCAGCGATTTAATCGGACGACTGCTACGATCTAATAACCTGCTCACTCAAATAAATTTTGATAAGAAAATGAAAGATATTAAGTGTTCAAAAAATCAACTCCTTTGATAATCTTCTTCGTGGTCATTTATAACTCAGAACAAGATTATGTAGCATGTCGTACAATCTATAAAATATTAGGTTGTCTAGAAATAATCAAGACATGCAACTTAAAAGCATATAGGAAAAAGTATATTAGTAAAGATCTGACATTAGGCTTAAGGCTCCAAAATAACACTCCCAATTACCTTCTCTTTGTTCCATTTATGTCTGAGAAAAAGTGATGCCGTATATCGTACTACAATCTCTAAGATATGTTGTCTAGAAACATAGAAGAGAAAAATCTTTTTATTAGGCAAGAATTGACATTAGGTTTAAGGCTCTAAAATAACACCCATTACCTCATCTTTGACCGTTTATGTCTGAGAAAAAATATGTGTCATGTCTGTCTAAAATATTGTAACACTATTTGGGTTGCTGGTAATTAATAAGGGCTTTGGATATTAAACATAAACGAGATATTGATAAATAAACTGCTATGAAGCTGCAGTGTGTTGCTTTCCATGACTCTAGCATCAGCCTTGCATATGGCGAGCAGGAAAGATTCTCGATGGTGGTTGAATGAGAGCAGTTTCGTATTAGAGTCATTAAAATTTACGAGCCATTTCCTGTTCCAATTAAAAACATATTGGAGGTTCTTTTCAAGAGCAGCGGCCAGGTTAACTTCATCGGCTCTGGCGGATTTGCTATTGAGACAAGAGTAAATGGTAGTGTTGTCAGCATATCGCTTTTAACAGTATTGCCTCTTAATATTCACCGGAACAACTTCACTAATATTGAGGTTTTTGAATCAGTCAGGACCACAAGCGTTGAAGCTATGTCACAAAAGACCCAACATGACGCATGACAAGAATGGAAAACTGTCGTTTTTCAAAGACCATCCTGTGCAGAAAAACTAGTCTCTTGCCGATGAAAAATTAGAATTCTCATTGAACAGATACAAGGACGCTCCTGTGGATTCAACTGCTGTTACTTGGAAACAGAATCAGAAGATAAAGGTGACGTAAAGACACGGGATTTATTGGACATAAAGGCGTAAATATGTAGGGGTAAAAAGAAGTAGATGACTTAGGTGGGGTAAATCAAGGATATATATATATATATATATATATATATATATATATATATATATATATATATATATATACTAGAATGGTTTGCAAGAATCTGACGCGTGTTGAAATCCTCACAGGATTTAGTGTTGTTGAAGTTATCGTTAACATTTTTGTCGAGATTTACAAACTCTACGTTTCGTTCAATTTCGCAAAATAATCGATGAAATGTGATTAAGCTGATTTGTTTGGAAAAATATTTTCACAAAACCCTTCTCTGTGGTTTAATAATTTCTTTAACTGAATTTAATTTTATAAGATTTCATGGCAAACAGTATTATTTTTACCTTTTAACATCGAAGAATAAATTCTTAGGGTTTCTTACTATTGAGCATGCAACATACAACTAGCTATGGGTAAATATTTCTTTCTGGAGCCAAATTAAAACTTTTTGAAGTGTTTAGGCTTTGTTAATTGCCGAAACTGCAGCCAGTTAAATAAAATAGGAGTGGCTTATGTAATGCCTAACGAAGGTTTACCTCTGTTGAAAGGTGTGTATAAGCGCGGGCGGGGGTGGTTGACTAACGTTTGTGGCTGTGGTTAAGTCATTTGATGTCTGTAGCATTGGGAGAAAGGAGAATGACGACGGTGCGACTTATTTTTTATGTTAAATAATAAGACTTAATTTTTTTAAAAATAATGAAAATTTATTTTACTAAGCTACGCACCTTAGTAAAACTATACTTTGTATCCTTGGTTTCGATCGGTCAATGTATGGCTATTAAAGAGGGTGTGACTGGTGAATGGACTAACGGAAGTCACATCATTTTATATATAGAAGTAAAATCTAATCTAAAAACGATACAGTAAAATTTTAAAAATCTAGCATTCATATAACTAACATGAATCACGTTCTGTCTCATCAATGCAGACTTGGTTGAAATAAAATCCATTTTTCTGATGACGTTGATTGATCAGTCTGTGAAACATGTCCAAATAATCTTTTTCAAAATGTCTTATATATTTACTATTCCGTAGTATTCTGGTTCAAATTTAAATCAATCTTAACATTATAAGACATTAGTGAAGGAGTAATTGAAAATAGCTTAATTTGTCTGAAATATACATTGATTTATTTATTTATTTATTTTTAATGTTTTATCAGCCCTTTGTTGGTTATTTAAAACCGATACATCTTTTGGACAGTAAGAATATATTGTTTTTAAAATCATTTCACACCAAGCAATATAGGAATGCTACTAGTACGCAGGGGGTTACAGAGAGTGAAAAAGTGAGAGAAAAGACTGGGTATGGTGGTGGGGGTTGAGGAAAGGATAAAATATGAACGTTTTATTTTTTTGCTAGTGAATATTGCATTAACAATCTTTTGAGAATAACAATGATTCTTTTCAGATACAAGTCCTACTATTTAATCCATAGCTGGAGAGGAGGAAATGTATCGATACCTTTCCCAAGGGTATTTGCGCGCAAGTTAATTATATACAGCTCCCAATCATGCACACACAGTACTCTCTAAATACCATGTCCTTTTTCTCTTATTATCTGTGAACAGGATTGTTTTTTGTAAATAGAGTTGAGTGGTTTCACATTTTGAAGCACAAACCCTATTTCATTTATTGTACCCCCCACCTCCAGAAATATCAATGTTACCTACCAGAGTGATTGTCGGTGATATTTTCAGTTTTCAAATAATCGGTTATTCTTAACATATTAACTCTAGATTTGGCACCTTACCCGTTTCTCTATTTCAAGACAATCAATTACAACTTATTTAGGGGAGCTACGGATCAAACATGTTCCGATATCTTCGCTTTGCTTATAGCTTCTGTTATTTGCATCTCTAATATGCCCTCTCTCCTCCCGATCCTGCCAGAACATACCTTGCCTATGTTGTCCTATCAGCTGCCGAATGCAGAATCACGTGACCGCAGAAGCTACGTCTGGCTTGCAAGCGTGAACATCAACAACCATCATAGCAGTGAGTGGACAGTCTCTCATACATTGCAGACGGGAATATAATGTCCACGTTTCAGATAAGAGGCCCCGGGTCCACATACACTGGCCTATAAAAATTGGAGTAAAATACAATCTAATGTTATATATATAAGCGATTAATTCTCGTGTCACTAGTATTCATATTGAAATGTACGCCGTTTTTACGCGTTATCATTGATGGGCACAATGTCTTCATTACATAATTTTATCTTTTGTGTTTCATTTCTTACTAATGGTCAAATTCTGTTAGTTCAAACTTATTTCTTTTGGTATTTATAACCATATTTCTCCTCTTTTTTTCCATTCCAAGATTAATAGTCTCCTGACCTGTTGAGCGCAGCTTTCACAGGCCAACGAAGGTGACATAAAGCACTTCGTTTTTTCCGGTCATTATAATTAAATCTGTCTTAGGGAAACTTCCGTGTCATTTGCTTCAAAATGAACTGTCTCTAAGACAGGTGATTCTCTGCGATTTAAGATATTAGTCTTCTTATTAATATTCTCACGTGGATTTGCAATCGAAAGGGATACTATTCTCTATCTTTACAAGAGACAGATCAGACCAAAAATAGAGTATTGCTACCATATCTGAGCTGGAGCTCCCAAAGCCTTATTTTCCTACCTTGACTCAATTCAAAAGAGTTTAAGCGGCCTTATGACTGATGAATTATGATCCTATTACTACTCTATCGCTATTTCCATGGCAAATGTTCAGACAAGCTAAATTTCTTGATTCCACGAGTTCAGACCTTTACAGCTAGGACTTGCCATTACACAGGGTCGAATCATTTTCATTCCTTCCGTATTTCCTTCATAATAAGGAAGTTCCACTTAGATTCTTTTGTGACAGACTCTGAAGAAAATGCTTCCTCGCTCATTACGATCTTAATCTCTTCAAGTCTAGGGTTACCCGTTGTCTATCCTACATATCCTCATAAACTGCACTTACTCCCTTCCTTGAGTCCATACAAAAACCTCATCCTGTATCCTTCTTTCTTGAATAGCTTTTGATCCTTGTATAGAGTGAAAATTTAGTAAAATAAAAAGCATACACCAGTAAATTGAACAGTCTAACTTAGTGTCACTTTGGAAAGCCGGTGTAATTTGCTCTAATGCTAGCATCTGGCAATAAACTTTCTGTCGCTATCTTTTCAGAGCCGCCGTATTTTTATATCCCTGGGGCTCTGCTGTCGACACCTGTAGTTCTGTCACATTTTTTCTTTCAAGAGTGTTAGCATCAAATATAGTTCCGGTTTGTTTCGTTCATGCAGTTAATTGCAGGTTTCTGTATTACGCATTTTGTGTTTAAGAGTGGGCAGAATAGCTTGGACCAGCGAATCTCTGTTGATGAGCAGCATTGTATCGCCCCCACTACGTAATGAGTTTTGTGCCTGATAGATGGGGACTCTATACGGCCTTTAGGATTCGCCAAATCTGTTGAAGCTGACATCAGTGAAAAATTGAGCTGTTTAAGCGATGTTTGTCCTCCATTCCTTCTATATAGTCCGAATGTTAAGCTTAAAGTTATATTAGGATTAGAGAGAAGCTTCTATCTTCTTCTGCGAGCATGTTGATTAGATGAGATGTGACTGTGAGATGCATAGGTTTCTTTCTGCATAGTAGGACCATGATCTTAGGATTATTTTTTATCGAACCGGTCATAGTGGTTTTTTTAAGGAGAAACCTTTGTAGGTCGACGACACTGAATGTCTTGGATAATTTGCTACTTTTTGGCTTTAGCTTGAACTGAAAGCGGACAAAACGATTGTCAATCTGACATTCCACACTGGGCACATCTCTTATGTGATGGATATTTTTAATTTCCTCTATTGCACGAGAACTCAGTATATGGAGTGTTGATGTTTAAATCGACGGCGCGTTTATGCGTGTCCAGTTTATATTTTTACTGAAATAATTCAAAGTTCTTTTTTGTGTACAGAACTCAAAGAGGAGTTCTCAGTTAGAGTTTGGGTTTCTCGAGAACACCTTTCTGTGTTTCTGGTTTTTCAAGTGATAGGAATAGAATGATTGTATAAACCTTTATCAAATATATTTTATATTTGCATGTTCATCACTAATGAACACGAGTTGTGGTGCAGTGGCGAACTAGTCACACGAAACATTTAAACAGGATTTAATCCTCAAAAGGTGCTTAGCTAAATTAGCGTTTTGTGAAATCAGGTTAACTAAATATCTTTGTGTAGAATATGCGAGTAATGTAACGGTATTCAGTGTGGAAAATGGTATCAACAAGAATCCCCTTACTGTATAGGTTGAATGTCCGGCGAGAAAACACATCCTTGTCTTACACCTTTATCTATTTTTGTACATTTACTGAATTCATTCTGTTCGCATGCAGGCGGTTTGCTTGGAGGAAAAATAGCTATTATTACCTTTGCAGACCAAAATAAATTACTAAATAAACGATCTGAGCTCATCTCAACATGCAAACATGAAAACAAATTTTTACTACGTTACTTCAAAATCGAAAACTGAAAAGAATAAATAGAAATAAACAAAATAATAATAAAAAACAAGTAAAATAAATTAAAGAAAGCAAATAGCAAACAAATTAACAAACCACACCCGTTAGAATAGACGAAATAGAATAAATCAAAATAAAAAATGAATAAAAAACAAGTAAAAATAATCAATCCAAATAAATAAATAAAGTAAATAATAAACAAATTAACAAACCAATCCCGCTAAAATAACCATTAGAATAGACAACAACAATCAATCTCAAAAATATTTATATAGATATTTATGATTTTAATAGTTTTTATTAGGTATTATTTTTATTATATTTATTTATATTTAGTTGCTAGATTTAATGTCATGAGAAATATTATAAATTTTTAAAAATAGATTTTGAAAAAACTATATCACAATATAGTGTTTAACTACGCCAGCATTGCGATAAAATGATATATTTTCAAATTATAAATAAGTAACGGTCAGTATACACTCAGCACTTGATGATTGCGTTCGGCACGAAACTCCGAGTCATGCAAACGGTGTGGGATAATATATATATATATATATATATATATATATATATATATATATATATATATATAATATCGAGCACTCTTTCAATAACACCAGCACTTTATGCGCAATTCATATAGTTACATATTTACACACGCACACATACAGCTATATATATATATATATATATATATATATATATATACTATTTAAAACAAACGGAGCATCTACTCATATATATATTTGTGTGTTTGTTTGTACATATATAAGTCTAAACTACACTTCAGAAGAAATGCCAGCAGTTTGAGAAAGAGCTCAATACTTGAAAACAAAATAACAACACAATCGCATTAAATAAAAGATAAGAAAATTAAAAAAAATCAATATTTAAACACTACCTACAACTCAAGTTAAATCTGAGACAATCTTCAAGGAAGAAAAGAAAACTAGGAAAATTAATACAAAAGAGGAAAATGTTTTTCGTGTAACTCATTTCAAGTGATGTTTACGTTGATGTAAATAGACATGCGTACGAAAAAGAGAGGACGATAACATTTTAAACTTTTAAATCTAATATTTTTAAATATGTGGGCATATAGTCTAGCTAATTTAATTTAGTTTGTTCTTGTTGATGTTTAAATTTTTATCACTTTTTATTAAGTATCCCACATTGTGGTAATAGAAGACTTGCAAAGAAAGGTGAACTATTTTAAGAATCCGCAGGCAAATTTATTATGGAGAATCTAATGATTAAATACATTTTCGTCTTAGTAAATTGCTTTCTCTTTTAATTAAATCCTTTTTTAGCTCGGACTTATGGTCAAACTCATTACGGTGAATAATTAATGAACTGAGTGTGTTCTTTAATAAACGATCCCTTTTGTGTTTATATCATCTTTTATTTAAATTCCTCGGGGTCTCTCCTATGCGCTCCTTGTCGCAATTACTACATGTGACAGTAAAGTCTTCCTTCAAGTGTTAGCTAATTATTATATTGTATTTTATTGATTTAGAAGTAGTTATAAGAACTTTTATGTTAAGCATAGATAAATTATTTTCAATTATAGTTGTGATAGAGTTGGTAGAATAATATATTTTATTGTCAGAATAGTCCAATCTTCTATTTAGAAATATTTTACGAGCCCAGTGTGTCGTATTGAATATGAAATAATTAGGGTATTGGAGTTAGCTTTTTTATTTTTTTTAATATTTTTAATGTATTTCTCATCTTTCTCATATAAATACTGAGAACTCCAAATAAATATTGAAGGCTCAAAATTCAAATTGGTCTTAAATAGAACCCGATAATTATTCTGGATTATATTTTGTTGTTATGGTGAGAATATAAAGTTATGAGATCATTTTTATTAGTTGATTTGCGATGGGTACTTATTTTATATCATTATTATTACGATGTAGCATAATATATAGGAAAGATAAATGGATATTTGTTTCTATTTCGTACATAGCATTTTCTCCCATATATATATATATATATATATATATATATATATATATATATACACATGGTGAGATGGGTAAATTATCACCATTTTTATTATTTTTATTTTAGCGCATGTGTGTTGTTTGTTTTTGATTTTGTCGACGGTACAGTATAGTATGGTCAGGTTTAGGTAAGATATGGATTAGTCTAATGATAATGATATATATATGTAAAAAAAAGGAAAGTTATTTTGTTGTTTATGGTAGAGTTAAATCCTTGAGATACTTTATGTGGGGAATTACGTGCAAGACTAATTAAGTTAATCAATTTCCATTTGTGAATGAAATGATCGAACTACTTATAATAGTCTAACTCATTACTACGACTTACTTTCTTCAAATATTACTAGGTTTTCTGGTTGCATTGTCAGATCTTAGCATTTAGTAAAAAGTTATGGGCTATTCATCATTCAAATATTTAAATACATAAAAGATATTAATTTGATAGGTTTATCAATCAAGATTTGAAATGATCACTGGGATTCTTTCTTGAATTCAAGCGTAAGCAGCAAATTGTGAGCTCATATTTTTCACTTCACAAAATCGTGCTTCACTTTTTCGATTTCTGTTTCCAGTCAACCTCTTGAAACGTAACGGACGAGTAGTGGAATTGTAAACTTTAAAATACTTTAAAGAAACCAATCATATTCAAATAAAGAAGCATTATAAAATTTAGTTTTTAACACGCGTCACTCTCATTAGCTAAATACTGCTGAGAGGAAATAGCAGTATGAAAGAGAATTATAAAATTAAATTCTGAACAAGCGCATTCACAACAGCTAAACAGGAGAGTGCGTAAGTATTTTTATTCATTGTATACAGATTACTTATTTACACACACACAAACACACACACACACACACACACACACACATATATATATATATATATATATATATATATATATAATTCGTTTATAACTTATCTCTATAGTCTTGCCTAAAAGAAGTTTAGTTCCTATAAGTTTAAGCTTGTCTAACAAAAATTAACACTTTCATCAATTTCAAATTCGCAAATAAATGCTGTATTTTAATACTCGGTTAGAGTTTTCAATCCAAACATTTTAAAGAAATATACTAAGTATATTTCTAAGATAGAAAGTTAACTTCAAATTTTATGCTTTGATGAATTATCTGATGGACGCGATTGTTATCGTAACGACAAAAAATGTTTTTTTTTCAAGATGGTTAGTAAGAACAAATTTTATTGTGTGTCATGTAAATATAAAAATGCTTATTCATTCTTTTTAATTTGGTTTATTGAAATAACATTTCCAGGTTGAATTATGTCAATCGTTGTAATTATTCATAGACTAGGATATAATTTTGGCCAACGTATATTTTCCTGCTGTAAACGTTGTAGCGAAACAATTGTGGTAAGTCCAAGCTATGTGAAATATAAATAGAATGTTGACATTAAAAAATATTAACGTATGTTTACAGTGCAAAATAGGCACCATCTGTTGCTTTCTGTGAAAATAAAGAAATAATTTAAAACATCTGCCATTATAAACAGTGTATATTTTAGTGTGCATTATTTTGCATAAGCATAAGCACTGTGGAACACCAGCTAATGTTATGTTAGTAATGTTTGACAAAACTTTTCAGTACGTAAAACAATTGTTAGTTAATTTCTGGACTCCATCAAATCAACTTATCGAGGGTATGTGATTTCATGTCTTTCTTCGAACGCTCGATCAACTTTTTGTGATAATGTGAGGAATTCTGTTTCTATCCTCGTTGGTCTAGTGCTTATATCACTTCCTCTTATCCGGTTGTCTTGTGTTTATATATCCTAAATTTAAATGAGTTTGCTTCCTTGTTTATATTTGTGCAAATACCAACATATTTTGAAGATCAATTCTGTATCTGGTTCTAGTATCCTTTGACGTTCCAAGTTGACACTTCTTCCGGTGAAACCAGGTATATAAGTGGGGTCGTCACAGATTAACTTAGGTCAAGGTTCATGATGGAGATTAAATTCGATTTTGAACAGTGATATTTTTTTAGCCTGAATCAAATACTACACAGCGACACACTAATTGTCAGAAGAAAATACAATTAATCGCTGATACCAACCAACGACTGTATGTTTCAGGTGGATACGTTGGTTGAAGTCATTTCCCTTTACATTGATGACAAAGGTCTTATTGTCAAAGATTTCACTACTGCGAAACAGATGTAATTATTGTTTATCAATTAGCGGTGATGGCTCTAAATAGCGAATTTGTACCTCAGAGAGATATTCTAACAAGCAGCGTCACAGAATGCTGTAACCTTTCAATCATTTGCTCCACGTCCACGAAAACTTTCGTTAGATTGCAATTATGGTGTTGATTCGGACCCATATACGATATGTAAATCTGTCTGCATCAAGATTAAGTTATTAAAGGAAGGTGATCAACTAATACTTGATAGCGCTACGGTATGTGCAACACAAAGAAAATTAAAATTCAAACTTTAAAACGCAAGACTCAAAACGTGAACTGTTTTTAAGTCCGACAATCAAAGACAAGACAAATGAGAAACTCCAAATATAATAATAAATCTATTTAAGTTATACACATAAGCAAACCTATAAAGGGTCCCCGTTACAATGTAAAATTTAAGCGCAGTACTAGACTGGCATCGAGGTCTCATCAATTTACAGTAGAGTTGGTTAGATGTAACCGTAAGTTCTATGTTAACAGTTTATTTACTAGCACTTCTCGCTTGTGGAACTCTCTTCCGGATTCATGCTTTCCAATCAACTTCAAAAATTTAAATTCAATGTCAATTGATATCTACTGTCCTCCTGATTGCTCTCCTATTGTTCTCACTCTTTGTAATATTTCTGTTTTCTAGTTTTTCCACACTCAGTAACCCTTTGTGTCTTAGTGGCTTTACTACCATGCATGTGGTAAACTCGATTAAAAAAATCGCCACCAGCAAGGCGATAATGCTACTAAGACGCATGGGGGTTACTGGGAATGGAACAGAAGTAGAAGAGGTTAGTGAGGAAAAAGGACAATAAAAGAACAGGAATCAGAAAGACAAAAGATAGCAATTGATGTTGCATTTAAATTTTTGGAGATCATATTTGACGGGAAAGTAATATACTGGAAGAGAGTTAAACAGACAAAATATATTAGAAAAGAAATAGAACTTACGGTTACATTTAACTATTTAAACAGCGAAACGATGAAACCTAGTTGCCGATCTAATAGTACGATTAAATTCGTGCGGTCGAGGTACCAATTGGGAGAACTAATTAGAATAACTGACACGTAAATATCTAGAGAAAAGACAGAGGAAAACCCTGTTACAGCAGTGGAAAGTGACTCCAATCGAGATGCCAGGTCAGTCAGGACTGATAACATTAAGACACTTTGGATTTTATAAATTATTGTGAGACCGGAACTACCTACACAACAGACTCTTCCAGGTCTATATTAAGTATGCGACACAACACTCTAGACTGAGAGGGACAGTGAGAGTCGCGTACGACTACCAGTATTGGTCACTAACATATAGTAAGCTCCGCTTACACTATCTCTGTAACCTGTTGTTAATATATCTTTCTTACATCTAATCCGTGTTCCGTGTTTTCCTTCTGTGGTCCCGACTTTGGCCCCACGTCAATAAATAATCTCAAAATATATTGTCAGAGCACCAAACCTAATATAGCAGCAATATACAATGTACAGAGGAATGTTAGATTTATAAATGTACATACAAGATCGATTCTGACGAGAAAAGTAATCTGGAACTACACAGAAAACTAAACTCCTTTATTATTCTTTCTCTGTTCTATTGGGCATATTTTTCCAGTCGTATTATAAATGAGTGAATGCGTTTTCGATGCTGATGAGTTCATTTAATTCTATTCTTTCTTTGTATAGAACATGTCGATATTATCTCCGGATTGTATAGCACTGGCCCGTCGATCAAGCAATTTAAGTTCCTCTCTAAATTCTCTAAGAATGACTCTTAGTAATTCATTACTGATTCTGCTTATGCATCTATCACATTTCTGAAGTCTCTATCTTTTTTAGTATTGTTCATTCAAAATGGCCACTCAAAATATATAGGGAAAGGGAGTGGAGAAAGAGAGGGAGAGTTATTTAACAGGGTTTTTAGACGCAAGAGGAGGAATTAAGTACAGATTATGAGGATATGTAGGATAGATAACGGTTGAGCCTAGACTTAAAGAGGTTAAGTTTGCAGTGATAGGTGGAGCATATTTTCGGGAGTCTGTTACACAAAGTAGCCGTTCTCGGGGGAAAACAGCCGTAGTGAAAATCAAACTTCCTCTTTACCAATGAAATAAGAAGAATTCGTCCCAGTGTACATGGCATAGTTGGTCTTAGTTACAAATATCTGAACTGGTGGAACTAATGAATGTAACTTGTTAGAACATTTGCCATAGAAAGACAAATAACAGCTACCGAACTTGCGAAATTTTTTTTCATGAAAGACTGTTATAAGAGAAAGATTTTATGAATTTCAATCGACAGTAACACTGGTTGCTCGTTCAATGAATATCGAACGCTTCCTTATAAGAAAACCACTAATATTATCATTACTGTCTCGCCTCATAAGCAGACATGTAAATTGCAAATCAAAAAGAAGTTAGTCGGGCGGGCGACACACTGACTCTCACTAGTAATGACGATAATTGATTGCCCGCAAAGCGGCGTAAACGCTTTTGAACTCTGTCAAAGTTGGAAAGAGAGGATTGGGCAGCTCCCACCCAGATATGGTATCAATACTCCATTTTTGGTCTGATCTGTCCTTGTAAAGATAGAGGATGTTAGTGCTCAGATAGTACCGTGAGACGATAACTAGGCGTATATTAAGGTGGATTTCTAAAATATGTATTTTATTTTAATAAATTAAGAATAGAAAACGGTTAAGAATAGAAAAATATTTTAAAAACATGTGTTTCGTTTAACAAAAGTACCAAGGGAAAAAGAAAAGGAAAAAAATAAATAAATAAACGCTTTTTCTTTTATAAGTAAATTTGTGGAAGAGAAAAGGGCCTCAGATTACTGTTAAATCCCATCAGTCTTCCAATAAAATATTTGACTAAGTGATTTGATGTGATAAAAGATAAACGTTTAGGAAATAGATTTTAGATGACCAGGCCAAAAACTGTCTTTACGGTATTTCGACAACACATTAAGGAAATAAAGAAAAGATAATAGAATTTTCCCTTTCTCCAGGCAATAAAAAAGAAAAGAAAAGAAAAAAAAACGCCTGACTACTGAGAAAGTGCTAGGGCTATAAAAAAACATCCGACGGCCTTCACACGAAGATTTGTTAAGATAAAAAGATTTAAAAAAAAATCCTGGAAAATACATCGTTGGAGGCCGAGTTCAGACGGAATGTCCACGGGATGTTTACACATCAAAGGAAGCAAAATTTAAGTACCTTGAAATTTTGAACTTACAGTCGCCAATGCTTATCTTTTGTTTCTCACCGGGTGGTCTAGTGGACTTTCGATTATTTCAATATAAATACAAGTGATTTTTCCGAGCCGAGCAGTTCAGCCGGGCGTGTGCTTGAAGTAGCCACGTGTGTCAGGCACACTGAAGAAGTGAAACTCCGTTCGTCTGAGTCGGTCGGTTCGGCATTTGATCTCCATTAGTTAGAGTTAGAGCTGAGTGTCACATCGCCTACCCCAACGGCAAGACTAAGTCTGAACGAAATAAAACGTCGATTAAACTCATCTAAGTTGTGGAAGTTCGTTCCTTCAATGGTTTATCTTGTGCCCCCAGCTTGAGACTTCGACTTTTTCAACCAACCCCCGGCAACATCACAGCGTGGAGAACGGCCGCCGGAGAAATTGCACGGAGCTCAACAAGGGGTGTCACAGTACAAAGAAGCGACCATTTTTCTTCCGCTTTACATCTTTAGTGATTAATCGTATATATGAGTTTCATTTAGGGCTTAGGTGAACTTGAGCTCCAGTAGATGCTCTAGGTTAGGAGCCTCCTTGAGAGTACATGACAGATTAATATCCAGAGTCTATTCGATGATAACGATACATTACTAGCTTAGTTTTGGAGGTACTGAGTATTGCAATCAGTTGCCCCCCATCCATTGAGCTGTTAGAGCTAAGTCAGAGGCGAGATCAGCCGTCATGCTCTGGTCATCAAGATTTTTGGAAGTGCACCTTTGCATTGTTGTATCATCTGCATAGATATATGATTTGATAACGCAGAAATAGGCTCCCGAAGTCTGGCCATTAACAACGACCTTCATGAACCTATCTAATATGAAGTATTTAATAATTGTGAAAACTCTTACATAGCTGGAGAGTTTGTGTAGCAACCCCTATTACACACCATGTCAAAGGCCTTTGAGCTGTTTTAGGCGATCCCTTTCACGATTAATTTATTATCGAGTGCCTGATTGATTTTTTGTTAGGACATCAGCAATGGACACAGAGGAGTGAAATCCATACTGTTTGTCACTCAGAGGTTTGGTTTCGTTGCGATGATCAAAAACCTACTTGTTCATCATAGACTCAAAGAGTTTTCTGATGACACTAAGGAGGATGATGGGTCAGTATGGAAACGAGCATGAGCTCTCACCTGAAATTCTTGAAAGCAGAAAATACAGCTGACACCTTCCATAGACTTGGGAAACATTTCTCTTTGAGGCAGCGGTTAAATAATTTTGCCAAGATAGGAGATAACTTTGGACTAACGTTCCTAAGGACAACTATATGCATTGGACCAGTATTCTTCGTTGAGTCAAGGCTTTTGATGATTCTGGTAATTTCCTGTGCTGGAAAGAGATATCATAGTGTTCAGTTTTAATTCTACGACCTTTCGTATTCTCCTCTAATATTTCATTACTGCTCATTATGCTCTTTCTGTTAGGGCCAAAAGTGTTTAAGTACTTCAACGCACCTTTAACGAATTTTTCTTTTGTTATGAAGTTTGCTTTAGAAATTGATTTGTCAAAAACACCATCTTTTATGCATCATTGCATCATATCCTTTTAGCATGTGGGCGATCACAGCACTCCCAAAATCTATTGTTCTTTTGTTTCACTAAGTAATTTGAATTCTTTTCCATCAGTCATCCATTCTCACAAACTCGTAACGTATTTTGCTTATTATTTCACCCCATACCTTTCTTGCCTTCAATATGTTATGTGTGTGCTAAATTGTTTTATTCATGCGTCCTAGAAAATTTTCAACTGTCTCCTTCTGTTTGTAATTATAAAGTTCTTTTTGTTCTTATTTACCTTAAAATGTACTCGTTGCTCATATGTTCTTTCCATAGCAATCTCATAAAATATAAATCTTATGTTTGTCTGACTAACAGCCGTTACGTGACGTGGCATAAAATCAGCAAGGTTCTGGATTTGATGGTATGATATATCTATCCAGGTATATTCTGGATGCCTATAAATGATTTGGGTTTTGTTGCAAATTTCTGAAATGAATTTAATGAATTTTTTTTTCAAACATTCACTATTTAATTAGGTTTGACGCTAAAGATGGTACTTGCAGCTCGGAAATCCACATACGGATTGCTGCAGCCATGGCAGCGATTGCCAAATTGGCAAGAATACGGAGGAGCAAAATCAGTTTTCAAACGAACTACATACTGTAAAAATCGCTGGTAGTCTCCATTCTCCTTTATGGATGTGAAACATGGACACTGTTGGCAGAAACAAAGAGAAGGATCCAAGTGTTTGTGGACAAATGCATGAGAAAATTCTTTGGCATCTTCTATTGGGAACTTAAAACTGATGAGTTTGTGCGGAAAAAAGTCGAAAATTTTGTGGGCCACCAGGAACCCCTTCTCGCCACTGTCAAATGTAGAAAAATGGCGTAGTTTGGACACATTACAAGGCACGACAGCTTGTGCAAGACCATCATGCAAGGTTATCGTTGAAGGTGGACGTAGTAGAGGACGCCAACGCAAAAACTGGTTGGACAATGTCAGACAATGGACAAGTATGACTATACCAGAATTGCTGATAGCAGCCGTTGGGAGACCGTTGTGGAGGAGATTCAATATGGCTTCTGCATTCGGACCCCCACCTTACGATTACAAAAAATAATGAGATGGTGATGATGATGAAGATAATGATGATACTAGCGAGCACGGTGTTTAGTGGTGTTCTTGGAAATCAATCAAGTATTCCTGGAACCAGTTTAGTTTCACCTGCACACGATGTGGGATGACGTTATTCTGTTGAAACAAAACATCACTAGCGGGAAGCATGACGAACATAAAGTCGGATGAATGCTCAGTAAAAAAATATGTTTGTCACACTTATTCAAACAAAATCCAGTCTCAGTGGCGGTCTCTGGGAACTCCAACAAAACAGATAATTACAGCAACGAACATGCTGCAAAACGGCTTGGATTCATAGATTCACTTCACCATCAAATCGACGGTGAAGTGTGTCGTAAATGTGATTCGTCTGACCAAGTAACACACCACCAGCATTCCACGGAGCAAACTCTGGCTCAAGTGAAACAGTAACTAATACCGCGGTATCAATAATTGTACCTTCGCTGGTTAATACAAAACATAATGGAACGCAGTATACTCTGTACAGCCGAGTAGTACCAGTATTCAAATGATATAAGAGCAATACACTGTATCTTTTGCTGGATGATCTACATCCTTGTTAGTCACCTACAGTCCCATTTTTGCACCATTTGCATAATTACCTGCTGACAGGCTGGGTCCATAATCTCATGCGGTTTTCTCTTTTTTACTAAATACCACACAATACTCAGGTCGAGATTCACTCATGATAGAGGATTAAATTGGAAATAGTAATGATGTGAGAGGTGTCTGATATGACTGTAAGAGAAAGTGATGGGAAGTGCACAGTACGAGGAAAAGACAAATAACAATTGACCTTTGATTTGAATAGGTTAAGATTAATAAATATGTGAATCACAAAGGCAGGAGGAGTCTTTTTCACAGTTGGCAGTTCTTGGGAAACATCTGTGCAACTTCCTACATTTGGAACGTTGTGAAATTTGACTCCGTGGAATAGTATGGCGTGTTCTAGCAGCGAAAGTCCGAACTGATGGAACAAAGGAAAGGTTTTTTTCTAAACATTTGCCATGGAAATAACGAAAGGCCTACAATATTGTGCATGTGGAAAAGAGGTTGAAGAGTGTAAAATAAGTAAATCTTCGACAATAAATATGTTAGATTCTACGAAAAAAACCACTACCGAGATAATCTGGAGGACAGCTTAATTGGTTTTCAAAATGACTTCACTGATTAAACATAACTTCAAGCGAACGAATCATTCATGAGACCTTATAAACTGGCGCTACAAAAGAGCTTTAATAAATGACAAAAACATCATTTGAACACCTCCAACAGCAACAACAAAAAATGAGTAGCATATGTAACTAGAAGAGAAAATAAAGATATAACAAAAATATTGACTTTCCATATTACCAAAAATAGAAGTTTTGATTGTTTTTTTTTTACGGTTTATCATGACGATTATTTAAAATCTAAACATATTTTGGATTACAATTTTTTTCGAGTAAATATTGCATTAAAAATTCTTTTGAGAATAACAATTACTTTTTTCGAATATGAATCCTACTATTTAATCAGTAGCTGTGGGAGGAGATAGATTTCTACCTTTTCCAAGAGTATTTGTGCGTTTCTCATTCTGAGTGGCTATCCATTGCACCACCCGCACATCTAGCTTAGGAAGGCAACTACCATCAGTACTTGCAAGAGCGATAACACTTAATGAGCTTGAGAAGTCTATTTTAAAAAAAAGACTGTTTCAAGAAAAAGATTTGATAAATTTTAACCGACAGGAATAATAATTGCTTGACCAATGAATAGCGAAGGTTTCCTGTACAAATTAAAACATTGATGACATACCAATAAATTTTTGTAAAGCTCTGGAGTTTGCAAATAAACTGACAAAATAGAAATATTATCTTCCCTTAACAGCATCCGTATCCAGACGACTTGAGAATGGCTATTCATTGAAACGATTGCAAATCTTACTCTTTTGGCAAAAGCATTAAGAACTACAATAGTACAGGAATTCCTCGATTAGTGCGGCTGATGTGTACATTAAAAGATACGCACTAATCGAAAACGCAAATCTAAAAATGAACAAAACAGAGGCCCTAGCAGTCATAAAATATCGGTAAAAGAAAGGTATGACACTCAAGGAAATCCATAAGGACACGATACAAGTACTTGCTGAGGGCACCTATTCCTATGTAATTGTGAAGAAGCGGGCTTTGAAATTCAAGTGGAGCAGAGAAGGCGCAGAAGATGGCCCTCGGTCAGGTCGTTCAAAAACTTCAACTACTAATGAACAAGTTGATTCCATTCATCGTATGGTTTTGGGTGACAGACATCTTGTTGTCCAGCAAATATCAAAGTCAATAGGCATTGGTTCTGGTCCGATCCATAATATTTTAACTGAGATCTTGGGGATGAGCAAGCTGTCTGCAAGATGGGTTCCAAGAATTCTGACACTAGAGCAGAAGCTGAAAAGGGCTGACATTTCCAATACACTTCTGACTCGCTTCCAGGCTGACTCTGAGAATGTCCAGCGCAGATTAGTAACGCAAGATTAAATCTAGGTTCACCACTTCGAACCTGAAGCAGAAGCGAAAGCGTTCTGGTTCTTCATCCTAGAAGATGTTCAAGCAGACAACGTCTATTGGCAAGGTGATAGCTTCTGTTGTTTTGGCTTCTGAAGGCGTAATTATGATAGAATATCTTGAAAAGGGTAAATCTATTAATGGACAGTAATTTACACTTCCTAGTATTTTTTTCAAATAAATTAAAAGTATGTAATATATAAATAATAAAACTTTTTTTTTCCTTTTACTCAATTATTTTACTAAAAACATAAATAGATGTAATGACTAAAAATCCCTAAATAAACTTGATAAACTTTCACAAATTACCAAATTCCAACAGTAAAATTAGAATTAATATAGAAATTTATGTATACAAATTATATTTATTTATAGCATTAAAAAGCCTGTAGCAAGTGAAGAAGAACAAATGAAATTAAAAAATCTACATTTAATTCAGGGATAGCTGAAGTTGTAACACTGATTGCTGGCACTGATATTTCAGGGTGACATTATTTCACGATAGGTTATTTCTTGCTCAAGCGTGAAACAGGATTCCCAAATTATTATATTATATACGGATGTGAAGAAAAAAAATGATAAAAAACAAAAATTCTGTTTTGTCAGATCCGGGATGGAATATTTTTAGCACACATTTGATATATTCAAATTGGGGCTAAAAAATAATTTGGGCATGCTGTTTCATGCTTGAGCAAGAAATAAGCTATCCTAAAATACTGTCTCCCTGATGGCTGCCATCTTGTTGTCGAATATGTCAATTACAAGACAACATCGTAAAACTTAGGTGTGCCTTAAACGAATAGGTCACTTGAAATAGGAAAATTAAAAAAATAACTTTGGCACAAGACATCATTGGTTATGAAAGGCTACGGCAATAATTCAACATGCAAAACCAAAAACAAAAACGATAAAAACAAAACAAAATATTTTACAATATCAAGGAATGACATGAAATTTTTAAAACGGGGGGAAAACGTTACACTGGATCAATTTTTCTCTCTGAGCAAGAACAATATATGCCCCTAAAAACCAGTCAGCAGTATTAGATGCTACCAAGCCCTAGGTCTTATATTAGAGTTTAGATATCCTAACGAAGGCTGAAGAATTCAGCAGATTCAGTGCCCTTACTGCGCCCATGGACACCAACCCGTTGATTTTATGAAAGAATTCATCAGCTCTTTGACAGGTCTTGCTTTTATTCCTGCTCTGTGTCTAGGCGCTTTCCTTGGTAGAAAACCCTGGTTGTGGTGGTGGCGGCGCGCACGAATACACAAACATCTACATTGTGCTAGAACAAACGTTCGTAGCATTTTAAATAGATGGCGTTTTAATACTTGATTTCGTTTCATTCGTGACTGAAAATTATGAAAGTGAAAAGTAACATTTCAACGCGTCTTCATTTATTATTTGTAACGTTAAAATGGAGAAAAATGAGTTGCATTTTTGTCACTTGATTCTCTTTTATTTCTGGAAAGTACAACACGCAGTATCAACATAAAAAAAGTTATGCGCAATTTTTGATGATAGTGCCATAGTTGAGAGTACTGCTCGGAAGTTGTTGACTTGGATCAGAAATGGAAAATTTGACATGGAACTCTGAGAACATTCCGGCAAGCCTGCAATCGTTGTTGGTGCACAAATATAAAAGAACAATTCAAGTCACACGACGCGGGACATCTCAGAGATACTTGCCGTATTTCATATGAGCGTTGTAAGGCGCTTTGAAAACATTTTGATACATGAATCGTTATGATATGTAGCTGCCTTAAGAAAAAGAATTAATGGACCACGTTTCATCTGCGATTCTCTGCTCAAACACAAAAACATTTTTTTTTCAAAAGAACGATCAGAGCCGATGAAAGACTCGAATGTTTACAATGTAGAACGAAAAAGGTCCTTGGGTAAACGAAATGAGTCACCGGTCTGCACCCGAAGAAAGTAATGCAGTGTATCTTGTCGGATCAAGAGGACATTGTCTATTTCGGGCTCTTTCCGCAAAATCAGAGGTTGAACTGACTGTTCCCAATAGGAGCGATTAAGGGCAGCAATCAATGAAAAACACCTAGGATTGGCCAATCGGAAAGAGCGTGATTTTCCATCAGACCCTGGAAAAATTGGTATATCTTGTCTATGATATACAACTTTACTACCCACTTACGTACTATCACGTATTTAGATATTTACAGTGAGAATAAAAATTTTCTGTAAGTATGTAAAAATCCACGTAGACTAGTACAGATGCCAAGTTCTGGGAGAATAGAACAATGTAGCTACAGCAAAGCTGACGAAAAGTAGTGAAATAAAAATGTTAGATATGTGGTTTAATACATCTATGTACAACTATCTACACAGGTTTTTTTAAATTCACTTAAAATTTGAAGGTAAATTTTCATTTTGTTTCCCAAGCGCTAATATCCCTTCAAATTTTACCAA
>OZ010584.1:90669103-90721603 GCA_963932145.1 Acanthosepion lycidas
TTTATTTAAACATTAAGGCAAATATGAAAAAACAGAAGTAATATTAGAAATATTAGACCTACTGTAGTACTATTATTAGCAATGTCATGATTATTGGATATATTTATATTAGGTTGGTGCAAAAATAATATCGGTTTTTGACGTTAAAAAATACGTCAAGAACCGATATTATTTTTGCACAAACCCAATACATTGTATATGGACCACAGTATAGGGTTATGCCTAGATTATTAGTGATTGAACCTGAGATTCAATCACAACATTGAACACTTGTAACGTAAGCATGTAGTAGTTATTTAAGATTATGAATTTATGATGCAGTACTAATTACCAGATACTGATAGTTTGTGAATATATGAATGGATAAGCTTTTAAATTTTGCAAGTTGAGAAAAGTGATTTGTAGGCCTATACATAGATGAGGCTAAATCAGTGCCAGAAACCCTAGCTATGTCACTAAGCAAGATCTAAATCTTATTCGGCAGTTTTGTGACTCAGCACACAGTAGAGAGTTTGTATTAAGAATAAATAATATTCGTACAATTAAACTTTAAAGGTTTGGTTTGTTTTGTTTTACGGCATATCAACACCTCAATGGGTCATTTAATGCCGACAACTTTTTTTCCTGGTAATAATTTTGTTTTATCAAAATTCTATTTCTGGTAATATTCTTTTCCTCAAAAATGTATAGCTGGTAATATTATTTAAAAAAAATGTATTGCTGATAATATTTTTTAAACGTATTGCTGGTAATAGTTTTCTTTTCTTCAAAAATTTATTTCTGGTAATAATTTTTTACAAAGTTTTTCTGGTATTAAAACCTATTTTTACACTTTCATAATACTTTTTACCCCAGTTTCGAGGGTTAACTATTTGCACATAGCTGGGACTCTAACAGGTGCTACCACTCCAGGTCAGGGTGGACCTGGGAGCATCGGCAATTAAGAGGTGGCACTACGCTTCTCAATGCCTTCTGATCAGAGGTTGATCAGCTGTTGGACGTGGTTTATTTTCTTACCCTGGACGCGGATGTAGTTTATCGTCATACCCAGGACGGCGTACAATTAAAGGAAGGATATGTTCATTATGGAAGCAAAATGCTTAAATATTTAGGTCTTGTTGCAAGTACACTTATATAATATGACCCTACATCCTGGTACGGGTCTAAATACTAAATATTTAAGATATATATTTCCGTGTGTATAACATTTTCATCAGAAATGAAATGCAATGTTTTGAGTGGAGCACAGAAGGAGAAGAGACTGTCACAGGAGAACGAAAAAATAGGAAAATTTCCAAAATTAACATCTCTAGGAAAAGATTTTATGGTCAAGTGTCTGTCTGACACAAGATGGCCAGCACATTTTGATGATGTTCGTGCTTTGTATAGGAGTTTCAAGAAAATAAAACATGCACTGGATTCTCTATCATCTGGCAATGAACAGCAAGTTAATACAAGGAGAGAGGCAGAGAGAATATTAAAAAACAAAAAAATAAACAAACCTGGAAATAATATTTATCATAATTTTTTGGAATGACATGTAAGAAAGAATGAACAAAACAAGTAAGGTCCTGCAATCTAAGAATGGGAACATCCCTGTTGCCACGAATCTTCTTGAGTTTATGAAAACCTTTCTTCAGAAAACTAGACAAATTTAGTGAATATGAATTCAAAGCCAGATGTGTCCAGATACAAATTACATTAATGGGAATAAACGGGAACGCCAACGAAATGTGCGTCTTAATAGATATGATGGATCAGCAGATGAGGTGCTTCTCAATAAAACCGAAAAGTTAAAGGTGGAAAATTTTCTCCCTATTCTAGATACATTCATCTTTGAACTGACAAAATGTGCAGTGTTATTCACATATTGGCAACCTGTTTTCTTTCTTCCATGAATTGAAAACCATTGTTTCTGATGCACTAAAGAAAAAATGTGATCAACTGGCTAATATGTATCACAAAGTCCTGAATTATGATAACCTTTTAAATGAATGTGACCATCTCAGGCACTACATGGCTCTTGATGAAAATTGTGAAACTCTCCATGAACTGTATAGAAAAATAATTTTGGACAATTTAAAATCTATTCTTGAATGTTGAAATTACCCAGAGTTTTCATGTGTATGATGGTGACCAACTAAACGTTCTTTTTCAAGACTGAAATTTATGAAAAAAAAAACTGCTTTCTTAGCACTATGGGACAGCATCGTTTGAACTCTTTCACTCATGTGCATGGAAAATGATATTCTATTCCTGAAGATCATTGATTTCAAACCAATAATAAAGTAATTCTCAGAAAAGAAATACTGCAAATGCTTGTTATAAAAAGTTCGTAGTAATTTCATACCGTTCCCTCTAATCTGTATAGTTTATTGAGTATTATTGTTTTTCAACACTTGTTTGTTATTCACATGTTTATAATGTTGATTAGTTGCTGCTGTACAGCATGTTTTAACACCAGTTTTTGTTGAAGTACCAATAAAATAAATATCTGTTTAATAATATTAATCATTTACTTTTATTCCTGTGAGTGGTTGTCGTGGGGGCTGTAACACACTGTTTTGCCCAGAGGCCCATAATGCTGTTAATACGGCCCTGCATTCATGAAATAATGTTGCTTAATATTTCTTCTAGGAATATTTGAGAATAATTTTTAAAAAAGACAAAAAAAAAAGCATTAGTCAATATTTGTCATAGTGACAACACATCAAATAATAAAATAAATATTTAAAAAAGATTTCTCTATCAATTCATATTTCTCCTTTAATTTATTTATTTCAATATTTATATTTCAATTATTTTTATTTATACTTAAGAAAAGCAACTTCCTGGCTTTAGTTGTTTTCAACATTCAAATAATCCTCTGAAACAAACCAACAAAATTGTTTTTAAACATCAATTATCTATCTTAAATAAGCAGTCAAATTGACGAGTGCGATCTTAAACGATCTAAGAAAAGCACCATTCAGATATAGCAATTATCGCACTTTAATTTTTACTTTTTTTTTGTGAAGTTGATGATTCAACGAAGAGAAAATTTAATGGCTTATATTAATCCAGACACACGACATTTGCTGTTATGAATCATACCAAGAGTTGTGTTGTTTTAGAAGCGATATTCTTGGAATGTTAAGTGACGCATTTAAAAACAAATATATACATACATACGGACACACACACACACACACACACACACACACACACACACACACACACACACACACACACACATATATACATACATACATACGATCCAATTCCTTAGACCTCTGATGAATTGGATCGTATTTACGATTCCAATGGAATAAATTATGACCATGAAATATTAGTGTTTAACCTTTTTATTATATCCTTACTCTGTCGCTGACATTGAGTTCTACCTGGATTCTATCCTCTTGGATTTATTTTTTATACAAATATATATGTATGTGTATGTATGTATGTATATATATTTATATATATTTTAGATATATGATTGCATATGTATGTGTATATTTACCACCAATAATATCTATCTATCTATCTATCTATCTATCTATCTATCTATCTATCTATCTATTATACTACCTATTCTATGGTAATGGACTCTCCCATAGACAATAAGTAGCAGTAGCAGTGGCAGGTTTGGCTCAGTGCCGTCCCACGGTCTTTGACTGCGGACGCCTTCTGTCCAACTCTCTGCGTTAGCAGTGAGGAACCCGGACGAGGCTTTGCCGAAGGGCAAGGTTTCGTCCGGGGAGGTAGACAGGGCCTGAACCCGTCAAGGCGGGTTCAAAGGCCATATTTTTGGCTGAGCCTACGGGCTCGGAAATACCCACATTAAACCGGCCTTGTGCCACATTTGATCCTTGTGGGGGGATTAATAAATACTCAGTGCCGTCCCACGGTCTTTGACTGCGGACGCCTTCTGTCCAACTCTCTGCATTAGCAGTGAGGAACCCGGACGAGGCTTTGCCGAAGGGCAAGGTTTCGTCCGGGGAGGTAGACAGAGCCTGAACCCGTCAAGGCGGGTTCAAAGGCCATATTTTTGGCTGAGCCTACGGGCTCGGAAATACCCACATTAAACCGGCCTTGTGCCACATTTGATCCTTGTGGGGGGATTAATAAATACTCAGTGCCGTCCCGCGGTCTTTGACTGCGGACGCCTTCTGTCCAACTCTTTGCGTTGGCAGAGAGGAACTCGGACGAGGCTTTGCCGAAGGGCAAGGTTTCGTCCGTGGAGGTAGACAGGGCCTGAACCCGTCAAGGCGGGTTCAAAGGCCATATTTTTGGCTGAGCCTACGGGCTCGGAATTACCCACATTAAACCGGCCTTGTGCCACATTTGATCCTTGTGGGGGGATTAATAAATACTCAGTGCCGTCCCGCGGTCTTTGACTGCGGACACCTTCTGTCCAACTCTCTGCTAACGCAGAGAGGAACCCGGACGAGGCTTTGCCGAAGGGCAAGGTTTCGTCCGGGGAGGTAGACAGAGCCTGAACTCGTCAAGGCGGGTTCAAAGGCCATATTTTTGGCCGAGCCTACGGGCTCGGAGATACCCACATTAAACCGGCCTTGTGCCACATTTGGTCCTCGTGGGTGGACTAATAAATACTCAGTGCCGTCTCGCGGTCTTTGACTGCGGACGCCTTCTGTCCAACTCTCTCCTAACGCAGAGAGGAACCCGGACGAGGCTATGCCGAAAAGCAAGGTTACGTCCGAGATGGTAGACAGGGCTTGCACCCATCTAGGTGGGTTTAAAGGCCATATTTTTGGCCGAGCCTACTGGCTCAGAGAAACCCACATTAAACCGGCGTTGAGCCACATTTGATCCTCGTGGTTGGATCGATAAATACTCAGTGCCGTCTCGCGGGCTTTGACTGCGGACGCCTTCTCTCCAACTCCATGCGTTAGCAGGGAGGAACCGGGACGAGGCTTTGCAGAAGGGCAAGGTTTCGTCCGGGGAGGTAGAAAGGGCATGAACCCCTCAAGGTGGGTTCAAATGCCATATTTTTGGCCGAGCCTACGGGCTCGGAGAAACCCACAGTAAACTGGCCATGTGCCACATTTGGTTTTCGTGGATGGATTAATAAATACTCAGTGGCGTCTCGCGGTCATTGACAGCGCGCAGCTTCTGTCGAACTGTCTGCGTTAGCAGAGAGGAACACGGACGAGGCTTTGCCTAAGGGCGGGGTTTCGTCCGGGGAGGTAGACAGGGCCAGAACGCGTCTAGGCGGGTTCAAAAGCTATATTTTTGGCCGAGCCTAACATCTCGGAGATACCCACATTAAACCGGCCTTGTGCCACATTTGATCCTCGTGGTTGGATCGACAAATACTCAGTGGCGTCTCGCGGGCTTTAACTGCGGACGCCTTCTGTCCAACTCTCTGCGTATTTAACCGAGAAATGGAACAGATGCATAAAGAGTTTCAAAACGAAATTCTGGAAACAAAAAAAAAAAAAAGTTTTTTTTTTTCTTCTTCATATTTTCTGTGAAAATTTGAAAAATAAAAGCCTTGTGCCACATTTCGTCCTCGTGGGTGGGCTAATAAATACTCAGTGCGTCTCGCGGTCTTTGACTGCGGATGCCTTCTGTCTAACTCTCTGCGTTAGCAGAGACGAACCCAGACGAGACTTTGCCGAAGGGCGGGGTTTCGTCCGGGGAGGTAGACAGAGCCTGAACCCGTCTATGCGGGTTCAAAGGATATATTTTTGGCCGAGCCTACGGGCTCGGAGAAACCCACTTTAAACCGGCCTTGTGCCACAGTGGTCCTCGTGGGTGGACTAATAAATACTCAGTGGCGTCTCGCGGTCTTTGACTTCGGGCGCCTTCTGTCAAATTCTCTGCAGAGAGGAACCCGGACGAGGCTTTGCCGAAGGGCAAGTTTTCGTCCGGCGAGTTAGACAGGGCCTGAACCCGTCTAGGCGGGTTCAAAGGCTATATTTTTCGCCGTGCCTACGGGCTCGGAGATACCCACATTAAACCGACCTTGTGTCACATTTGGTCCTCGTAGGTGGATTGATAAATACTCAGTGGCGCCTCGCGGTCTTTGACTGCGGACGCCTTCTGACCAACTCTCTGCGTCAGCAGGGAGGAACCCGGAGGAGGCTTTGCCGAACGGCAAGTTTTCGTCCGGGGAGGTAGACAGGGCCTGAACCCGTCTAGGCGGGTTCAAAGGCCATATTTTTCGCCGAGCCTACGGGCTCGGAGATACCCACATTAAACCGGCCTTGTGCCATATTTGGTCCTCGTGGGTGGATCGATAAATACTCAGTGGCGTCTCGCGGGCTTTGGCTGCGGGCGCCTTCTGTTGAACTCTCTGCGTTAGCAGAGAGGAACCCGGACGAGGCTTTGCCGAAGGGCAAGGTTTCGTCTGGTGAGGTAGGCAGGGCCTAAATCCGTCTAGGCAGGTTCAAAGGATATATTTTTGGCCCTGCGGGCTCGGAGATACCCGCATTAAACCGGCCTTGTGCCGCATTTGGTCCTCGTGGGTGGCTCGATAAATACTCAGTGGCGTCTCGCGGTCTTTGACTACGGGCGCCTTCTGTCAAACTCTCTGCAGAGAGGAACCCGGACGAGGCTTTTCCAAAGGGCAAAGTTTCGTCCGGCGAGGTAGACAGGGCCTGAACCCGTCTAGGCGGGTTCAAAGCTATATTTTTGTCCGTGCCTACGGGCTCCGAGATACCCACATTAAACCGGCCTTGTGCCACATTTGCTCATGGTAGGTGGATCGATAAATGCTCAGTGGCGTCTCGCGGTCTTTGACTGCGGACGCCTTCTGTCCAACTGTCTGCATTAGCAGGGAGGAACCTGGACGAAGGGCAAGGTTTCGTCCGTGTAGGTAGTCAGGGCCTGACCTCTTCTATGCGGGTTCAAAGGCTATATTTTTGGCCGATCCTACGGGCTCGGAGATACCCACATTAAACCGGCCTTGTGCCACATTAATTACATAACGTGTGTGTGTGTTTTAATGCCATATCTCTTTAGTATTTAGTAGAGTAAGACTCTTCACGGATTGCTTTTTTATCTCTGAATAACCATGCTTTATTTGTGACAATAGTGAAGTAGTTAGTTACCTGTTGCTTTCTAGATTGTTTAGAATCAGGAAGTTTTTATTCTCCGCAGAGCCTTTTCATTTACGCTGTTATTTAAACCATAGCTGGGAACAAAGTGGGCTGAATTAGTGCCTTTCTTGCGAGGGCATGTGTGAAAGTGAACGCAAAAGACAAGGGACGGAATTCGAACTAGGCTGACTGATTTCACTTTTAACGCCGATGACTGTTAAACTACAAACACATTGGAGTATACTGTTTCGCAATAATAATATTATATAGTTACAAGTATATCCTGAAATTATACTTATGAGAAACAAGGTTTATATCTTTAATGTCTCCAAAGTCTTAGGAAAAGAGAGAATGTCTGAATTAAGTGCATTGTTAAAGAAGGAGTTTACGTTTAAAAATTAAATTCTTATTAATAAAGCGAAGTATATTTCCTCTTATTTTAAACATTATTGTCAGACTAGCATAAAAAAGAAATTGCCGGTGAATTTTATTTTGATTTTACTTAACGGCTTTTCACAAAGCTTTCACACGATTGTGATTGCTGTGATAAGCATTTTATTATTAAACGTCTTTCTTCTAAAGTAAGGCTCTCCGCTTGAATGAAGTTTTACGTGTTTATCGATGGAACCAATTCAGGTAAGTAAATTTTCTATATCCACACTTGCCAATGTCCAAATTGCCATCTGACACATTACTATTGTCAAATGAATTTAAAATAATTATATAAAATGCCGCAGTATAGAACACGCGCAGAAATTTATTCGATGTGAAATTCTTGACTTGTCCATAAAATAAAAGTCTGATTTATTCATAAACAATTTCAAATGAACTGAATCAAATTATTTTGTCAAAAAGGTTTTAGAAGCAAGAAAAAAAAAACTAAAACTAAATTATTCAAGGAGGTATTTTAGCTATTATATTATAAAGAAGTTACTCAAAGTAACTCACAAAGTATGACTATTTTGGAAACTGTTCAGTCTACATTGGATGTACCATACACGTGAGCCTTTTCCAGATTAACTTAAGTAAATATCAATAGTGAACAGTAACCAGTACAGGAAACATAATAGACATCCCGAGTTCGAATTTCAGCTGAAGCGGTTTTAAATCATTTAGCACTAATCTCTTTGAGAAACAAAATATATCACCCTAATAACCAGATATCTTAGAAAAAGGTCCTACCGTCTAACATCACGTTTGTCAACGTGGAAAAGAGAACTTAAATAGTCTCCACTCTTCTAGGCAAGTAAAAACAATAAAATGTTACACCCACTGTCAAAACTAACACGTGTCCGTCAATATAATCTTAAATCAAACAGTTTACTTAGTGACTCAAATAGTTGTTAATTCGAGTACATAGAAAAGATAGGATCTCGAACGCTGATTTTCAAGTCTGGCATGCTCTTTGCCATGTAACCAGGTATTGGTCTATGTTAATAATTATACAATCATATAATTTGCAATTATATTTTATATCTAGTGTGTGTGATGAAACAATATTGTTTCTGTAATATATATATATATATCATTTCACCACAATCAAGGCAATAAAGCCACTAAGAAGGATATGGGTAAAATATTAAGAAAGATAAATAAAAGAACAGAAAGTAAAAAGGCAAAAGATAACGATTGAAATTGCATTTAAATTTTGAAGATCAAAGTTGACTGGAAAGCAAGAGGTCGGAACAGAGTTCCACAAAAGATAAGTCCGAGAGAAGAGGTAACCATTTCAACTGTAAAATGATGAGACCTATCTGCCAGTCTAGTATTGCGCTTTAATTCGTAAAGTCCTACAGAGGAAAGCTCAGAACATTTACCATGAAAATATTTATAGAAGAGTTAAAGAGAAGCTACATGATTGAGGTGGGAAAGTGACTGGACCGAGATGTCCGGTTACGACCACTAACATTGCAGATTCTTTTGATTTTATCAAGAATCTTTAAATACATAGAAGAAAATAGATTCTGTCATCGGAAAACGTTACCTTGAGAAGGCGTAATAAGTCACGAATCTGGCAGTTATCATCTGCCATGCTGTTGTAGCGAAAAGTTTCTCCCAGACGATTAAAAAAGCAGTTTCGTTTTAGAATCTTTAAAATTAACAAGCTATTTCTTGCTCCAGTTAAAAGTTTTGGGGTTATTTTTTTCTACCAATTTGACTTCGGGCCGATCAGGCTTACCATTAAGACGAGAGTAAATACTTGTGTCATCAACATAGATACAGTGGTGAGAACTTGATGAAAATTAGGATCGTAGGTCAAAGGATAAAGCCAAACGCACCACATGTATTAATGTAAAAAGATATGGAAGGGTGGCCGTTCTAGTCACCTTTTATTTCGCGATTGAATTATATCGAAAATTCACCCAGAAATAAGTATTAAATTTGCATGCCAAACGACTTTGAGATATCCAAAGCAACAGCCCGAGCTTTACCATTCTTAGCTGGTTCTTTTAATAGCGGTCTCTTAACTTGGTTAAGAGCAGTGATCTGTGGTTGAACCAAATACTACAACTTGTCCGTTTCTAGTAAGTCAGTTACTGGTCGAAAGGCTGTTGATAAATGCGGAGTATATCGGACTAAAATGTCAATCATACCCAGCATTAGTTATAATTCGGGGACGTTCTGCAGATAGGTCAGCTTTAATATGACTGCCACTTTAGTTTCTTCAGGCTCTATTGCATTTCCGTAATGTAGTGCCCAAGAAATCTTCGGAATCATGTGAAACGCCTGGCTATATTGCATATGATCGGACAGTCACGTGGTTTCAGTCAAGTTTCACTGTTTATTTAAGTATTTAAGTTCCATGCAGATTAATTCGCCTTTCTTTTCTTTTTTTTAAATGTATACAATAAGAACACACCGGTCAAACGACTCGGTAATATTGTCGATTATTTCGTTTCGCTGCAGACTTACCTTTTCTAGTAAACGTATTTGCATTCTCCGTGCTCTAGCAAGACTATATGATTCTATGTGAGGCTAATTATTTATTACAATATTGACAATATTTATATATATTAAATTAATAATATCAATAGTTACGCCATATACATTAAAATTATGACTTTTTGCAACCCTATGTTCATGTGTCATAAATCGATAAACTTTTGTTCAAAAGTTTTAAAAAAGGCATTAATTTGTTTTAGTTCTTAAAAAAGTGACCCCACAACGAAAATTCGATTTTACCATATGTAATAAGGGTAAAGAAATCAAAATATTTCAGAACCTTTATTTTTCAATTTGTTAATTATTTAATTGGAGAGTACTTAACAGTCGGTATCAAATTTTCCAAGCCCTTTTTACTCATTATGTACTCTAGAAATTTCAACTGTCTCTTTCTGATGTTAAGCGTAACTGTGCTTTTTGTTTCAATTTTCTCTAAAATCTTATCGTTGCTCATATCATCTGTCCATGGTATTCTCAGCATCCTCCTGTAGAACCACTGTAGTCTCTTTTGCATCTATGAGGAAATTGTCCATCATTCAATGCCATCTAAGAAAACTGATATTGCGTAAACAGTCCAGTACTCTTTTCTTTCTTTCTAATGATTTTTCTTTTCCTGTTTCTTAATACTTTCTTAGCTTTCTTTACATCACCCCAAGCTATTTCAGTTTCGCGACTCAACGAGGAAGAAACTTGGCATAGTCTTCTAATTTGGAGTTTTTTTTTTTATTACGCCGTGATACGCCTGGCTATATTGCATATGATCGGACAATCATGTGGTTTCAGTCAAGTTTCTAAAATCCGTGGGGTTGAGCGACGATCTCTTTCATCGTATCAGGCGATGGCTCTTTATTTTGAAATGAAGGTATATTTAATGTGGCACGAAGCCGAAAGGGAAGTGAGGGAAGGCTGGTTTGGTATCAATTCTGACACTAACCAGTGAATGATCTGAAGTGCCCAGTTGGGTTGTGGGGACTTCAGTGAAGCATTTTTAGGGTAGAATGTGCGGAAGAAGTTAAGGAGGTTCGCCTGATGTCCTGTTGCATCAGGAACGCAGGTGGGTTCTTCAATGATCTGTGTTAGTTCGTAGTCGACGGAGAAATCTCTGCACTGCCTTCTTCATCAGTTTTGTTCGCGTGGACTAACCACTCTTTGTGGCAAATATTGAAGTTTCCACAAATATGAAAGCTAACCGAGAGATACCCAGGAATAATATTATTAATCGTCTCAGATATTCGGTCGAACATTACAATTCCATCATCCTGAGGACGGTACAGAGTGAAAATGAAAATGGTACCGTGGATAAGTGCCACGCAGATGTACATATACGGGAGCCCAGGATGCCCATTTTTTGTTTTGGTCCCTGCTACTTGGAAAACCGTGCTTAATATAGGCACAGAGTACGTGACCATACCGATATTGATGGTCATGTTCGATTATTAGGAGTATGTAGCCCGAGATTGCGAGTTCCTGAATAGGGATAGAGGCATCAATACCAGTTTCAGACAGGAATAGGAGTTCAGGTTTGACATCGAGAAGATGGAGTTCCACTTCTGGAAATTTTGAACGCAGTCCCCTCACATTGATGTAGGAGACGGTGAACCTGGGACCTACTTTTGTTTTATAAGGTTGGGTTTGTTTATTTATTTATTTTTCAATTTAGTTGTGTTCAGGTTTAGAAATCAGTGTGTTCTGTAGAAGACTATGTAGTGAGCCAGTCACATCCACATTAGATGCATGAATCAACAACTTGGATTGAATCGTTTGGAGGTACAGCCATAACATTACCTTTTATTATATCATCGAGAGGTCCCATCGGAGACTACTACGCAATCCAGAACCCATTCACAAAATAGCAGTACAGTAGCACTGATATTATACACCTACTGATATGATAGGCTCGTTGGAAGTTATTCAAATGTTCGGACAGATAACGCTAAAACACATAAAACATCTACGCCGGGCACCCTTAATGAAGGGACAAATAAGTCAGGAAATACAGGCGTGTTACATTGTGCATACATGTCTCATCTATTCAGATATCAAGGCAACAGAACTTCTTGAATCAGAAATATCGTACTGAGATCCCAGGTACCAAGACAAGCTCACACATATATGAGGACTAAAAGACAAACTTAACGTAGAAACGAAATTACATGAACGGGAGCTAGCAATGCAATTATCTCTTAGTAGGGGATAAAGGAAAAAATACACAAAACTAAGGCTAATATACATGGGAAAGAAATTCAGATTTACAAAAGATACAAAACAAAAAGAAGCAGCTGAAATTTATTGGGCACATAATGGGGAAAGAGGGCTTGGAAAATTTGATACTCACAGGACAAATTGAAGGTAAGAGGGACTGAAGGAAACAATTCTTGAGTAAATGGAAGGCAGGACAGAGTTTAAGAGAGAAAACAAAAAGATTAATAAGAGTTACAAAATATTAGGTTGATGTAAAAATAATGACGTAATAATATCGTTTTTACGTATTTTTAACGTCAAAAAACGACATTATTACGTCATTATTTTTGCACCAACCTAATACATTGTGGAGAGCCATGATAGTCAACGTCCTGAATGGACACGGCACATAGAAGAAGAAAATCAATGATCAATAATTACTGCAAATGTTACACAAACATGTATGCTACAGAAAATATTTGACCAAACATTAGATATAAAATCAAATCGCAGGGTTTTTTTTGCGTATTAAGTATAATTATAAATTTATGATTGACTAACTTTGACATAGATCAATACCATGACATAGATCAATACATGCCAAATACCGTGCCAGTTTTGAAAATCAGCATTTGAAATCCTATCTTTTGTATGGGCTCGAATTCACAACTATTTGAGCTACTTGTGCTTAGTTTAAGATTATATTGATTAATCCCTGTCTTTTTTGACAACGAGTGTAGCAACTTATTACTGTTTTTACTGCCTAGGAGAGTATCGTCTGATTGAATTCTTATTCCCATATCATACAATGTGACAAGGCAGAGAGTTATTTTTAGAATATCTGATGAATGGTAATCCTGGGTATGGAGATAAAAACATCCGGCAGCAAAGCCCCTGATCAGAAGATTTTGAGGAGTATGGAACCACCTCTTAATTGCTGTTGTTCCCAGGTTCACCCTGGCCTAGGGTGGTAGCATCTGTTAGGGTCCCAGTTATAAGCAAATAGTTAACTGAGGTCAAAACACTATGAAAGTATAAAAATAGATTTTTATAGTAAAAATACCAGCAATACATTTTTGAAAAAATATTACCAGCAATAATATTTTAAAAAAATATCACCAGCAATATATTTGACTCTCGACAAAAACCCTCTTTACAAAAATACGTTAATGAAACTGATTTCTTATAAGAATACATATTCTATTGATACGAACCTATTCAAAGATCTTATCTGCATTAAATAACCTATTGAGGTTGATATGTCGTAAAATAAACCAAACCAATCTGGTAACTATAGTGATAGGGATGCTTGGCTCTCTCAAAAGATTAGTGCTTTAAACAACCTCGGTATGCCTATTTTATTTTCTGTTCACTATTGTTACTTACTGAACTTAGAATTTAGTCTGGCACAGGGCAAAGAGTATGGAGCATCTAATGTGAACTGAACGAATTAGTCGTCCTGATGTAGGAGTTAAACTTGTTAACCATTACCCTACAATAGTGTTTCCCAACGTTTTTTTTTTAACCTGCGTCCCCTTTAGACACAAACTTTTTGTCAACGTCCGCATGTCAAATTAAATTTCGGATATTATACTGAATTCATCTTTCATATGATAATACTTAGGTATTAGCACAAAAATAATTTTAATATTGTTTTCATTTCTTTTATAAATGCCAATGATTAAAATGCTAAAAGCACTTCTTTGGGCGCTTATCTCAATGTCTTCAATGCGATGGTTGACTTTGGTGCTTACTGCCTAAGGCTCTTACTCTAGATTCATTTGATAGCTTATCTAAATGTTTTCAATGCGATGGTTTACTTTGGTGCTTACTGGCTAAGGCTCTTACTCTAGATTCATTTGATAGCTTATCTCAATGTTTTCAATGCGATGGTTGACTTTGGTGCTTACTGCCTAAGGCTCTTATTCTAGGTTCATTTGATAGCTTATCTCAATGTTTTCAATAAGATAGTTGACTTTGGTGCTTACTGGCTAAGCCTCTTACTCTAGGTTCATTTGATAGCTTATCTCAATGTTTTCAATGCGATGGTTGACTTTGGTGCTTACTAGGTAAGGCTCTTACTCTAGGTTCATTTGATAGCTTATCTCAATGTTTTCAATGCGATGGTTGACTTTGGTGCTTACTAGGTAAGGCTCTTACTCTAGATTCATTTGATAGCTTATCTCAATGTTTTCAATGCAATGGTTGACTTTGGTGCTTACTAGGTAAGGCTCTTACTCTAGGTTCATTTGATGGCTTATCTCAATGTTTTCAATGCGATGGTTGACTTTGGTGCTTACTAGGTAAGGCTCTTACTCTAGATTCATTTGATAGCTTATCTAAATGTTTTCAATGCGATGGTTGACTTTGGTGCTTACTGGCTAAGGCTCTTACTCTAGATTCATTTGATAGCTTATCTCAATGTTTTCAATGCGATGGTTGACTTTGGTGCTTACTAGGTAAGGCTCTTACTCTAGGTTCATTTGATAGCTTATCTAAATGTTTTCAATGGGATGGTTGACTTTGGTGCTTACTGCCTAAGGCTCTTACTCTAGATTTATTTGATAGCTTATCTCAATTTTTTCAAAGCCATGGTTTACTTTGGTGCTCACTGGCTAAGGCTCTTATTCTAGGTTCATTTGATAGCTTATCTTAATGTTTTCAATGCGATGGTTGACTTTGGTGCTTACTAGGTAAGGCTCTTACTCTAGGTTCATTTGATGGCTTATCTCAATGTTTTCAATGCGATGGTTGACTTTGGTGCTTACTAGGTAAGGCTCTTACTCTAGATTCATTTGATAGCTTATCTAAATGTTTTCAATGCGATGGTTGACTTTGGTGCTTACTGGCTAAGGCTCTTACTCTAGATTCATTTGATAGCTTATCTAAATGTTTTCAATGCGATGGTTGACTTTGGTGCTTACTAGGTAAGGCTCTTACTCTAGATTCATTTCATAGCTTATCTCAATGTTTTCAATGTGATGGTTGACTTTGGTGCTTACTGCCTAAGGCTCTTATTCTAGGTTCATTTGAGAGCTTATCTCAATGTTTTCAATAAGATAGTTGACTTTGGTGCTTACTGGCTAAGCCTCTTACTCTAGGTTCATTTGATAGCTTATCTCAATGTTTTCAATGCGATGGTTGACTTTGGTGCTTACTAGGTAAGGCTCTTACTCTAGGTTCATTTGATAGCTTATCTCAATGTTTTCAATGCGATGGTTGACTTTGGTGCTTACTAGGTAAGGCTCTTACTCTAGGTTCATTTGATAGCTTATCTCAATGTTTTCAATGCGATGGTTGACTTTGGTGCTTACTAGGTAAGGCTCTTACTCTAGGTTCATTTGATAGCTTATCTCAATGTTTTCAATGCGATGGTTGACTTTGGTGCTTACTGGCTAAGGCTCTTACTCTAGGTTCATTTGATAGCTTATCTAAATGTTTTCAATGGGATGGTTGACTTTGGTGCTTACTGCCTAAGGCTCTTACTCTAGGTTCATTTGATAGCTTATCTCAATGTTTTCAATGCGATGGTTGACTTTGGTGCTTACTAGGTAAGGCTCTTACTCTAGGTTCATTTGATAGCTTATCTCAATGTTTTCAATGCGATGGTTGACTTTGGTGCTTACTGGCTAAGGCTCTTACTCTAGGTTCATTTGATAGCTTATCTCAATGTTTTCAATGCGATGGTTGACTTTGGTGCTTACTAGGTAAGGCTCTTACTCTAGGTTCATTTGATAGCTTATCTAAATGTTTTCAATGGGATGGTTGACTTTGGTGCTTACTGCCTAAGGCTCTTACTCTAGGTTCATTTGATAGCTTATCTCAATGTTTTCAATGCGATGGTTGACTTTGGTGCTTACTAGGTAAGGCTCTTACTCTAGGTTCATTTGATAGCTTATCTAAATGTTTTCAATGGTATGGTTGACTTTGGTGCTTACTGCCTAAGGCTCTTACTCTAGATTCATTTGATAGCTTATCTCAATGTTTTCAATAAGATAGTTGACTTTGGTGCTTACTGGCTAAGCCTCTTACTCTAGGTTCATTTGATAGCTTATCTCAATGTTTTCAATGCGATGGTTGACTTTGGTGCTTACTAGGTAAGGCTCTTACTCTAGGTTCATTTGATAGCTTATCTCAATGTTTTCAATGCGATGGTTGACTTTGGTGCTTACTAGGTAAGGCTCTTACTCTAGGTTCATTTGATAGCTTATCTCAATGTTTTCAATGCGATGGTTGACTTTGGTGCTTACTGGCTAAGGCTCTTACTCTAGGTTCATTTGATAGCTTATCTAAATGTTTTCAATGGGATGGTTGACTTTGGTGCTTACTGCCTAAGGCTCTTACTCTAGGTTCATTTGATAGCTTATCTCAATGTTTTCAATGCGATGGTTGACTTTGGTGCTTACTAGGTAAGGCTCTTACTCTAGGTTCATTTGATAGCTTATCTCAATGTTTTCAATGCGATGGTTGACTTTGGTGCTTACTAGGTAAGGCTCATACTCTAGGTTCATTTGATAGCTTATCTCAATGTTTTCAATGCGATGGTTGACTTTGGTGCTTACTGGCTAAGGCTCTTACTCTAGGTTCATTTGATAGCTTATCTCAATGTTTTCAATGCGATGGTTGACTTTGGTGCTTACTAGGTAAGGCTCTTACTCTAGGTTCATTTGATAGCTTATCTAAATGTTTTCAATGGGATGGTTGACTTTGGTGCTTACTGCCTAAGGCTCTTACTCTAGGTTCATTTGATAGCTTATCTCAATGTTTTCAATGCGATGGTTGACTTTGGTGCTTACTAGGTAAGGCTCTTACTCTAGGTTCATTTGATAGCTTATCTAAATGTTTTCAATGGTATGGTTGACTTTGGTGCTTACTGCCTAAGGCTCTTACTCTAGATTCATTTGATAGCTTATCTCAATTTTTTCAAAGCCATGGTTTACTTTGGTGCTCACTGGCTAAGGCTCTTATTCTAGGTTCATTTGATAGCTTATCTTAATGTTTTCAATGCGATGGTTGACTTTGGTGCTTACTAGGTAAGGCTCTTACTCTAGGTTCATTTGATGGCTTATCTCAATGTTTTCAATGCGATGGTTGACTTTGGTGCTTACTAGGTAAGGCTCTTACTCTAGATTCATTTGATAGCTTATCTCAATGTTTTCACTAAGATAGTTGACTTTGGTGCTTACTGGCTAAGCCTCTTACTCTAGGTTCATTTGATAGCTTATCTCAATGTTTTCAATGCGATGGTTGACTTTGGTGCTTACTAGGTAAGGCTCTTACTCTAGGTTCATTTGATAGCTTATCTCAATGTTTTCAATGCGATGGTTGACTTTGGTGCTTACTAGGTAAGGCTCTTACTCTAGATTCATTTGATAGCTTATCTCAATGTTTTCAATGCGATGGTTGACTTTGGTGCTTACTGGCTAAGGCTCTTACTCTAGGTTCATTTGATAGCTTATCTCAATGTTTTCAATGCGATGGTTGACTTTGGTGCTTACTAGGTAAGGCTCTTACTCTAGGTTCATTTGATAGCTTATCTCAATGTTTTCAATGCGATGGTTGACTTTGGTGCTTACTGGCTAAGGCTCTTACTCTAGATTCATTTGATAGCGTATCCCAATGTTTTCAATGCGATGGTTGACTTTGGTGCTTACTGCCTAAGGCTCTTATTCTAGGTTCATTTGATAGCTTATCTTAATGTTTTCAATAAGATAGTTGACTTTGGTGCTTACTGGCTAAGGCTCTTACTCTAGGTTCATTTGATTGCTTATCTCAATGTTTTCAATGCGATGGTTGACTTTGGTGCTTACTAGGTAAGGCTCTTACTCTAGGTTCATTTGATAGCTTATCTCAATGTTTTCAATGCGATGGTTGACTTTGGTGCTTACTGGCTAAGGCTCTTATTCTAGGTTCATTTGATAGCTTATCTTAATGTTTTCAATAAGATAGTTGACTTTGGTGCTTACTAGGTAAGGCTCTTACTCTAGGTTCATTTGATGGCTTATCTCAATGTTTTCAATGCGATGGTTGACTTTGGTGCTTACTGGCTAAGGCACTTACTCTAGCTTCCATGCTGCTTAGAAGTAATCATAGATCTCCTCGTTTTGTAATTTGCAGGCGTTTTCTTTCTTTAGTAAGAAGCCGTGTAACTGCGTTGAAACCACATTCAGCCATAGAGGAAGTTGGAAAAAGCAATCAAGAAAAGTTTGATAGCTTCCAACAGCTTTAGGTACATTTCAAAAATTTCCTTTTGTCGTCAACATTGAATAATTTTTGAAAATTTGAAAAAAAATTGGATAAATGTCCACCGCCACCCTAAGTATGTTCACCGCCCCTAAATGAGATAAAATCTCTCAGTTCCCACTTTCAACATAACACAACAGGCCGCTAGCGCCTACGTTGGAAAACACTGCCCTACATTGAATACGTCCTCTTCTTATAAGATATAACATTTTGCTAAAATACTTCTTGAATCGTTTACTTTTATAGTTTTTCTTTATGCTCATGAAACTATAATTTGCCTGGCAAAATATTCAATTCGGTTCACTTGAAATTGTTTATGGCTAGATCGGTAGTTTTCTAACAATGAACAAACAGATCATTCTACACCGAATAGATTTCTGTGTATGCTCTACGTGTGTCATTTTGCGAAAATCATTCATTTTAAATTCTTTTGATAATAGTCAGGTGTCGGATGACCAATTTAATATGGGTAGGCGTGAATATAAACATTCAGTCTCACTTTTAAAACTTCGTCTATAGCGAAAATAAAGATCAAAACAAGGTTTCTGATTTTCATAAAGTTTACACAGAAATCTCGGTTGTAGTTTGTTTCTTATTTTTGCAAATTTCTTTCGATGTTTGGCTAAAATACTTGTTATGTTTCTGTGATGGTAAGACGAGGGCTTGGCTTATTCATGCATACACACACGCACACACACACACATACACAAGATGAGGGCTTGGCTTATTCATGCATACACACACGCACACACACACACATACACAAGATGAGGGCTTGGCTTATTCATGCATACACACACGCACACACACACACACACAAGATGAGGGCTTGGCTTATTCATGCATACACACACGCACACACACACACATACACAAGATGAGGGCTTGGCTTATTCATGCATACACACACGCACACACACACACACACACACACACACACACACACACACACACAAAGCGTTATATTTTGTGCACACTCGTGTTTGAGTAGTTATTTCTTTTAACTTTTAGAAAATTAATATCAGCCGACCTAGAGTTTGAAATCAGATCAAAAAGCAGTTACAGGTTCGATTTCACTCGAGTGACACATTTCCATTAATAAAACTTTCAATCTCTAGGCCGGTAGATATTAATTTTCACTCGTTAGGGAAAATGTAGTTTATAGACATGATGTGCTGATGGTAATAATAGCCGTTTCTTATAAGGAAACATTCGGTATTCATTGACCGAGAAGCCAGTGCTACGTTCATTTGAAATTTATAAAATCTTTCTCTTAAAACATTTTTTAAAGTCCAGTAGCTATTATTGCTCTTTTCAGTAGTGATGGGGGTTTCCTCCCTAATCTTCTGTTTGAAGTACTGTGGAACATCAACATATTGATTGAGTTATATATGCCACTCAATTTAATGGTTGCTGTTATTGAAATCCTCAAATATTGTGGTTTCTGTTATTTGGAGAAGTTTTTTTTAATGCTTGAAAATATTTTAATCGTTGATCCAAGAAAGCGCTTCTATACGCTCACAGTTTAGATATTTCTGAACGAGTTTGGAACCATGCATGACATCCATGTGAAAGTCTCGATCTGTCGAAGCTATTGAAAAATATAAGTTTTCAGGTTAATTTCTTGGTTTTGTAGCAGTTTGAGGTTTTGTGTGAAACTACCCTTATGACAACTTATGTTCATTTTCTTTTCTTTTGTACTAGATTAATTATAACTGGCCTCTATACTGAGACGTTTGAAGTGACTAGTATTTAATAATTCGTCTTCCTGATTTTTAGAAAGATTCAGTGTAAGTCCCATCACTGAATTCATTCCAATTCCAGATCTTAATTTCTTTTTTGGAATGGTCTATCATGAGTTTTATTTCTTAGAACACTTAGTAGAGGATGTTGATTTTTTTTTTTTATCAAGATCACTCTCATTCCAACTAAGAATACCTATATCATCGGCATAGCCCCTTCATCGTTCTTGGAGGAAAAGCAGCACAAAGTTCGTTATTGTGATCAAACGTTTAACTGCATGAAATCACTGGAAGTTGATCTGCTGGGACTATGAATGGCTGAGAGAAAGATGGAATAAGAAATGAGTTAATAATTATGTTTGCAAAATAAAATAAATTCAAGAATGTTTCAAAAGAGAATCGAACTCAGAACTCCCGAGATAAGATTCAGTAAAAATTGAGAAAGATTAAATTTTCCCCTACCTATGTTTAAATTCGGGGCTTGTTTATGGAATATCCGCCTAAAACGCTGACAGACTTCCATAAAAGAGTTGTTTAAATTCTCTTAAATGGCATGTGGTTTATGCGTAAATCTAAACCTCAGAGTTTGTCTATATTAATACTATCCACCCAAAACACTATTATCCTTACAGAAAGAGAGTGACCGAAAATTTTTAAAGAAAAGAAAACCATGTGTTTAATGAAATATTCCCTAAGATTAGGGTAGTCGGAAATGGAAAATTAGATGTATCAAATCAAATGGGGTTATATATATATATATATATATATATATATATATATATATATATATATATATATATGTGTGTGTGTGTGTGTGTATGTGTGTGTGTGTGTGTGTGTGTGTGTGTGTGTGTGAATTCTGGAAGATCACTAACCAATTAATGAACAGAGGTAAATCATCTGTGCCCACAATTATAAATAGCCCAGAGATCATATCTTCCTCGACAAATAAGGCGAACCTCTTCGCCTCCATCTTTGCTTCTAACTCAACGTTTCCAAATTCCCACGTCTCACAGAACGCTATCTCCCATCGCAGCACGAGAAGTCTCTAGACTTATCAAAGGCCGTTAGCAAAATTCCAGTGGTTTTCTTTAAGAATATCAACCCGGAATTATCCCCAATCCTAGCAAAATAAATTCTACTGCAGCTTGAAGAAAAATCCTTCCCAAGCCTGTGGAAAGTGCAAAGCGTGTGCCGACTTATCAAGAACGCCGGCGTGTGATCTTCCCTCCTCCCAGTACAGGCCCATCAGTTTTCACATTATCGTCAGCAAGTTTTTGAGTCCGTAGACAATAAGAAGGTCGTCAAACACCTAGAACAAACTCTTCAGCGACGAGCAGTATGGGTTTCGGTTGTCTCGATCTACTGCCGACGTCCTAACTACCATCACTCACAGAATCAGTGAGGCTCTTGACGATAAACGCACCTCGAGGACACCATAGCTCTAGATATCTCAAAGGACTTCGACAATCTCTCCAGTTATGGAATCACCAGAAGAGTCTTCTCGATCATAAAATCCTTCCTAACAGGTAGATCCTTCAAGGTAGTTATCAATGGCCAGTTCTCTGGAGTAGAAGAAGTCAACCCTGGCATCCCCCAAGCCTCACTCTTCGGACCAACCTTCTTAAAATAACTACGTTTATGTTTCGGGTAACAAGATAAAACTATCAAATAAAAAATGTCCCAACGTGAGATGGATATTTTTTTTAAATTGAGTCATGCATGGCTTACAACAAGTAGTCTAATCGTAAAGCGCGTATTAAAGGTGTTTCTCAGATTAAAAGAGAATACAGGTTCGATTAATGTCGAGAAGTCTATATATTACATGTTAATTTCACTTTAAAAATGGCTAATCAATCGCATGTACTGAAAAAGTTTATAGTAATAAGAAATAATGACAGATGCTACAGCATATCTGGAATTCCACCCGTTTCATTCCATCTTTCCATTAGCAAAAGGAACAGTCCAACATGCAAATTACAAATTGGAGATACCGAAATCAAACAATACAACAATTTAAGTATATTGGTAGCGTTTTAACAGAGAACAGAAAATGTGACACTGAAATCCGAAGTCGCACTGGGACGGTGAAAGATGCTTTATAAAATCTAAGCGAAGTATTAAGAAACAGAAAAACTTCGTTAGAAACAAAGAAAAGTGTACTGAACTATTATGTAATATTAGTTCTGCTACATGGTAGTGAATTCTGGACAATCTCCTCACAGTGATTTGAAACAGAACAAATAAGGTTATACAGAACGATGCTGAGTATACCATGGAACGAACATTTGAGCAAGGACGAAGTTCTAAAGACAATGAAAACAAAAAGGCATCTTATATTTAACATCAGGCAGCGTTCTGAAATTTCTAGCGCACATAACGAAGAAAGAAGACTTGGAAAATTTGATACTCACGGAGCAGATTGAAGGCAATAGGGACAGAGGAAAACAACACATAACTTACCTGGCGAGCATAAGTGAATAGATGGCGAGGCAGGGCTTGGGAGAGACAGCAAGGACAATATTTATTAAGAGCTACACAGGAATGAAAATTGTGGAGTGCCATGATGGCCAGTGTCCTGAAGATACACGGCACATAAAAGATGGCTTTTGATGGCCAATATTAAATTTAAACGCTTGCCGTTGTGTTTCTTTTTACTTCGATTCTGGATCAGTTTGAAAGAGTTCCACTAATAATGTTAAATGCTTGATTTGAAGGAGTTAAGCTGAATTCATAAAGATTATTAATGTTCATGGAAATGGGAAAAAAAATAAAGAAATAGGTATTTACGTATTTTGTAGAATGTCGGTTTTTCCTATCTCTTGTATCACAATCCAACATTCCCAATTATATGGGACAGGATCAAAACATGCCTATTCACCGCAACCACTGTCACTCCGTCGTAGGTATCAAGTTATTTGTGACGTTTTTATGTTTTAATGTGTGTGGAAAAATAGATAAACAGTTTTATAATTAATTTCTATATACCTTGTTCTATGAGTCAGCTTTGTTTACTCACAACGTTTAGGCATTTGAATATTCCGGTCTTCTTTAGATATCTGTGGTCGAACTCAGTAAACTTTTAAGAATTTTGAATCTAACACTTTATTTAATCCACGTGAATAGATTGTTCTCATTCCATTTTCCATGGCAAGGCAATATTTCCTATCAGATAAATATAACTATTTTCTTGGCAATTATTCTGATGAGATTACCTATCTTGTACCTCGACAACACTTAGTACTAGACTGGTAACTAAGTGTCATCGTCTTACTGTTGAAATAGCTTGATGTAACTGTAAGTTATATTTTAATAGTTTCTGTTGTAGTGTCTTCCCTCTAATAAGGCTATTGTGGACTCTTCCACTTACTATAATGTAATAGGAAAGTAAGCCTCGGGGGAATAGTGATATAGAACTGAACGCTGGTCAACCGACACACACTCCCAAGTCGTGTAACCCACTTCTGTTGTATTTACTGTTCAATACAATATTTATCTGCAACCTCTTGTGTTGTTATTTCTTAACCAATTACTTGGTTACAACAGTTTCCTTTCTCGCACTTCTCGTTTGTAGGACTCTTTTCCAGCTTCCCGCTTCCGTGTCACCTATAATCTTGAAAAGTTTAAATACAACATCTATTGCCATCTTCTGTCTTCCTGAATCCTGTTCTTGTATTAATATTTTCACATCACTAGCATTTTCTTATCTTTTTTTTCACCCAGAAACTCCTTTCGTCTTAGTGGAATTATTGCTTTGCTTAAGGGTGAAATGACTGAAAAATACTTACTCGTAATATTCCCCTTTATGTCACTTCCAACCCCCAAACATAGTCTTGTGGATTAAAACGTTTGTTAAAAAAATATTTGGTGCCCTGGCTGTTGTGTATTTAATTCCTGGATCGAGTAGAAAGAGGTGCGTATGTAGCACGACTATATCGTGTGAAAGAGGTTAACTTGTTATATTCCCAATGCTTCAAACGTTAGCCTCTCTTGTGTCTACCTTTGTACTTGGTAACCTATTTTGTAATTTCAAACCAATCCCTTTATACAATCCATTAATACTCCCCAGTCTTATTCATTTTTGTGTTGCTTGTTCGTTTCTTCCACTGAACCAAAATATTTGAGGCTTACGGCCATATCACGTTGAAACACCGGTTCTCGTAAGATCAACAAAGTTAAGCACTTAGGTGATTGACCGCTTGCGAATACCAGGTGCTGTAAGCCTGGATGTGCGGGCGGTGTAATGGACAACGGCTCGGAACTGGAAATCGTAGAGCCGAGTTTCAATTCCAGTCAGGTTTGTTATATTCACATACACGTAAATAACCGTGGAAAATGTATGACTCCACCTTTTCTTCTCCAGCTATCGGTTAATTAGTAGGGCTTGTATCAGTAAATCATTATTATCAAAAATCTTCTTACAATCTAAAAATATTTTCTACATTTAAATAACCTGCAAAAGGTTGATAAGCCATAAAAAACAAAATTTGGGCGGTACACCTATAAACGTATATGACCAGCATAGATACTCACTAAAGATCGGAGCCTGTTCTTATGCAGATTATTAATACACTGTAGAAAGAGTGTAGGACCGAGGAGAAAAACCTGATGGATAAAATTTAAATAAGTCGAAGATTACAGGGATTATGCACACTGTTAGAAGGAGGAAGTAAAATGGAAATAGTATTAAGAGAATAATTAAGTAAAATAGGACAAGGTATGGAAGCCTTTTTAATATTGCAGTCCACAGATTAGTGGCTTTGAATTCATTGCGTTTCCAAGCAACCCTTACCTTTGAAATCATTTATAGTTGAACTGGTTTTGTTGCTTAAGTAGCCAACCACAGCAATGAAAAATAAGATTCGTATTATGAAGAAGATGGGATTTTTTTTACCTGGTATTTGCACAAACAGAAGAGATAAATAGTTTTACCTACTTCTACGATCAAGCAAGATAAGCGGTTCAGAAACAACGAATGTCTCAGTTACTTTAGATATTTATACCATATGCTATACAAGGGATAAATTTATGAAACGATGAACAAATGCGATAGCACATTACCTAGGTTGTAACAGGCATCATGGCTTACGGCCATATCACGTTGAAACACCGATTTTCATACGATCACCAAACGTCAAGCCTGGTCAGTACCTAGATGGATGACCACTTGCGAATACCAGGTGTTGTAAGATTGGATTTGCGTGTGGTGTAATGGATAATGGTTCGGAATTGGAAATCAGAGAACCGAGTTTCAATTCCAGTCGCGTTCGTTATATTCTGTTATGCTCAAATACCTTTGGGAAAAGGGATAAATTGCCTTATTCTCTTTCCAACTATGGGTTGATCAGTAGGTCTTCTATTAGTAAGGCATTGTTATCTCAAAAAATTCTTACAATGTAAAAATATTTTCTGCTTTTAGATAACCTGCAAATGGTTCATCAGTTGTAAAAGACAAATCAATTACTCAATAACGAGTATTATTGGTTTTGTTGCATGTAGAAGTGGATACATTTTTGTCACTATTGCATGTGTGGGACGAATGTATTATAATTCAATGCATTAAGAAACCGAAAAAAAGTCTTTCGGTTTTATAAAGTCAAAATAAAAGACCGGGATTTTTTTCATTCTTTATTGAAAATGATATTCAGTATATTTTCTTCTGCCATCTTTCGAGCATATTTCACTACTCCCAGAATTTCTTTTTTTATTATTTTGACCAACGAACTGATTTAGATGTTGTTTACGGTCCTCCAGGTATTTGTTTTCATTAAGAGAATTCTGTAATGAGTGGAATAAAGAAGATGCAATTTGTGTTGAATGCGACGAAAAAGGTAAAAATTAATTCCTAACTGGTCAGCAAAGAAACATGCGGTTTAGCGTATTCTGACAGAAATTGACACCATTTTTCAATATTGACAAGAATTCAGACATAATAAATGAAATTTAAAACAGTGGCGATATACCAGAAGACCTAAATAGATCCATATTCATAGTACTGCCTAAAAAGCCAGGAGCAAATGAATGTGAACTCCATCGGACAATCGACCAAATGAGCCATGTAACAAAATTCATCAACCGAATCTTGAATAGAAAGGGGTGTAAGACAAGGATACATCTTCTCACCAGATCTTATTCAACCTTTACAGTCATACCAGGATTCATTATTGGCGAACACAATATTAACGGCATAAGATATGAAGATGATACAGTGTTGATAGCAGACAGAGAAAGGAAAATACAAGAACTTCTACAGAAGGTATTGAAGGAAAGCGAGAAGAAAGGTCTAAACATCAATTGCAAGAAAACTGACTGCATGGTTGTTATCAAAAGGAACAATCCAAGATGCAGATTACAGATTGGAGATACCGAAATCAAGCAAGCGTAATAGTTTAGATATCTGGGAAGCGTGTTAATAGAGGACGGAAATTGCGACACAGTGCATTGGGAAAGATGTCTTCCAAAAGCTAAGCCAAGTATTAACAAACAAAAAAATATCGTTAGAAACAAAGAAAAAAGTTCTGAAATGTTATGTAGTATCCGTCCTCCTACATGGTAGTGAATGCTGAACAATCTCCTCACAGATGAAGAAGAAACTCGAAGCAAAATAAATCTGGTTCTACAGAAAGATGCTGAGAATACTATAGGCTGAACATGTGGGCAACAGCGAAGTTCCAGAGACAATAGCAACATAAAGGACATTTTACTTAACATAAGGAAGAAGTGTTAACCAAGAAGAAAATTGTGGTTTCACTTGGAGAAGGTACAAAAGCATCGATGCCGGCTTTCGTCAAAAATTAAACCTCTGTGAATCAAGAGAAAGGTAAAGAATCTCAATTGAGCGAGTCATCTCAAAGAAAGTCCAAAACTGAATCACAATCAGTACGCTGGGAGCAGAAAGATACATTTCTAATAGACGATGCAAAAGAAAACTACTGTGTGAACCAAAGTGGCAAGAGAACAGAGTTGTGATGCTTTTCAAGACCTAGGAGAGACAGTAAGGAACAAATAGAATAAAGTAGCATTTTAATCAGATTTATTAGAAAAAACGGCTAGAGAAATCCAATATATGATTCAGAGTCTGAGCAACGGAAATATTTAGCCTGAATACTGGCTTACATCAATTAACTTTAGAATGCTTAAGCCACTTGACGTGATGAGCATTAAAAACACCAAACACAAAAATGTTCGGATAGAAAGAGAGACATTTCTATAGTGTCAGAAATTTTGTCTAATATATTACAGTCATGAGAAGAAGGAGAGATAGGCTAAAAAGAGATAACTAACAGAGTATTTACTCAATACATCACAAAAGTTCTTTTGCACAGATTTAAGTTCACTCGACACTTGGTTCACTCATCAGATTTTCCGGAAAAGATTTTGTTGCACCGGCCGCAACCCGTGGATAATTCTGTAAAATAAATTTAGGGTTAGCGAAGGAAAATAGGGTTATCTAGTGCATAATAAAAATTAGGAAAAAATAATAGATAGCGAAAAATATGAAGTTCCAGGTTTAAGAAGGAAAAACAAATGTGTTTTGGCTAACTTGGTAAACAGAAAAATGTACATTTTCAGGCTCGCCTCACATACACACACACACACACACATATATATATATGTGTGTGTATATATATGAATTTTGGGTCAAATATGACAATGATAAGATAAAGAACAAATAGAAAATGTTAAATATTGAAAAAACGTAAATATTGCTTTATATATGCAAGTGTTAAATGTAGCCGTCTCGTCTACTCCAATAGCTTCATGTCTCGCACTTCTCGCCTGCGGAACTCCCTTCCCTTTTCCTGTTTCCCTGATAGCAATAATCTCAAACTTTTCAAATGTAATGTCAATCGACGTCTCCAGATGCCTTGATCTGTCTCCTATCCTTCTCTTCATCCTTTCCTCTATCACTCCTCTCTGCTCTCGTGTATATGTGCGTGTACATGTGTGTGTCTGGGAGAGAATTGAGACAGGTAAACGAATAATATTATTAGTACTATTACCATATGGCACATAATCATCAATTTCTCAAGCAATTTTCCAGTATGCAGCTTTCGGGATTTCAGAAACTATTTTCCCACTATCTTTGAATATTTTTATATTTAGCATCTTCTTCCAATTATCTCGCGTTGATTTATGGCTTTAGAACTTAGAAGGACATTTGATAAGAAAAAAATTTACTTTTATACAAATCAAGAGTTTGTGCTATGCGAAATTGTGTAGATTAGGTCAATTCTTCATATATTTACAAGTTTTTTTGTTTTTTTTAAACTAAAACCTTTATATTAATTTTAGTTAAGTCGTTCTAGTATTATTAGTATAAATAGTTGTTTTTGAAAGTTCTTTATGACGTTTGTAGAAATGAAGTTAATGGCATATATTTTCAATGTAATCTTTTAACTTTTCTCTAAGCAAAGAAATGATGTGGTAATTGATATGAAAACAGACCATAATAAATATCGATTTGGAAGAAAATTTCGTGGCGTTTTAAGCGAATTTCGTGGCGTTTTAAGCGAATTTCGTATACAATATTCAAATAATTGTACATAGATTTATTCAAACTCATATGCGCCATTTTGTTCCAATACTGTTCGGCATGTTTGAGGCAGTTTCATAATTCCATCCTCCCAGAACTATGAATTGGTTTAAGTGAATTTGACAACTTTCAAGAGAATTGAAGTATTTCACATTAAGAGAATTTGAGCCAATTCCGATTGGCAAATTCCGGACGCTTTTCATCGAGTGCTGTCTTCAAATTGTCCGGTTGAAAACAATACTTGTTTGAATTCCACGTTTATTTTTTTCGGAAAGAGCTTGCAATACACAATCCACTTGCAACGACAACAGGTACATAGTATCACCTTCTTCAGATGCAGACTAGCATTTGGAGTGGCTAACGATGGCTCAATTTGCTTTCCCTATGATTTTTTTTTGCAACATACTGTTGTAAAGAATCCATTTTTAATTGCCTGATATTGTTCTTTTCAAAAAGGGGTTATTTTGCGCTTGAAAAGAGGAACGTAGAGGGAAATACGATCCATGGTTTTATTGCGTTAAATCATGAAGGTACCGATCATCGTAGTGGTTCACCTATTCAAGTGTTTTCAGATGTCTTAGAACATTCATATGAGATATATGTCGTAACTCCTTTCTATTCCTTGTTGTGTGGACTGGATTATTTTAAATCGGCGTTTCGTTATGGTCCTCATAGATGACTGGAGGCCTAGAGGAACGTTCTCGGTCTTACAGATCAATATTCCCACATAGGAAACCAACGAACCGCTTATGAACGGTACTGTCAGCTATAGAACCATTTTTATCGATGGTATATATATTTTTGTTGTTTGTACTGCGTTTTTCCTTTCCGAAAAAAAAAAAACACCGAAAGACAAAAAAAAAAAAAAAAGAAAAAAAAAAGAAAAAAAAAAGAAAAAGTATTTCATTTTCCTCCAATTTCACCTTTCATGTAAAAAATATTTAAAATTTACAACCCACACACGAATCGTATAGAAAAATGTGTTGAAATGTCACCCTTCAGAATATATCATAATTTCAATCACGTGTTTAAGATCTACCCATTGTAGAACGCTACGAACCTTCTTTTTTTTTTAACCAAGTAGAACTAGTATCACTGATTTTTCCATCATGTTTAGCATATACTGAAATTTATTGTTATAAAATGTTTAAGAAAGTTTATCGGTCCGTTACGTCGTTAATGTATATTTGTGTGCGTATATGTGTAGTTCATGTCTTTATGACATTTGATGTCCTGATCTGAGAGAACTATCAGACCTATTCAAAGAGGAATAAAAATGTCAGTGACTAACTCTGAAGGACATCTTTTTATCTGTTGCTAACATGGATGAGCCACTCACTTTAGAATGGGTTCGCGTTCAAAATCACGTTATCATTGGCGTCTTTTGATTAGAGTAAAAAATAATGCGTTCTGCAGTTTAAGCGATAAATTTTGGTTGGCAGTTTTTGATACTCTAACCCCCAGGAATTAAGCTGTTAAACAAAAGTAAATTTTTCATTTGACGTCTGAGGAATAAATATTCTTGTTAAAGAATTATCACAACCTGAGTCTATTCTATTGTACGGGTTCTTTATTTTTTTTCCAGTCAAGACATTTAAAGTTGAAGAATAGTGAAGAAGAATATTGTCTTTTGTGAAGTTCTTGAATTAATTTTCAATAATTCTAATTTTATTCATGAAGTTTATGAATTCATGAATGCATAGCTGGTTTTTAAAACTGTAAATAATATAATGTCTTTTCTTAAATGATATTACTTATTTTCTATTTTATTCCAAAGTTATAACGAAATATATTCATTTTCCAATGGACACTACTCGTACGATTCATATGCGTTAGCATATGTTGTAGTTGTCTCCCTTATTCATAACTTCGACTTTTGTATCAAACCATTTAGCAGCCTTTAGATATCCATTTTTACGCAGAGTTAGGTAATTGACACATGAGTTTATGCGCGTAGGAAAGTAATCCTAATGTAACGCCGCCGTGCATATCTCTCAAGTAAACGATGGTTTGCATTGCTTTAAAAATCAGCATCTAAGATTGACCTCGCTTCGAACATCAAATACTGGCGCCGGAAACAAAATATTTCTATCACCAAGAAGACCATAAGTAGCTGAGTCTGACAAACGGAGATAAGTGTTGGGCATCTAGTAACGGTGGAACTTGTATGAGAAAAATACAATTTACACATGGAAGTAACAAATTAAAGCCAAATTTATACAATTATTAGAAAATAACTTTAACTAGACACCAATTTTCGTCTAGCTAAATCTCACACACGCTGCACTCTACTCAAAATAAATTTTAAAACAAACACAAATATACCAATGTGTTGGCCATTATCGACGCGACTGTCGTTTGTCACAAAATGTAAAATGTATGTCTATCTTTTCCTCCTCCAAATTAAGGATTAAATAATAGGACAGACAGAAGGACAATTTTGAATTTAAAACCGATTGGGCCTTCATTGATATTTCTCTTGCCATGTTCTATCTTTACAAGAGTCAGATCAGGCCAAAAATTGAGAATTACTATTATATCTGGCCTGACATTGCTAAGTCTTCACTTTCTAGCCTTGACAGAGTTCAAAAGCGCTAACGATAACAACAATAAGACTTTGAAACATGTGCTAATATTAATGATAAGAATGTGTATTTTCTTTTCGTGATGTAAATTACAGATGTTGGTATTGTATATGTTAAAAATTTGTCTCTTTTATTGCATTAAAAGTTTGTGCTTACTTGTTTTTGCTTGTTCCGAGAATTTCGTGGTTAAGGGTAGTATTTAAAACCGTCAACAGTGGATTTTTACGGAGTGAAGAAGATACGTCAGTCTTGTTCTTTTTGCTACTGTTCTGCTTATGACGGAAAGGTCATTTTTATAATGATGAAGTTTCAGATTTTTAGAATGATGAAATATTTGATCTTTATTTCCAGAATGATGGAATATCCTTATCATCAATCATCACTGGCGGAAAGGTTGTTTTGAGAATTATGAAATATCATCATCATACTGGATCATAAGAGTTCCACCATTTCAGATCTCCACGGCTAAGATCTGCCCTGCTACGGATACAGAGTTGACACATCCTCGTTCATTTCGTATTCTATTAGTAAGGAAGTAGTTCCATTCAGACTACTTCTTCCTCAGAAGTGTTATTTTGTGGAACAGACTCGTTTAATTTTATGAAATTTTCGAGACATTCTTTTTTACCCCTTAAATTTCATATTAGTTATAAGCAGATGTCCTCTGAGAATTCAAATCATCAATTCTTTGGTCAAAGAGGACCACCAGTTACAGAAGGTCTACTCAAAATGCAATGAAACTAGCACATTTTTATATAGAAAGTATTTTATGAATATTATAGACACTATTGTCTTAAAAATAGAAATTGATGAAAACCTATGAATAATGAATTTTTAAAAGAATTGTTTTTATTTTTATTTTTTTTAATTAGAATAGATTATAAACTTTTAAATCTTTTCAAATTCTGTATTAATTTTTAGCGACCAAGTGATATTGTTATTGATTTGAAATTATATTTGACAATCATAAAAGATGAATTTCTCGAAATTTCATAAAATTAAATGAGCGTGGTGTGAAACAAATTTAAAAAAAAAAAAATCATTTTTTCAATGATTTTCTAGAAAACAAATATCTAAAAAAATAATTGAATTCATTTCTGAATGAGTTTTGAAGGTTTCATTAAAATTCGAAAATTATATCCTTTTTGCAAGAATTTCCAAATCAATTAGTTTTTCACCACAAAAAGATTCTCAAATTTCCCGTACAAATTATGGTCCTGTGTTATCCAAAATTTCCAAGGTTCTAAAAAGAATAGAAAAATAATTTTAAGAGAAAATTTTTTAACAAATCCTTTGATCTTTTTTTTTTTTTTTTTTTTTTTTAATAATGACACAAATATTTTATTTCAAGGATAAACTATTGTTTTAAGTTAAAACAAATGCACGAAAAAATATACTTAGTTAAAACTTTTTTAACTAAGTATATTTTTTCGTGCATTTTTTCATCAGGTACCCTCTTTTTAGCTAATTTTTGGAGGTACCTAATTAAAAGCAACATGTTTTATACGTAAAAAAAGCACCGACAATTTGCCAATAATTCTGATTATGGCAACAAAAATGTCCTGTTAACCAAACACATTTACTTGAATTAAAATATAAATGTTTCGATGATGAAAATAGTAGGACAAAATGCTCGCAAACACATACAAATGCGCGCAGACACAAGTAAATATTCATTTTTCATTAAGAGTGATGCCCTTGAATTTGTTGTGAGTTGCTTCCCCTGTATAGTAAACTGATAACACAGACCTATGTCAATATTTCTAGTTGTTCGTAAATACTTTTGTGGTGCTGATTTTGAACCATCTCCTATCAGTTTCGTAATATTGAAATCTCCTGTATTGCGTACAATTGTGATTTTAAAATATTTAAGTAATTAAATATAGATCAGAATTTTTAAGTAATTAAATATAGATCAGAATTTTTTACCTGATTTAATTGGGTATGCCTAGTAAACTCATAAAGCATTCATTTAGTCGTTTTTTCAGCAAGTATTCAAAACCTCATTTAAACAATGTTTTTTGTAACAAACGTTTATTCTATCAAATCTCTAAGATATCATAACTGATTAATTATTTTAACATTAAAATTTGAGTTTTAATTCTATTTCTCTGGATTTTCAGATGAAAATAACAGATCCATAATATTATATAGCTTCTGAGCGAAGGAAGTTTTTGTTTTTGAATGATACCGATCCCTTGTCTTTTATTTATGGCTTGTATACTTTGCGAAAACAACGGATAAACATTACTGATATGGCGAAAAAGTTATATTTTTCGTACTTTTATTTGATATTAGGAGACCAGGAGAACAATCGTGCTCCTCTTATAGTTTGTGAAACATGCTTAGCAAATTTGAGAAAATGGACAAAATGGAAGAAAGAATGATTGGCATTTAAGAATACCGATGCTTTTGAGAGGACCTAAAGATCATGTTAAAGATTGCTATTTCTGTTTTAAGGGTTTACGGCCACAATATGTTGAAACAGATTTCCGTACAGTCACTGAAGTTAAACAACCTTGATGGATGACCGACTGGGAATAACCAGGTGCTGTAAGTTTGGGTGTGCAAGTGGTGTAATGGATAATGGCTCGAGATTTTTTAATCGGAGACATCGAGTTCCAATTCCAGTTGAATTCGTTATATTTACTTAAGTAATAATCTCGCGATCACTGTGTTGTAATCTCAGGATCACGAGAAAAAAAATATAATTTCCCATGATTTCCTAGTAAAAGAGATAAAACACCCTACTGGCGAAAAATATAGAATCAGCATGAGAGCATGTGAAAATGGAATGAAAAGTAAAGATAAATTTTACTCAAATATTACTTTCTCATAATGAATATATAGGGGGTCAGCCAATTTGTATTGGTTATAAATAGAAATAAAAACTGACCCTCTACAATTTTTACAATATCAAATGTAACAAAGACAACAACAAGAGAAATAATCAAGTAGTAGAAATTATGAATTTGTTCAACAATAAATATTTTTTATAAACACAACAAATACATAGTGCAAAAGTTGATAAACACAATAGAGTTCTTTGGTGTGTGTTACTGAAAGAATTTGAGTTACTGTTGTTATATGTATGTAAACACGAGTTGCTTCCCCTTGACTGTGAGTACTCCCACTATCCCCAATTACCTGCTACCTCCCACTACCACCACGTGGTAGATCCCAGTAATAGAAACTACTATTATCAGTGTTAATAAAGTTTTGGTTACGTTAAGACCTATGTCTCTCTGTTCTCATTGCTTTTACTAATCTCTACTAACATGCTCCAGACACGCACCTGTATCAACATAATATAAAATGGTGTCAGGAAATAACTAAGAACCATAACACTCACAACGCCTTAAAAACAAAAGAAAAATGGAATTTCTGCCGCACCCAAAAGAACTCAACTGTTCATCCGACAACCTTGGACAGGAATGGGAAACATGGAAAAACCAATTCCAGCTATTTCTGCAAGCCACAGAGTCAGATAGAAAACCGGAGAAGGTTAAAACATCGATACTATTGACCTGTATAGGAAATGAAGGAAGAAAAATCTATAATACCTTCAATTTCGAAAACGAAGAGCAGAAATACGACTTGGAAAATGTGATAGAAAAATTCGACTCACACTGCCAACCGAGAAAGAACCTAACCTTTCTCACTTACCAATTCCTTACATGCAAACAGAAAGAAACACAGAGGTTCGACGAATATGTCACCGAACTGCGGCAAAAGGCAAATAAATGTGAATTTGGAGAGCTCACAGAGAGACTTATTAAAGACATTCTCATATGTGGCATAAACGACATTATACTTCGAGAAAGAATGCTGCGAGAACCGTCGTTGGACCTGGAAAAAGCTATCCAAGCAGGCCTCAGTGCAGAAGAAACAAAACGACACTCTAAAATAATGGCCACGTCGGACACTGAAAACATATCCCTTATTCGGGATATGAAGAAAAATAAAATGAAAAACAAGACGTCTTCCCATGCAACGTTCAAGCAAGAAGATAGAAGGCCCGCCAGACAGCATTGGATTGAAAAATGCACCTACTGCTCTGGTGCCCACCAGAAAAACAACTGCCCCGCGTACAACAAAAACTGTACAAACTGCGGTAAAAAAGGCCATTACGCTCGAATGTGCCGAACAAAAAAGAAAAAATTATATAACGTCGGACAACACAGCTCAGACCACGAGGAGTCAGTCCATTTTAACTTGGACGCCATATTGAGAAAAAATGTACACGTGGTTACTGACAAGTGGAAGATAAAGTTACCGTGTAACGAATCCTTTATAAATTTTAAAATAGATACGGGTGCTGAAGTAAACGTTATACCTATAAAAATATACAATACAATCAGGCCTAAACCAAAATTAGAAAAAACTTCAATTGCATTAACAGCATACAACTGCACAAAAATACCCATAATTGGTAGCTGCATGATATGTCTACAAAACAAAGACACGAAAATAAATACACAGTTCATCGTGGCGGATACAAATGCAAACTCTGTAATTAGCGCAAACACAGCGGAAAAATTGGGTTTAATAAAAAGAATATATGAAGTGAATAAGACGGACATAGAAGCTATAATTGGAAAATATAAAGACTGCTTCGGTGAAATTGGAAAATTACCGGTCACTCACCACATAACAGTAAACCCAGAAATAAAACCCGTCGTAAATCCGCCAAGAAATATCCCATTTGGCATGAAACCAAAATTAAAAAAGGAACTGGAGAGAATGACGAAAATGGGGATAATAGAACCCATTGAAGAACCTACGGACTGGGTGAACTCTCTAGTAATAGTAGAGAAACACAATGGCAAACTAAGACTATGTTTAGACCCCAGAGATCTAAACAAGGCGATAAAAAGAGAGCATTACAAGCTACCTACAGCAGAAGAAATTTTTGCGGAAATGAAAAACCCCAGGTACTTCACAAAGCTAGATGCGTCTAACGGATACTGGCAAATTCCCGTTGACAAAGAAAGCTCCAAGCTATTAACTTTCAACTCGCCATTTGGTCGTTACTCCTTCACACGCCTTCCATATGGAATACACAGTGCCTCTGAAGTTTTTCAAGCACAAGTTGCAAAAATAATAGAAGGAATAAAAGGGACCAAGAACTCACAGGACGATATCATAATATGGTCGGAAACCCTAGAGGAACACATGGAACTACTGGATAAAGTACTTAGCCGACTACGCAAAGCCGGTCTGAAATTAAACAAAAGTAAATGTGAATTTGCAGTAAAACAACTGACTTACTTAGGTCATTTAATCACCCATGAAGGACTAAAGCCAGACCCTTCCAAAGTAAAGGCGATTACACACATGCCTCTCCCCGAAAATAAAAAAGACATACAACGATTTTTGGGAATGACCAACTATCTGTGCAAATTCATCCCAGAATACTCGGAAATAACCACACCTCTAAGAAAACTCCTACACAATGAAACTCTTTGGTCGTTCGATAAACCCCAAATAGAGGCTGTAGAGAAACTTAAACAGATAATAACAAATTTACCAGTCCTGAAATTCTACGACCCTTGTAAAGAAATAAAGATAACCACTGATGCCAGTAAACACGGCTTAGGTGCTGTCCTACAGCAAAAGCACAACGAAACCTGGCTACCAGTATCTTATGCATCAAGGTCGACAACTCCTGCAGAACAAAATTATTGTCCGATTGAATTGGAAACACTTAGCATAGTGTTCGCCTGTAGCAAATTCCATCAATTTATCTATGGAAAAAATTTTCTAATAGAGAATGATCATAAACCATTAAGGCAAATCTTTAAAAAATCAATTACTAAAAGCCCTCCAAGAATACAAAGATTCCTAATGGCACTCCAAAAATATGAATTTGAAGTGATATATATCCCTGGTCGAGAATCTGTAATTGCTGACGCATTATCACGTGCATATATATCGGACAGCTCACAAGAGATATCGGATACGGAGATGGACAAATATATCCATACCATCTTAAAACAATACCCAATGAGCGATCAGAAACTCGACGTCTACCGAGAAGAAACTGGGAAAGACCCAACACTACAAACGCTAATGAAATATGCAACGTCAACTTGGCCAGAAAATAAAGACGTGCCACCCACAATAGCGCCATACATGCCAGTTCGAGATGAAATATCTGTCGTCAAAGGACTAGTACTGAAAGGTACACGAATAGTAGTCCCAACCTCTCTACGAAAAGAAGCCCTACAAAAAATCCATACTGGACACTTAGGGATAGAGAAGTGCATTGCACGAGCAAAAGAAGTCGTATATTGGCCCAACATAAACAGTCAGATAAAAGAAATGATAAGTACATGTACACACTGCTTAAGTCATAGAAACCAACAACCGTCTGAACACCTAATGCACCATGAAATACCAGTAACACCTTGGACGAAAGTCGCGACAGACATTTTTTATTTAAACAAGAAAGCATACGTAGTGATTATAGACTACACAACGAGATATTTCGATATCCACAAACTTGATGACTGCAAATCACGCACAGTGATCAATAAAATAAAAAACACTTTCGCAAAATTTGGTATTCCACAAATAGTGATCAGCGATAATGGACCCGAATACGCATCATCAGAATTTAAACAATTCGCTAAAAAATGGGATTTCAAACACATCAAGACAAGTCCGAACTATCCACAATCAAATGGACTAGTAGAAAGAAATATACAGACTATCAAAAGAACGTTAATAAAGTCCTTTGAAAGTGACCAAGACCCATACCTAGCAATGTTAGCACTGAGGACCTCTCCGTTAAAAGATAAATCGCCGTCACCAGCCCAACAACTAATGAAAAGAACGCTGAGGACAAACCTTCCTAACATCTTGCACAATAAATCAATGAAAAGGCATGATGCAGACAAAAAGTTCAAAGAACTACCAACACTAAACAAAGACGATACTGTTCGTATTCGTTCCCAAGATAATTGGAAACTGAAAGGCAAAATTGTCAAAAAACTAAAAGAGCCTCGTTCGTATCTAATAAAAACAGAACAAGGAAAACATCTAAGACGCAACAGGCGTCACCTCTTAAAAACAAATGAAAACCCAACACCCAAAGTTACATACGACTATGAAAACATATTCAACCAAGAAAATAGTCAACAAAGACCAGTCGTACCACAAACAGGCACGGAGAATACAACAACAACAAGCTTCACAAAGAGAGGAAGAACAACTAGGCTTCCAGCCAGATACAGACATTAATTAAATACAAAAACAAAACAAAAAAAAAACCGAAGATGTTATATGTATGTAAACACGAGTTGCTTCCCCTTGACTGTGAGTACTCCCACTATCCCCAATTACCTGCTACCTCCCACTACCACCACGTGGTAGATCCCAGTAATAGAAACTACTATTATCAGTGTTAATAAAGTTTTGGTTACGTTAAGACCTATGTCTCTCTGTTCTCATTGCTTTTACTAATCTCTACTAACATGCTCCAGACACGCACCTGTATCAACATAATATAAAAACTGTAATGTATATGTGAAAACGAGAAGGTGTAGTTAGCTATATTTGTTTTTATAGTAAAAATTAAACAGTTTTTTTTTTTGTTTTTGTATAAAATAGAAAAAAGTATTGTTCTTGACTCACTGATTGTTATAGTGTTATCGCTCTTTATGCAGAGATTCTTCTTGTGGAATAGAATATTTTGTGGGAGTAAGTGTTAAGCCTGAAAATGGTTGTTGCGGGGCCGATAAGGATGTCGCCCCCGCAAGCTTTAAGTAGAAACGTGTGAACAGCCAAGACAATGAGGGGACAAAGGCAAAGGTTTATGAAACAATAATGTCGATTTTATTAATGCCAATTGTACAAGAGTGTACGCTGAAGAAATGTGTTCAAGTCGGTGTCGGGTCCGGTATGACTGGTTTTGTTTAGGGGGTAGCTGCTTTCGGTCGTATCGGTAAAACGAATATAGAGTTGATCGGCGAAACGGATGTAGCTGGTCGACTGCCGGATGGGAGAGTAGACGGGAACAGCAGCAGGTTGATCGATGTCCCTAAACAGGGCCAAGTCAGATCAGTGATACGACTTTACTGGGCGGATCGACCGCGGAAACGGGATCGCGCCAAAGTGTATCCCTTGGCGAAAACGGAGTCCCTAAACAGGGCCAAGTCAGAACAGTGATAGACTTCACAGGGCGGATCGACCGCGGAAACGGGATCGCGCCAAAGTGTATCACTTGGCGAAGCCGGTCAGAGAGGTGATACGTCTTCCAGGGCGGATCGACCGCGGAGACGGGATCGCGCCGAAGAGTAACACTCTCGACAAAGCACCGGAAGCTCTCAAAGGCAGCGTACTACACTTTGATCCAGGCCCCCGGGCCGAGCAGCTTGGTATTTATTAATCCACCCACGAGGATTAAATGTGGCACAAGGCCGGTTTAATGTGGGTAGCCCGCGAACCCGTAGGCTCGGCCAAAAATATGACCTTTGAACCCGCCTTGACGGGTTCATGTCCTGTCTACCTCTCCGAAGGAAACCTTGCCCTTCGGCAAAAAAAAAAAAAATGACGGTGTATATGGCTGTTGGGGTGATTATCATACCCTAAACAGCATCATCAAAAACGACAAATACCCATTTCCCAATATCAATTCATTTGCGACCAGATTAGTAAACAAAACCCGATTTTCAAAAATCGACTTTGTGTCTGCTTACCGCCAAATCAGGATGCACCCTGTTGATATAGACAAAACCGCCATAGTATTGCCTCTTGGACTCTGCAAATACAGTTTCATGCTACTCGGTCTTAAGAATGCGGTTGCTAAATTTCAACAGTTTATGGACAAACTATTCAGAGACGTTAATTGTGTATTTGTTTATTTAGACGAGATTCTGATTTTCAGTGACGATCAATTATCACACAAGAAAGACATTTAAACTGTTATTGAAGTTTTGCATAATAATAATTTTAAAATTTCTGTGGCAAAATCAACTTTCGATGTTGCACCTATAGATTTTCTAGGATACAATATTAGTGTAGAGGGTATTAAGCCAGCAATTAAAAATGTTGAGGACCTAAAATCCTTGCCACCGCCTAACGATAACAAAAAGGCTTGATTAATTTGTACAGAAAATTAATACCCAATTTCGCTGAAATTATGCTACCCCTTTACCGAACGAATACAACAAGACGTAAACGGTGCATTTACGTTTAACAAATGTGAATTACAAGCATATAATAGCATGATTAAAATTCAATGTGACTACTCCACATTAGCACACCCTCAACCTGATTGCATCACTTACCAATTGGTGTCCGACAGCAGTAAATACGTAGTCGGTCCTGCATTACACCAAGTCGTTGATGGAAATCCTATTCCAAAAGTTTTCCTTAAAAATAAATTATCGCAGGCACAAGTCAAGTATTTCAGATTTGATAGCGAGCTTCTCACTGGCAATCAGACATTTTCGGCACATGATGGAAGGCGAACAAGTGTTATCACTGACAGATAATAAACCTTTATGTGGTGGCATTCATGGCTTCACACCTGCAAAATCAGAAAATAAAACTGCAGATATAACTATCCTTACTAACTGAGTACATAGCTGAAATAGAGCATATTAAAGGACAACAAAACAGTATCTAGGTCTCAGCATTTTACAGTTGAAATGGCTACATGTAACCATAAGTTCTATGCTAACAATTTGTTTTCTCACACTTCTCACTTGTGGAACTCTCTTCTGACTTACAGCTTCCCTGTCAACTTTGATTTTCAAAAATTTAAATGTAATGTCAATCGTTATCAAAAATTTAAATGTAATGTCAATCGTTATCAAAAATTTAAATGTAATGTCAATCGTTATCTTCTGCCTTTTTAATTCTTGTTCTTTTATTACTTTTCTCCTAAATAGTTATAAAATTTAAATTACACAAAAATAACATATTTTGTGCAATATATAAAACTTTTAACTCCTTGCAAAATGTAATGATAGAATGGGAATAAGGAACACGCGCCTCTTTTATTCCTGAATTTGAATAAGGTGCAAAACAAACAAGACTCAAACACTACGCGAAATTTAAAAGGAAAGGAATACATTACAGTAGACAAAATAAAACAAAAGGCAAACCGCAAAATTTACATCAGTGTAACCCGGATATAAGAGAGTTGTCGGGACCGAATAAGTCTCTTATATCCGGGTTTGGTCTAATTTATATACATTAACACAGGCTCTAATTTGGGACCAGATAAAATCTATCTTATATCCGGGTTTCTCTTATATCAGGGTCTCTTATATCCGGGTTACATTGTACAAAGAATGAACAAAAATTTCCTTTGTGCACCTTATACAAAAACTAAGGCAGGATAACACTTCCAATATTCGACCAATAATATTACAATGAAAAAAAGGAAGAAAAAAAAACAAACTTTGGGGTAGCAAAAGATTAAACAAGGAAGAAAATACAAACGCGCACCCACAACATTTCTACAATTGAATGAGAATATCTCAGTACAAAAGTATTTTGTTGTTTCAACAGGTTGTTGTCAAAAAAACTTTAATCTTATACTGAAAAGTTCAACTTGAATCCTTCGTTTCGTCTAAATCTCTGGAAGACCCTGAAAAGAATTTTCTATCATGAGATTTGAATCTGCCTGTAGTTGTCGGCTTTTCTTTCTTTCCCCGTGATGATTTATGACCCTACAGGCTGAACTAATCCTCCGGCCTTGAAGTGTGGGCGCTTCAACGCCTTCTCTTTGACGACTAAAATGATTTCTGTCGTTATATGCTATTCGGTGATCTTTTACTTAAAAAATAGAGAATCACAGAAAGCTCCATCCGGGTTTTCACAAGGGCTTGAGACCACGTCTCTCATTGGCCAGTAAATATGAAAACATATCTTCTATAAATTCAAAAATAATCCTTAATGAGTCAATTTTGTTGATTTTTAACTGCTACGTCCTAAAGATTTACAACACTTTTTATACAGACCGCCTGACTTAAAAATACACTTTTCTCAAAAGTTTGGTGTTTTTTTTCTCATACTCTCTAACACTCGCTAATCCCTTGCATTTTAGTGGCTTTATTGCCTGGCTTGTGGGTGAAATGATTAAAAAAACATTGAAAATTGATTAATGAGAAATGATGAAAGTGTGAATTCAGTGACTTTGCTCATGATTTAGATTTATCCTAAGAACCATCAGATTTGCTAGCCTCAAAACATGCTGAAAAAGTTCTCTTTAAACCAATGTTCACCCAAAACAAAGCTTAAGAGCTACTCAAGTTTGAGGGTTACTGTGTGGTGTTTTATGACCATAAGTTGTTGCTTCCAAGTATTAGAATATAGTCCTGTCGCAATAGATACAGTCTCGTTGCGAATTTGATTCAATCCACAACAAAGAAAAAAGCGAGAAAGATTTTAAAAAATAAAACATTTTTGTTTCGTATTTTTACAAATACATTTTTCTCGGTGTGTTGGACTATTAAAGTACTTGTTTTAAAGTTCCTTGTTTGTGGTTGGTTGTTAATGTGAAAAGAAATGTGATTTCTTCGCGTGTATGTGCGAAAAAGAGACAAGGAAGAAATTGAGGAAGAAAATATAAATGACACGTAGCTTGGTGAGGAAGAGCGTAAGTATCACGTAGCTTGGCGAGAAAGAGTGCAAATACCAAGTAGCTTTGTGAGTAAGACGGATAAATGAATAAAATAATCTCTTTGAAGTCGCGACGGCCGTCGTAAACTGCCGCCGTATATTACTGTTCCTAATTGGCTTGTCTGATCTAGAAGTTTTGCTTAAATACTCTTCAAAAGGATCATGAAGCATGTTTGTTTTTAAATATTTTTTTGTTAAATATTTGTTTTCCAAGGATTAATTTATTAATCGGAAGGATGCACGACTCAGAAACCATTTTTTGTTATTCGATGTTTGACCGACTTGGTGTTTATTTCCGTCTTCGCTTCCTCTTTGTGTCGTTACAGTATTTCCCTGAAGAGGGATACTTTGAGCTTTGCAATAATAGCGAGGTCCTCTTTCATGAAAGAGGTGTGTTAAAATACTCTATTAGTGATTGGTCACTGTTTATTGACAGTTCAAAATGACATTTGACGAGTGCTCTTCTAAACAGTGAGATTGAACGTGATTCGATACCAATAGTTCAAAAAAAGAAACACATGAAAACGTGTCTTGCAATTCATATCATGTGATCAGGATGAGTGGATCCTATACATAGATTTGAAGATGTCTTGTCTCTTGATTGGGACAGAATACACAAAATATCTACGTTCTCTTTGCTTATGAGACAGAACCAAATGTGAACAAAGGAAAAGAAAGGAGTGACTGATCAGAGATCAATTGAATGTTGGAGAAAAGTCTATCGTAAACGTACAGGCAATTTTCAAGACAGGTAATCTACAATGAACTGGTGGAAGGTAAATGGCTACTGGTATCGGGGGAGCCAACAAAGAACGTCACATCTTAACCCCCTCAATGGCGGTGTACAATCTTCTTTCGTCAAAAGTCGTTATCGCAGAAATCAGTAAGAGAAAGTGTAATCATTAAGACACTTACATATTATACAAAGAACCGCATTTGTTTTGGGAAAAGCATGGTCTCTTTCGGGCTATGGACATCCAAATCTGAAAGATCATTTTGGCAGCTTTCAAAAAGAAAACGTTTTAGTGCAGCTTAGTCCAAGGGACAAATTAAAGCGATTCGGAAATTGAAATGTACCAGTTGATTTACTCAACAAGTGTAAATATTATAATTTGTTTGGCGTGTTGGATCTTTACAACCCACTAGGTTGGTTGGAAGGATAAAAAAAAACTGATTTGATACAAACTTTAAAAAAATATGAAAACCTTAGAACTCACAAATTTCTTTGCTCAATTTCGTTTATTCAACAAAAAATGTATTGTCTGACATTGAAACTGAGTTTCGCTCATCGATAGATTTCTCGAATGAAATTCTGTGGTCATTGCGAATATCAACGTTTAGTTTAACCAAATAGAAGTGAAGTCAACATTTTTTTTTAACTTCTTAAGATATTTGTCGCAAAAAATACATTATTGCGGTTGCATTTATTAGTGAGTTATAGAAATGTGACATACAGTGTAACCTCGGTTCTTGAACGTTTCCCATGTCGAACAAATCGGTTTTCGAACAGAATACTCGAGATGAAAATGCCTCGGTTATCAAACAAAATTTCGGTTCTCGAATAATGCCGAAACGAGCCGAACCAAGTTAACCCGAACGGAATAATTTCTTAGTCGACAACCGTGTTACATACATTCGTGTGTTGTGCTGTACCCTTTTTTTTCCCAATTTTATTGTACTGTGCCTTTTTTTCTCTTCATTAGTCTTTAGTCATGGCTCCAAAACAGTTAGCAGTGATACTGGTAAAGGAAAAAGAAAAGTTAAAAGAAAAACAATTGTTGATGATATTGTCTCTTCCTACTCAGTTTCATATGGTAAAATCAACGATCTATATACTATTCTTATAAATAAAGAGACGATCATGTTTTTCCTTCCCTTTTCCAAGCAATAACATCTCTTTCCTTTCTCTTCCCCTTACGCCATCAACTCTCCTTCTTACAGGTACAGTAAAATTGAAGTGTTGGTCTATATTTTACCTGTTTAATATTGGGTTTATTTTTTTCTTAGATTTAGTGATTTTCATTAGTTTTGCGTATAAACCTGTGCACAAAGTACTGTTGTTAAAGTTAAGCAATCATCTTAGGACCAGAAACGGATTAATCCATTTTACATGGATTCCTATTGGAAAAATAGTTTCGGTTTACGAACACTTCGGGTTACGAACGGGCTTCAGGAACGAATTAAATTCGTGAACCGATGTTGTACTGTATTTCAAACCGGACATACAAAATGATCTGAAATTTATCATTCTCCGATTTATAAAATTTAGTAACTGAAATTAAAGTGACCGAATCGCTTTAAATAATAATTGATTTTGATTCTCACAACTGGGGAAAATCCCCAATATAATCAAAGCAAGTTTACAACAAAGTTGCCCGTTTTTGTGTACAAGCAAAAAAAAAAAACCTGTTTAAATGCATACGTACACACAACTTCCGCACACACACACACACACACACACACACACACACACGTACACTTTTCAAACATATACACAGGGTTATTAAAAGAAGAGAGCAGATTTCGAAAATTTAAAAACAAATGCTGAAACACAGGAACACATTCACCACATTACCAGACAGCAAAAGGCTTAAAGTTATTTAAATATATATATATATATATATATACAAGTATATGATTGGTGTATATGGAATGAATTCCAATAACCAACAAATACTATTCTTAAAAGAGTGCTCAATACAAAGTAGAGCAGATATAATTATTTATTTAAAAAAAATTTATAACATAAATATGTTATAAAATCACTACAAAAATAGCCATTTTGTTTCAACACCCTCGGTGTCTTATCAAGTGATGATGTTGAATGTAAAACATCATCACTTGATAAGACACCGAGGGTGTTGAAACAAAATGGCTATTTTTGTAGTGATTTTATAACATATTTATGTTATAAATTATTTTCATAAATAAATAATTATATATATATATATATATATATATATATATATATATATATATATATATATAATGTATAAGTTCTATTTCTTCAAACTTGTATATATATATATATATATATATATATATTCGGTTGTATGGATATATATATATTCGGTTGTATGGATACACACATATATATATATATATATATATATATATATATATATATATACTTGCATGGAAGTAGTTTTCAACTCCGGGTTTCACTCTTGCAACTAAATATGTTAGGTCTATCACAGATATTGAACACTTTCCACTAAGTACTGCGCATATATATATATATATATATATATATATATATATATATATATATATATATATATATATATATATAAGTTATGAAAAACATGGTAATCCGTATGGGTAATCTCAAGGAGGGTGAAATCCTGAGAGCTCAATGTAAATCCAGAGCTTATATATATATATATATATATATATATATATATATATATATATATATATATATATATATACACATGGTGAGATTGGTAAATTATCACCATTTTTATTATTTTTATTTTAGTGCATGCTTGTTGTTTGTTTTTGATTTTGTCGACGGCACAGTATAGTATGGTCAGGTTTAGGTAAGATATGGATTAGTCTAATGATGATTATGAAGGTACGGCTGCTAGGAAAACTCACTCTGATCGTTCTGCTAAGAAAAGGACTCCCAAATTTGTTAGTGAAGGCTTCAGACACAACACAGGTACTCATCAAGTAGTGATGCCCTGGGTCAAGATGATTACTGCCGGAAGACTCTATGTCTGGAAACAAGGCTCTGAATCATATAGACTACAACCCTCTTGATTATTATGTGTGGGGCGCAGTTGAGCGAGAGACTAACAAAACTCTTTGTAACACCAAAGATGAACTGAAAGCAAGGATTATGGCAGCATTCACCAACTTAACCAGAGACCACCCAGAAGAGTTGCAGGAGATTCCGAAGTTGTCTAGTTGAAGCTAATGGCGATTATATTGAATAAATTTACTATTTAGTATTTCAGAATATTTTTGTGTAATTTTTGTAAATATATCTGTTAAAATGAGATGTCAATGTTATTTTCATTTTTGCGTAATTTAGATGACATTTTATCCCTCGCACCCTCTATACTAGTATTAGATATCCACATATGGGTGACAAAGATATATATTTTTTCCATTTTAGTTGACATGTACAAGAACAAGAAAATTTTTGAAAGAATCACAAAATGTTTTGGTTGCCCTTGTTCCTTTTCTCATTTTATTACGTCGGAAATTAACAGGGATATCATTAATGCAAACTGTCACTATCGGATATAAGTTAAAAATATAAGTAAATATAAGCAAAATATAAGTTAAAAATATGTTATAAATTATAAAAAATTAGAGAAATAATAAATATAAATCAAGAAATACATAGTTAAATCAGAAACAAAACGTAATGAGGACGTGCATATATATATATATATATATATATATATTCAACATACGCACATAGCTTGGAGATTTGCATTGAAGCATGAAACACACACTCGCCGCTTGGTGTTGACCTCAGTGCGTGCTTTTTTTTAATTTTTATATACCCTCATATATATATATATACAGTGGGGGGGAAATAAATATTCGTACACATGAAAAATTGTATTTTTATAAATGTAAAAGCCTTAACTAAAACAAATTTTGATACATGTTATGTGTAAAGATAGATTTTATTAAAAAATAGTAATAAACTTAATTAATTCTTATTCTAACAGAAATTAATGCATTTTCTTCATTTTAACCGATGAAAAAAAGTATTCGTACAAAACAAAAAAAGCATATTAATTTAATACTTTGTGGAATATCCTTTATTGAGTTCAACAGCTACCAGTCTATTCCTGTACGTCTCAACTAATGATTTACACAAATTGAGGGGTATTTTGTCCCATTCTTCTTGGCATATTTCCTTCAAATTCTTGATATTTGTTGGAGCTCTTTTCCCAACTTGAATTTTCAAATATCGCCACAAATTCTCGATTGGGTTCAAGTCTGAGGACTGACTTGGCCATTGCAAGACATCAACGTTACTTTCAGCTAACCATTTCTTTGTATATCTAGCAATTTGCTTAGGATCATTATCTAGTTGGAAAACTCAGGTAGCCGAAGTCTCTCAACGCATTAAATTGTCTTGCAGGATTTTCTGGTATCTTTCGGCATTCATCTTGCCATCTATTATTGATATTCTGCCAACACCTTTTGCAGAAAAACAGCCCCAGATCATGATACTGCCACTACCAAACTTTACAGTTGGCAACGTGTTCTTTGGTAAGTAGGCTTCACCGTCCTTCCTCCACACATGATTTCGATAATTATGACCAAACAACTCTATTTTAGTTTCATCTGTCCATAGTACTTTTTCCCAAAACGAATATTCTTTATCCTTATGATCTCTAACGAATTTAGCCTATCATCTCTGTGTCGTTTCCAGAGGAGTGGAGTCTTCCTTGGGATGCGTGATTTCAGACTGTTTTTGTGTAGTTCATTACTTATTGTACGCTTGGTTACTTTAATCCCTAATGCACGCAGAAGTTCCTGCAGCTCTTCTCGGGTAACCTGTGGATTTTGTTGGATCTGGCTTCCTAATATCCTTGCTGATCTTGGAGAAATCTTCCTCGGCGCACCTGTTCGTCTTTGGTTTTCGACGCTGTTACGAGTTTTAAACCTTGCAATGAACGAAGCAATTGTAGTAAAAGGAATATTCAGGTTTTTAGAAATCGTTCTGTAACTGTTCCCATCTTTCCAAAGAGACAAAATGTGTTGTTTTTGTGAAATAGTCAATTCTTTACCTTTAGGCATTATTAGAACCTTCTCGTAAGACTAGAATTTGCAGAATGCTCTGATAATGGCTAATAGCGTTAACTATAATTACTGATAACATTACTGGAACATTCTAGAATATACTTTTTTCATAATTGATTATTTTATTCCAATAATTGATTTGTACGAATACTTTTTTCATCAGTTAGAATTTTAAAAAATGCATTAATTTCTGTTAGAATAAGAATTAATTAAGTTTATTATTATTTTTTAATAGTATGTGTCTTTATACATAAACTGTGCCGAGATTTGTTTTATTTAAGGCTTTTACATTTATAAAAATACAATTTTTCAAGTGTACGAATATTTATCCCCCCACCCCCACTGTATATTCGTAAAATACATCTATTAGATGCTTTGGTACACATCATCAGTGATGTTTCTAGCCGAGGTTCATTGGGGGTTTCGAGTCTTTCAACATCATTCACCCGCTCCACGGTACGGCGACCCAGCCAATCGGTTATCGATTCATGCACCTTCCGTTAACTAGAGTTTTTTTTTTCATCTTTATAACTACACACTGCAACTCCCTTTAGCAATTTATAGCCCATTCCCAGATAACTTCCGGGTCACCAGCAATGTGAGCTCTGTCATAAAAAAAATGAAGCAAACGCACACACAATTTCTATCTTGTTAGAAACATGGGGGCTTGCTTGGCTTGAATTGGTAAGTAACGATTTGTTTCGCTCACTGAGACATGGACACATACATGTACACATACGAAAACGCGCTCAAGAATCACGTTCCGTTTTCGTTCATGTTAATCATTCGCCCGAAGGAGAAGAAAAAAAAATTATCCTTCCCGTTTTTTTTAACCTCCCCCTGAATGAGTCACACACACACACATCAATGCCGGCACATTCACACACCAACATGCAAAACATAAATAAATAAAATGAATATATATATATATATATATATATATATATATATATATGTAAAAGTGAACATAGAAGTCAACACTTAGAGGCGACAGTCTGTTTCATGCTAGATGCAATCGTCAGGCACTCGTGGCCTGACGATTGCATCTAGCATGAAACAGACTGTCACCTCTAAGTGTTGACTTCTATGTTCTCTTTTATATTTACACACGCTCTATCTCTGATACTGAGCACTTTATCCCATAAATATAACACATCTTAAGACTATATATATATATATATATATATATATATATATATATATATATATATATATATATGCCGTAACCCTGGTATGGAGCAAGCAGGTGATAGATCTTAGCCAGAGATCACCCGGAGGTAACAATGGTTCGGGGTATCCTAATTCTGTCCCCTAGTCGAAACTCCATTGTCGGGTGTAGTTTTAGGTTACCCCAAGACCAACCCCCAACAATAAAAAAAAAAAAAAGACTCGACAATAAACAAAAATATCAATCGCTACTTCCTTTCATCTCTTTACTGACTGCCAATCATTTGTTCTTTTCAATCATAACCATCTGGTGGCTTCTTCTGCTGCCAATGTTTTTGAGTGAATAGCCTTGTTTTTTTCTAAACTTGTTACACCACTTTTTTTGTCAGCATCTTACACAGTGATCGTCCTTCAAATCCTCTGCAACCGATTTCAATCGTTTCGTACTGGGCTCGCCAACCACGTGTTTTACTTTGCTCTACAATCTGTAAATATTTTCCAAGCTTCCTTTCGTGGTCTTCGTCCATATTCTCTTCCCAAGAGACTGTTAATTCTAACATGATGATTTGCTTGGTCTTTTCAGAATAAAAAATCATGTCTGAACGAAGCTTAGTTTGTAATATTTCCACTTGAAATTTAAGCTGCTCTCCTATATCTTCTCTCAATTGCCAGTCCGGGGCAAAGCTAAGGAGGGATGTTTTCTTCTTCTGCAATGTCTTTACCTTTTTACCGGCTTTGACAAAATTCATCTTCTTTTTATTTGGTTCATATCTGTTTTGTTTTATAATCCTTGAGACTATTGTTGTAAAGACTCCGAAAACTTTATCATGTCGCCATCGCTAAGCGATTTGGAGCAACCGCTCAATACATGTTGGAGAGATCCTCTCTTCTGGCACAATGGGCATAGTGGAGACTCGCGCTTTCCCCACGTGTGGAGGTTTACCCGGCTGGGCAGTGTATCATACAGTACCTGCACAAAGAGGTTTGTATTACTGGGATTAGTATACCAGAGGTCTGTCCAGGAAATCTTCCTATTTTTCCAGGTTTCCCCATTTCGTAAGGCCACAATTTTACTGGATCTGATTTCTTCCACACCTGCTCTCACTTCATATTGAAGAACGTATTTCCGTTCTTTTCTCTTTTCCCTCCCTCGTGGACTGGAAGAGTAACCTAGGCCTAATCTGCCCACTGCTACCTTTTCCTAGTAGCGCTTTCTCTCTCAACCTTTGTTCTGCTGTACTGGGTTCGTGCAATGCCTTCCACTTTCTCCCAGTTCGTACTTCTATTCCTCGCTTCTGCAAGTTTAGGGTCTTTTGAATCCCTATATAGGATTTCCCTCCCCGTCTTTGCCACTTTAAACTCTTCAACTAATCCTGTAAAGGGAAGTTGCAATGCGTTGAAAACTCCATACAGAGCTGCTCTGTTTAGACTCCTCGGTAAGCCGAGCCATTTTCTCAAATATCCGCTCACTGTCTTCTCCATTTTCTCAAACTGTATTCAATGACACTTCATATAACATCAGTGGCCACAGTGTATGTGAATGAAGGCCAAATATTAAGATTTTTTATTTAATTTTTCTAGGCTTTCTGCTATTTTCCGATTTCTTGGGAGAAGCGGAACTAAATCTGTCTAATGTTTTATGAATGATTTCAGTTTTCATAAAACGTTTTCAAAGAATGTCGTTTTTTTCAATATAGGGAAAAACATGCGAGACATATTGTAGTATTAAAATAAAGGAAGTAGTGACATGTCACCACAAACCGATGTAAGAAAATCCGATATGCGTCAACGATCGCTGTATACATTCGCGCCGTTCGAAAACCGGATACGAAACATAATATAACCATATCAACCACAAACACTGATATATCATCATATATTTTCACTACTTCTTATATATAGATAAACGTAGATTCTATCACGCATACACACACACGCACAAACAAACACACACAGAAACACATATATTGTGTATTTAAGCAGCAATCACTCATTTATACATGTTTCATTAAAGACGATAAACAAAGTACTGCGTTTAAGCTTTTTATTTAATTTTTCTTGTGTTCCAACAAGTGTTTTCTTTTCTGGACACAGAGTGTTTAGATACTGTTCAAATGTTATGTAATTCTGAGCACTTTCGGCTATACCTTAACTTTAAGAGTGAATGCATAACTCAGATACAAAATAGCAGTGATAAAAACTAAAAAGAGTACATAATTCATCCTCTCGTCTACTTTTCCTTAAAGAACTCAAACAGACACTGGTTAAGGATGGCTTCCCTAACCACCTTACCGACCACCAAATTAGACTATTTCTTTCCAAAGTAAATAATAATGACAGTGAACACACAGTAAAAATAGCATAAATATTTTCTATAAGAGTCAAATGCGCGTCAACTACAAACAAGATAAATCTTCACTTAGAAATATCATAAAGAAATACACTACCCCAGTTGATCCGAACAACAAAATCAAATTATCTACTACAAAAAATTTAAAACGGCTAACCTTATCCTCAAAAATAACAACACACCAAATGAAAATTACAATGAATGAACATTATTTATGGGTTCAAATGCACCTTAAGGAACTGTGTTCCCGATCAAACCGAATTCATAAATAATTACATCGGTCACACGATTACAT
>OZ010584.1:90724103-90874103 GCA_963932145.1 Acanthosepion lycidas
AAGTTGATTTCGTATCTGCATTTAGAACTGGGTTCTGATCTTTTTTTAAGTAGTTTATATTCTTCTAGAAAAGCTGTTGTTATTTTCTCCTTTGTTTTGAGGTGTTGTAAGCATGTGCTGATTTTGATATTTCTAATGTGGTTGGTGTGTTTTGGTTTTAGTTTTGAGGTTCTATATGTATTTTTAGAATGTACTATTTTATGGCTAAATTATGTGACTAGCTTCTATGTTTTCAGGGACATTTACTGTGGAAAACACAATAGTAAAAAATTGCTTTCTTCCGTTGTGTTTTACATGACTTAGAGTATATTTTCAAAGCAGCTACTGTTAGGTTTTGAGTACTTTTGTTGAATAAGTCGAGCAGTTTGATAGAGCGGAAAAACTAAAATGTATAGAAATAACATCGTTTTTATTGAATTGGAGTTATATCAACGTGTATGTCTTTTAAAACTACCATCATTGATTATATTTATTTTGATTGAAATATTGAAAATAGAAGTTAAGAAACATTTTGTTAAAAAAAAAAACTAAAAATAATGTATCGTTTTTCCTTGTCACATCGCTTAACTCTATTTTTGTTCTTTCTTTTATTCGTCTTTCAACTTTTGCTACGTTTGAATCATTTGACTGTGCACATTGAAATATTCTTTTTGTTCTTAACATTTAAAGCATTTAGTTTCAATTTATCTTAAATTTCCTATTGAAATTATCTCACGTCTGTCTCTTCACCTGCCCTTGACGTTTTTTATTTGTTAGGCTTCAATCATTCTATTTTGTAGGTTGATTGCTTTATGTTATTAAGATTTTAAATCTTCAGTTTCACTTTATATCACCCAAAAAGCTTCCTTTTCAATGCATATTGAAAATTGTCGCATCAGTGCGCAATTTTGAATTCTAAAAATCTGTATTTTCATGCTCCAAATATTTAAAATACAAATAAACAAACAAAATCTATCTATCTAAATATCTAGCTAGTTATGTGTGCGTGTGTGTGCGCACATGAAAAGTTTTCGCCCAACACACTTTTAGAAAATCTGACCAAACAGAATTGAGTGCGTTTGATGCGGATGCGATAAGAGATATGCATATTAATTAGTTGTTTTTTTGAATGACAAATCTTTAGAGAATGGTGCGTGGCATACTGATAAAAATAAATAAAGGATACGGCATCACAAATAAATGCGTGCAATGAATATTTTTAAAATCATTTCGACCAAAGCAAGGCGATAAAAGCCACTAAGATACAAGAAGTAACTGAAAGTGAAAGAAACAGAAAGGACAAAAATAAAAATAAAAAAGCGGAGGGTTCAAAGAGACAGAAGATTAACCATTAGCGCTGCGTTTAAATGTTTTAAGATTGTAGTTGATAGGAAAGCAATGAATCAGAAGAGATCTCCACTAGCAAGAAGTGCAGGAGAAGAAACTATTAGCATTGAACTTACGGTTACAACTAACAAATTCAACAGTAAAATTATGAGACCTAACTGCCATTCTAGTAATGTGCTTAAATTCGTGAAGTCGAGGTACCAAAGTGGAAAACTCATCAGAACATTTACCGTGAAAAAAAGATATGTTACGGTGATGGCAATGTGACTGACGCAAAGATGCCAGGCCAGGACCGATATCGTTGCATATTCTTCTTTTGATTTCATTAAGAATTCCTAGACACACTGCAGAAGCACCAGAATATATGTTTCAGCAATATTCGATACACGGCAGAATTGTAGATTTACAAATGTACGAAACAAAGTCTAGCGAGAAAAATTGTCTAGCACAACTGAGTGAACCAATTTTCCTAGCAGCAGATTTAGCAATTGATTCAATTGATTCATGTCAGTGGAAAAAAGATAGACGAAGAAAGTATAGTGAGTTGGTTTCCTAATGATCAGCACCAGCCATATCGACAGAAACTGAAAATATCCTTAAAAGTAATTAATAGAGATCACTTTCTTTTGGGAGGTGTCAGAATTAACAAGTAATTTCTTGCCCCAGTTAACAATAGATTGAAGGTCACTTTTGAGATCATATGCTAATTAAATTTTATAAAACCCATTAGTGTTACTAATAAGACAGAAGTAAATAATTGTGTTATCAGTCATTATTGGGAAACTGAAGACATCAGGAAGAGCGCTGATAAAAACAAGGAACAAAATTCGAAAAAAGAACAATGAGGGGACATTCGCATTGTTTATTTTCTATTTGATTTGGTAACTATATTTGGCATATTCCTAAATAAAAAATAAAAAAGTAAAATAAAGAAGGGAGTGATATTAACTGATAATGGTTTATGAAAGCTGAAAACACTCAGAAGATAATTTATGTTCAAATTCTCCGTGGAACGCAAAAATAGTTTGAACCACAGGAAACTTAATTAAAAATTTTCAAAATATTTTTGTTGTTCTGCAACCAAACGTGCATAGCACCACCCATATATATATATATATATATATATATATATATATATATATATATATATATATATATATATTAATAAAAAGAAAGAACAGTAAGATATATAATCCGGTGTTCTTATAGATATTTTTATTTTTACAAAATAGTGCTCAATGTAAATTTACAGAGCATTAATATTATAAGTTAATAGACTTAAAATATGGTTTTTCGCTACACAGTTCTAACCATGTTTCAAAAATGGAAGCTAAAAGCCCCTAATTTAATTTTGTACTTAAATTAAAGACATCACTTTCATTTCATCCTCAAGCGAATTTTGGAGTAACTTTAAAAATTACATGGTTTTAAATACACAGCCAAAACAAAATTCATGTTTCCAAGGTTACAGATAAATCTATTTTGCTAGACTAGGGGTGTCAGTATGTTCAATATGTTTATATTTTAATGTATCAGTTATTGTTACGTTTTGGTAGTGGGTAGGGATGTATTTTTCAATGAAATCTAACATCCGTTAAAAGCGTGTCGTCTGGATTTTTTTTTTTTTTTTTTTTTTATTAACGGCTAAAATTCTAACTGCATTTTTTTCTTTCAATATTTAAAGATTTTTGGGAGGTGTCTACGTCAGATTAATACTTTTTTTTAACTACGATTTGAAATATTTTTACTTTTAATTTTTAATATACTATATTTCTATCAAGAACAATTAAATGTAATTAGAATCCCTTACAGTTTGTAGAATTATTATCACATCAAGTTTTTTTTTTTTTTTTTTTTTTTAATTTTATACTTGTGTATTATTCAAGTAAAATTTCCATTTCTCTGATTAAGTAAACTTTAGGTATTTATTTAATTACGAATTAAAAGGAATTTTAGGTTAGAATTCATTATAATTTTAATTACAACTTTAAAATATTTTCATTATTTTTATTTTTTTTTTTTTTATTTTTTTTTTTTTTAATTGAAGTAAATGTATTAGGCCGGGGCAGAAAATAATGACGCAATAACGCCGCTACTTGGCGTTAAAAAATACGTCAAAAACCGACAACATTACGCCACCATCTCTACATCAACTCAATATTTGAATTACTATCAATAAGTAAAATTATTTTTCTATATTAAATATGTTTGTATTACTATTTTTAAAATTTTATATTTAAATATATATATATATATATATATATTTTTTTTTTTTTTTTTTTTTTTTTTATGGCCAAAATACCTAATTCATTTCACTGATTTAGTAAACTTAATTTATTTATTTAATCTTAATTTAAATTTAAAAGAAGTTTAGGTTAGAATTCATTTTAATTAATTACAATTATAATTACAACTTTAAAATATTTTCATTGTTAGTTTTTATAGAGTATATTTCATTTAAATTCTATATCAAGTATATTACGACTTTTAAAAAAAATTTTTATTTAAATATTATTGAAGTAAAATTTTTTTTTTTTTTTTTTTTTCTTATATTTAAAGATTTTTGGTAGGTGTCTACTTCAGAATACATTTTATTTAACTACGATTTGAAATATTTTTACTTTTAATTTTTTAATATACTATATTTCTTTCAAGAACAATTATTTAAATGTAATTAGAATCCCTTACAGTTTGTAGAATTATTATCACATGTAGTATATTACTATTTTTTTAGAAATTTTATGTTTCAATATTATTTAAGTAAACTTTCCATTTCTCAGATTTAGTAAACTTTATTTATTTAATAAGTAAAATTATTTATTTAGTAAGTAAAATTATTTTACAATTATATTACGATTTTATTTTTTATTTATTTATTTATTTATTTATTTATTTTTTTTTTTTTGTCAAAAATAGCTAATTCATTTCACTGATTTAGTAAACTTTAGTTATTTATTTAATTATAATTTAAAGGAATTTTAGGTTAGAATTCATTTAATTTTAATTTACTACAATTTTAATTACAACTTTACAATATTTTCCTTTTTTATACTATATTTTATTTAATTGAAGTAAATGTAATAGGCCGGAGCAGAAACAATGACGCAATAACGCCGCTCTTTGACGTTAAAAAATACGTCAAAAACCGACATCTTCGCGCCACTACCTCTGTACCAACCCAATATTTGAATCACTTACAATAAGTTAAATTATTTTTCAATATTCAGTATGTTTGTATTACAAATAATTTAAATTTTATATTTAAATATTATTTAAGTAATTTTTTTTTTTTTTTTTTTTATGGTAAAAGTAGCTAATTCATTTCATGATTTAGTACACTTAATTTATTTATTTAATTTCAATTTAAAAGAAGTTTAGTTTAGGATTCATTTTAATTAACTACAATTATAAATACAAATTTAAAGTATTTTCCTTGTTAGTTTTTATAGACTATATTACATTTAATTTTTATATCAAGTATAAGTATATTACGATTTTTAAATTTTATATTTAAATATTAATTTAAATATTTTTTTTTTTTTTTTTATATATATCCTTTGTACATACAATTGAAACTATATATTAGTAATGACATGGGTCATCCAATGGTCCACATCCTCTAGCTTTTCATCATAATTTCATTTTTCTGTAGGTGTTTTATAGGAATCCTTTGAGTGTCGGTATTTCTTTTGGGTGGGTGTTTAGGTTAGAATACGTATTATTTAACTATGTATAATTTTAAAAGATGTTTAGGTTAGAATTCGTATTAACTACAATTTTAAATACAACTTTACAATATTTTCATAATCATTTTAATAGACTATTTTTTAGGAATAACCAATTAAATATAATAGAATTCCTTACAGTATATAAAATTAATTTTCCATGTTAAATATAAGTATATATATTACCTAATCCTATTTTATAAATTTATTTTTATTTTTATTTTTAAATATTATTTAATGAAAATTTTTGACAATGACGGCATAAAATAGCTATTTCATTTCTCTGATTCAGTAAATTTTTATTTTTTATAAACTTAGTAATATATAGTTTCTCATGTATGCACAAAGGGCATGGGTCATTTAATGACCTACATATTCTAGCTTTTCTTATTAACTTCCATTTTACTGTAGGTGTTTTATTTGATTCTTTTAGGTACCAGAAGTATTTTGATAGAGATGTCTGATTTTTATATTTATTTATCCTAAATGAGCTTTGATGTTGGTTGAATCTTTTTTTGAATTCATGGCTAGTGCAACCTATATATATTTTTATGTTTTCTGGTCTTTCAATCGAAGAGATATTGCATTGGTATACTTAAATTAGGGGCTTTTAGCTTCCATTTTTGAAACATGGTTAGAACTGTGTAGCGAAAAACCATATTTTAAGTCTATTAACTTATAATATATATATATATATATATATATATATATATATATATATATATATATATATATATATATACTGCGTATTTAGACAGCATATGTTTATCTTAGTATTGGAGATAGAGTGTTTACGGTTATAGACTATGAACGTAAGAACCAGCACTGCATGATGACTGTCATTTTTAAAAAATATTGTTTCATATCTGCTATACTTATAGGAGAAGCGTGCTAAATATCTTAGAAACACTTATAATTATAGACTGTTAAGTGTTAACATAAGATTAATGGATATTTGATCTGAAGATCCCATTGAGCTGTGAAACTGAGTCATCATTTAGTGCCGATTCCTATGTCCATATTATCTATCTATCTATCTATAGAGGGCGATAGATAGATAGATAGATAGATAGATAGATAGATAGATAGATAGATAGATAGATAGAAAATTTGTTCTTTGAATTGAAGAGAACTTGTTTAAATACATTTTTGCTGTCTAAATATATCCTAAACACACACAACCCCCACACAGTAAACGTATTTCAACAAAAAACCTGCTGAAGAAAATCAATGAAACATTATATCTATTTATTCCTCTTTCTATGTATGTATGTATGTATGTATTTATCTATATATATATATATATATATATATATATATATATATATATATATATATACAAAGTTTGTATTAATTTTAATATGGACGTCCACAAATTACATGTGTGTGATTTTGTATCATTGCTGCTAATATTTATGATGCACTTGTTATATAATACGAGGAACTAAAATTTTAGGAAACTTCAGTCGCGAGATGGGTTATTCCGCGAAATAAAACTTTGATGGAAAATCAGGTGCTTTGTTTCTTGTGGCGGGATTTTGGGAAGTGTGTCAGATATCTGGCGACATCAGTCACCGAGTTACTAAACATATGAACATGTTGACCAAAATTTGAACACCACACACGAAGCTAATGTAGTACAGTCGTTTTCCACTACTCTTTTGGAGCCAGTTTCTAAACAGCTGATATAAGAGTAGTTCGAAGGGAACATTGGCCAACAGTTTTTATATAATTGTTTTTTCACTATTATTGTGTATAATTCTGCTAAGTTTTGTGTAGCAGCTTCCATAAAATGTACTGAAAAAGTCCTTTTGAGGATTAGTTCGAATGATATATAGCTTTTTACAATAAAAGACTCATTTGAAGGCAAAATATCAAGTCTCTAATCAGTAAATATTTACCTAAGTTTAGTGCAACGCAAAATCATAAAATTTGACAACAGACTTGTATTACATTATAAATTTTCCATTTCGAGCTATACACAAAGAAAGAAGGTTCGTTTCAACTTCAAAATATGTCAAAAGAAACGGTACAGCGACAGAAGTGAGTCAGAACAATCGGTTTTGATTTACATGATTCTGAACAAATAAACTCATGCCAATGCTTAGAAACTTTTAATTGTTCAATAAACGATAATGTGAACTCGAACTCTTTATTCCGATGTCAATGAAAAGGAGCGTTATTTTTTTAATTTTTTATTGCTATGGGAAAGAGAATTGTTTACAGTAAATTTATCTGCGTAGGTCGTATGCAAGTTGGTGTCTGTCAATGGAATATTAGTTAAGAAGCCACTTTTGCAGACCATTGTTCAAATACTGCTTTCGTTCGAGCCTCACTGGTTGCCTCATTGATATGACTCTGAACTAGCAAATATCTATAACAATAAAAGGCCTCGAAGTTGCCTGGTAGCGTAGATACTTGCAGAATATTTCTTTCCTTGTGCAGAAATCTCTTCCACTCATACGTTCGTATCAAAAAACACAAATCTGATTTTGTTTTCATGTTAGTAGAACTTTGAAGTACATTTCGAACGATGCACTGATAGGTATATATCAAAGTTATGACTAACTTTAGACATGGAAAACCTACTATATTTCACATAATTGAAAAATCTTAACAGTAAAATCAGTTTGGGAAACTAGATAATACTTAAATTGACTGGCCCGTTCGTAAAAAATAAATAGAAGAATTTGTGGGTGAATAATTTTCGTATAATTTTAGACTTTCCTCAACCTATGATATATTTTAGATTGATTGATTGATTTGTTCTTTATGGATTATCAACCTTTTGCAGGTTATTTAAAGCCAGAAAATATTTTTAGATTGGAAAAATCTTTGGAGAATAATCTAGATACTAATCAGGCTTGAAGTTGCTTAACTTCAGTTATCATACGTTTTTGGACGTGATATGGTAGTAAGCCGACATATTTTAGAATTGAAAATATTTTTATGAAATTAGAAGTGTTAATCATGTTCACAATATAAATACAATGTCATATCAACCTCTGATTTTTAAATGGTTATACAGGGCCGACGATAGGGCCTCGTCCTCCCCTTCCCCAACTTTGATACGCACCCCCACCCTTTCTACTACATGTCGATTTCTAAATTTCCCAACTTGGCGACCACAAACTCCCGAAGGAAAATTGGGGTTGGGGAAGGGCAGCGTTTTTTTTTTAAGTACCAAAAATCAGGAAATTATCCAATTTAAATTAAAATTTCAGTATATATTCATTAATTATTTACTTTTATAATAAATAGCTTTTTTAATATATATATATATATATATATATATATATATATATATATATATATATATATATATAACAATATAAATAAGATACATGAACCCCGAACCTGTATATGAATGATATGATTGTTTGCGACGATGTATTCTCGCCAATTAAATCATTAACCTCTATATTTGTTTTTTGTATGAATGATTCATGAATTTATAAATTATAATTGCACCTTTTAATTGAAATTAAAATAACTGATCCAACGTGCAACTCTCGGATAATAAGTGTGACATTACTGTAATTATTGAACAATATAGTTCATGCCATATTCACGGAAAATCTACCAGTAAAAAAGAATTCTCTTATTGCTATATTTGTACAAAAACGCACAACCTTAAAATTTAAATTCAAACTCAGCGTTGCGACCGCACGTTCCAAAACAATAACACATTTCTCAGCATTTTTTCGCATTACATTTTCGTTGTCCTCTTATTACTGAGAAGTAAAAACAAGAACAAAATCTACTTCCATACCTGACGATGTCTGTCGGAACAGACGAAAGCTTGTAAAAAATTAAAAAGACCTTATGCAACTAGAATTTATAAACGGGGATCATATTCATATACATGTTCGGGATTGATGTATCTTATTTATATTGTTTGCGATGATGTATTCTCGCCATTTAAATCATTAACCGCTATATTTGTTTTTTGTATGAATGATTCATGAATTTATAAATTAATGAATGTATATGCCCGTTTCTTCTTAATAATTAGTAATTTTGATAAATGTATTTTCCTGAAAAGATATTTTAATATGAAAATTTAAGTAAATTTCAACCGACAGTAACAACAACGGTTCGTTCAATGAATGCCGAATATTTCTTGTATAGAAATGATTAATTTTACTATTACCAAGAAATACGTCGCAAATGATTTTACGCAAAGAATTTACCGGAAAGGACTTTATTATTATTGGTATGTATTAAGGATTTTGAAAGATGAATTACTATTGAAAAAGTGCTATAGTGTTTCGTTGACATAAAGGTCCTATTTTCTAAAAAATAAAATAAAATACAAACTGTTTTAATGTAAACTTTTTATAATCTTCAATCCAGAGTAACATTAGCTGTTGGGTCAGTGAATAACAAAGGCTTCCTCTATGGAAATGACTAATATTAACATTACAATTACGATCTTTATGCTGCTTTTCCTTTTAGTACAATATTACGCCTGATACATTGTACGTCTTTCTTCAGGTGTATGCTCTCACTCAGGGTCGCTTTTTTCAGAAATTGTTGCTGAACAGGAAAATGTATCGACTGTCTTGACTTCTCCACAATAACGCGAGCCATACAAACAATTCTATTCTCAGGAACCCGTGTAATATGAGTGATTCAATACATTTTATAGGCCCACTTATTATTTCATCGCTGAGCAAAAGAATATAAACCCCACGGAAAGACACACATACACGTGGGAAAAAGCTGTTTAAGTGGAACTTCTCAGTAACAGAATACAAGGCGAAGGTGAGTAGTTCGACTTAGCTTATGCGACTTGGCGGAACAAATCAATGTAGCCCGTCTGAACATTATTTATGGAGATAGCGACATGTGTGCAACATTTCATCTGTGGAAAACGTGTTGTAGGGTGGAAAATAATTCGTCACACACAGACTGCGTAGACAATTTTGGAAATCAAGACTGAAGATTAGGCGGCACCAGCCCAAATATGACAGCAGCACTCCATTTTCTTCCTGTTCTGACTGTGGAAAAGGTAGTGCATCGTAGCAGGAATCAGATACTGAAACGGTTTGGGGAACCGACAATTTTTCCAGCATTTTTAGCTATAGATCGTATATCCGAGTTCCACTTTTGGATGAACTTAAGTCTCCCAATAACCGTTCAAGGAAAAGGGACGGCTTAAAAGTACACTCGTTCATTGCGATAGACAAGACCTCAGGGTCTGCTCGGTGATGATAGAACGTTACTAGTTTGGTTTTTGAAGTATTGAATGTAACCAGCCAGTTTTTCTCCCAATGAGTTCAGAGGTCAGAGGAAAGATCAGCTACCAGGCTTTGGTCATTTAGAATTTTGTAGACATTGCAAAATCAGAATAGTTTTCAGTGACACAGCTACTCTTCGCAACTTCCCGACTAGAATTTGTCTGACAAAAAACTGAATAAAATTCAATGAAAATATAAAAAAGTTATATAAAGTAGAAGTTACATGCCTTTTGAAAATCACACTTGAGAAATATTATTATTCTTTTATCTACTGTGTTTGTTTAGGACGTAGGTGACCATGGTTCCCTACAACTTTCTATTCCTTGTAGCTCTTAGCAGTGTTTCTCCCTTTGTCAAAGCTCCTGCCCACTTTTCTGTCATCCACTTACACAAGCTCGTCAGTAGCTTCCCCTTTCTCTCTTGCCAGTTTTCTAAGTCTCTCTTTCTCGTTATGTGTCCAAGAAATTTCAGTTTTCTTTTTTTCACTTTTAGCATCCAGCATCCTTCTTTAGAACCACATTTCTGCTGCACCATTTTGTTTCCATTTTCTCTAACACTTCGTCGTTTCTCACATAATTAGCCCATAGTATCTTCAGTATCCTTCTGTAGAATAACATTTCTCTTGATTCAGGTCTCTTCACCACCTTTGAGGAGATTGTCCAGTACTTACTGCTATACAGGAGGACAGATATCATCTAACAGTTCAGTAGTCTTTTTCCCTGTTTCTAGTGAAGTTTTCTATTTCTTAATACTTTGCTTAGCTTTTGGAATGCATCTTTCGCTATCCCGGATGTCTTCGGATATCAGTGCCGTACATTCCGTCCTCTGTTAAAACACTTTCCAAATATTTAAATATTTTTACTGGTTTGATTTTAGAATCTCTGATTTGCAATTCGCACTTTGGGCTCATGCTTTTGCTAACAACCAGGCATCCTGTCTCCTTGTTGATGTCTAATCCTTTTTTCTCGCTTACCTTCACTAATTTTGTAGGAGTTTTTGTATTTTTCTTTCCGTGTTTGCTATCAATACTGTATCTTATGTTGCGAAGATTATGGCCGCCAATAAAGAATCCTGCTAGGACTTCTAATTCTCTCAGAATCGCCTCGCTGGCTGAATAATTCCATTGAACAGAAACATCCTTGTCTTAAACACCTTTCTATTTTTGTATATCTACTGAACTCATCTTCTATCTGTATGTAGGCAGTTTGCTGCCGGTATAGGTTCTTGATTATTCTAACTTATTTCCCAAATATGTCAATGTTGCTGAGCAGTTCCAACAGCACTTTGGGGCGTATTTTATCAAACACCTTTACGTATTCTATAAAAAACGAGTACACGTCCTTTTGTATTGTTCTTTCTGATAACATTCTGAGAATAAATATCGTGTTCCTTGTCACAGTGTCTTTGACGAACCCGCACTGTTCCTGCCCTATTCCCGGGATACGGGGCCTAAAATTAGTCAACTGTGTGTTATAATTAGGATTGTATTTCGAAGCCAGTAAAACTGACTTTTTAAACTAGTATGGTACAGAGCTAGGAAATTAAAGGAAATTAAAATAGGAAAATTGATACTGGACTAACGAAATTATAACAAAAGAAACTCAGCATCGGAATTGTTTTGTATTTTAAAATCATTGAGCGGCTATTCGTCACATACAGCGACAACATAACTATATCTGATCCCGAAAGCTGATCTACGACGTAAATACTAGGTCGTGTACATTCTTGTCAAGAAAAAAGTAAATACGTTCAAATTTTGTGAATAAAAGATGGTAATTTGTCATGCCAACTTAATTGAATATATAGAATTTAAAGTTTGCGTGTTGATGTATCGTAACTGTGTCCGTGTTTACATGTAAACAATTAGGAAAAAGCAGATAAAAACTTGGGTTTCTACTGTCGTGGTGGTGGTCTAAAGTGTTGTAGCTGAGAGAAGAGATGGATTCATACCATTCATAAGTGAATACAATGAGCTTGAATGGAATTCAAATTCTTCTCTCCGATTCCTTAATCCAAGCCGCTATCCATTACTTCATTGTGCCTCCATGGGTTTCTACTACCAAGCGTTTATTCTTTTTTTTTATATATATAAACTATAGTGAAACAAAGTTCTCAATATCTCTTGGGTATGTCCGTTTTCTTTTCTTGTTTTTGGTGCAGAAGTTACAGTAACTCCGGATAAGCATCATTATAATGGTTAAGCTCAAGTTAGCTTTGCGCTGAATTGGAACGACCAAAGAAAGTGTGTACTTAGTTCATCGGTAGTTATAACGGTCGAGCTTAAGTCAGCCTTGTGCTGACTTGGAACATCCAAGGTAAAACTTGTCTTATTTCATCGTTGGAGTTTCGGCAAAACACCTGCGAACGCTATGCGTTGTAATGTGGTAGAGAGTTTCTTTTTGATCCAGAAGTAATTTCGGGCAAGTCATGATAAACATGTTTATAATGGTCAAGCTCAAGTCAGCTTTGCGCTGAGTTGGAACAACAAAAAAAAAGGTTGATTTACTTCGTAGGTGGAGGCTTTGGAAGGCACGTGTGAACGACATATGTTGGAAAGTGGAAAGAGGGTTCAGTCGTCATTGAACAAGTAAAACAAACGTGTTCCAGCGGGGTGCTGTCATCTATGACTGATATATCTTGGAAGAAGAAGGCAAAAAATAGAGAGGGATGAAATGTTTGTTTTTTATTGACTTAAAGAGCGCCACCTAAAGACGTTTGACGAAGTCAAGTGGGTTAATAAAATTTCCGGTTTCTTTATTACTAGGATCATAGGAAAATGTATTTCTTTTTTTTTTATTATCCGTTATTATTTTTCACACAGACTATAAACAGGTTGCTTTAGCTTAAGACCTTTCTAAAAATGAACGAATGTGTTAACCTGTGTGCAAATAAAATAGATGTTTGGCTGTAGAATTCTTCCGGTGAACTATCGTGTTCTGTTCAAAATTCAGTTCTTCATGGAAAGCTGAAAAGTTTTTAAACTGAAAAGTTAAAGTGCAGCATATCACCATGGGAGAAATATCTATGTTACTTGAGCTACCACTATTTTTGCACCTTTAAGTAATATGATACTGGGACTGCCTGATGACAGGCAGAAAAGGTATTCTATGATGGTTAACTGAAAGCAATTTTGTTTGGGAGGCGTTAAAATCTACAAGCCATTTTCTGTCACAATTAACCACTGAGTGGACGTCATTTTCAAGAGCAGCTGCTAGGTTTACTTTGTCATATCTATATATCTATATATCTATATATATATATATATATATATATATATATAGAGAGAGAGAGAGAGAGAGACAGAGAGACAGAGAGAAAGTTTCAAATTAAAAAAATAATAATGTTTTTATGAAAGTATTTATTTATTTATATATATATTTGATATTTCAGATTGACCTCAATCTTTCTTCAGAAATAACTTTTTGTTACAAATAAATCATTATGCTATATATGAAGAAATATACTCTTAGGGTGTGCTATAGCTATATTTATGGGATAAAGTGCTCAATATTAGAGATAGAGCGTGTGTAAATATTAAAGTGAACATTGAAGTCAACACTTAGAGGCGACAGGCTGTTTCATGCTAAACTTAATCGCCAGGCCATCTTGCGTCTAGCAGGAAACAGCCTGTCGCCTCTAAGTGTTATATATATATATATATATATATATATATATATATAGGTAGGTAGTAATCCGTTGGTATAATCCAGGTGAGTACTATCAACATAGAATTCGAAATATGCTAAAACTGACTCACAAAATAGCGCTCAATGTCTATTTTTATTAAACAGAACAAATTTTCTTTACAATTGGAATTAAGATACCTTTAGTAAATTTTCGCCAACGAATTTTAATTCTAAAATTCGCAGGATGCGACCATGCTACGTCGGAAACAATATAGAGAGATTGGATTAGACGCTTCAAAAATAATGATTTAGATGTTGAAGATAAAGAACGTTCTAGCGCCACGAAAAAAGACTGAAAACGGAGAATTGGGGGCATTACTTCATGAAGACACATGTCAGGCGCAAGCTGAACTTGCAGAATCATTAGGAGTTGATCACACAGCAGTTTCGAAACGTTTGAAAGCATTAGGAATGATTCAAAAGCAAGGGCATTGGGTACCGTACGCGTTCAAGCCAAGAGACGTCGAACGGCGTCTTGTCACTTGTGAACAGCTACTTCAACGGCAGAAAAGGAGATTTTTCTGCATCGTATCGTGACCGGCGATGAAAAGTGGATACACTGCGATAACCCTAAGCGTAGAAGATCGTGCGGTAAGTCCGGCCATGCAGCAAAATATCCGTGGTTCGCAGCTTCTGCTCTGCATTTGGTGGGGTTAGCTGGGTCTCGTGTATTATAAGCTGCTCAACCCGACCGAAACCATCACGGGAGATCGCTATCGACTATAATTGATGCGTTTGAGCCGAGCATTAAAGAAAAAACGGCCGCTGTACGAGCAGAGACACGAAAAGTGATTTTAAAACATGGCAACGCTAAGCCACATGTTGCAAAACGGGTGAAAACTTACTTGGAAACGCTTAAATGAGAACTCCTAGCCTCCCTCCCCGCCGTATTCACCAGAGACTGCCCCGTCCCATTATCACTTGTTATGAGCGATGTCACATGGCCTGGCCAAGCAGCACTTTCATTCTTATGAAGATGCCAAAAAATGAGTCGACTCGTGTTTAGCCTCAAAAGACGTATCGCTTTTCCGAAGTGGAATTCAAATGCTGCGAGAAAGATGGGAAAAAATAGTGGCTAGCAATGGACGTTTTCAGTGACGTTTCTTACTAATTTTTGTAAATAAAATATTACTTTTCAAGAAAAATCAGCGAGAACATTCAAAGTCCTAATATTACTGAAATCTGCGAAAGAAATATGACACCAAGAAATACGTCATTTATTACTGAGGAGATATGAACGTCTTCATATCAAGCGAAATCTGCTCAAATAAATCTGTTTTTCTATGCCGCGGTCTCCAACTGAACTCACGTATGTAGCTGTAGATAAGTGAACGCGCTGTACTAACTTATCATTTTCTGCAGATCTTGATATGTTTTGATATTGACTATAGGAAGCTGATAGTATAGAATAATTAAAATTTTAAGATTAATATTTATTAATAAAGAAAACATAATCTACGTAGTCTTTTAAAAATACACAAAAACCTCACATGCATTATATGTAGTCGTATAAGTAAAAGACAACACACACACACATATATATATATATAATATATTCACAAGATATTCACAAATAATCGGAGTATATTCTTAGGCAGTAAAGTAAAAAAAGGGTTGGTCCGAAAAGCGACCACTGGGGGACGCCTGCGGTTATTGCTAGGATCCGGAGGAATAGCAGTTAATTACTACTGGCTCATTAGGATGGACTTTATAATTGAAAAACTCTCCCAGTGATTCTATAGTTAGACAGCTTGTGCAACAATCCCTGTAACAATCATAGGCCTTTGAAACATCTATAGTACTTGAGATCTATTTGCTGTCTAGTAATTGTAGTTAAGACATCATATATTAGTAAAGTTAATCACAATATGGAAAAAATTATTTCGTGTGATGTGTTTCCGCCTTTAGGATTTCATCGAACTAAACTGATGGTTACATTGAGGTAACTACACATATGCACGAAAGAGGGGTAACGCTGAAATTTTAAACTTTTAAATTTAAATATTTTTTATATGTATTTGGGTATATAGTCTAATCAATTTCATTTAATTTCTTTTGGTTTATATTTTCATCACTTTTGTTGTATCCCACATTGTGAAATAGAAAGTTTACCCAAAAAGATGAAATATTGTAAAACCAGGGACGAAAATTTACCGTGGATGATCTAGCGATTAAAGCACTTTCTCTATAAGTTCTGTTATTAGGTTGGTGCAAAAATAATGACGTAATAATGTCGTTTTTTGACGTAATTTTTAACGTCAAAAAACGACATTATTACGTCATTATTTTTGCACCAACCTAATAATAGAGTTCTTCTGTGACAATCTAGCGTTTAGTGTATGTATGAATAAAATGTGTAGTATTAGTGAAGAAAAATCTTGATCTCTGTTTATGTGAAGAATTATTTTTGAGTTAAATGGTGTTTTTCGAACTCGCGGGAATGGCTCTGATTGGTTCAAAAATTACTTACTTTCTATTATTTTATTTTATCTTTATTTACTTTTTTGTTTAACTCGACCGCAACTAATACGCAGAAAAAATTTACATAGATCTCTCATCATTGTGAAAATGTAAAATCCCAGCAGTTTTCCTTACTTTCCCCACCCTAGCTTTTATTTATTATTATATAATGTGCATCTCAGCGAGCAATATAACCCCGTATCTGGTTCGCTATTGAGTTTCGTGCTACTACTGTGATGTTATTAACTTAGTAAATTCTATAAAAGTGTGAGAGTTGGTGGTTTTCGATTGAGACGAGGAGGAAAAAGATGGAGGTCCAGAATAACTAAAAATGAATTTAAAAAAACAAACAAACCAAATATATACTCAGTTATGTGCCTAGCGTGATACACGCTTAGGCGAACATGTATCTTTTGATACATGACTGAGGAGGCAGATTTTTTTCCCCATAGTAGGTTGCCATTTCTTTCTGCAGTAGACCAATTGCCATCCAAGTCTATAGAACCCGGTCTGTCTTGCTATTTACCGATAGCAGGGGGAGAAGAGGAGGATTCATAACTTTCCCAGGGGTATTAGCACGTAAGAGAATGTTATGGATTCGACTGGAATTCGAACTCGGCTCTAAGATTCCTCAATCCGATTCGCTATCCATTACGCTATAAATAAAGTAACAAACAAGAGTGAGGTAAAGTCACAGACTTATTTCTTTTGTTTGTCTTTTGATTTAGATATGAGCCTTTCTTCACTTTTATTTCTTATTATATTAAAGGTACTTTTGAAATACATCAAAATATCCAATAACTATTCTTGATGATCACAAAAATTATTTGGAACCAACTATATGCTCATTTGAGTGAAAAATAAAACCAAAACTTAGTGAGTAATAACTTCATAGTCTGGTGTTATTCGAATAAAAACATTAGCTTAGACCTTCATTAAAGTTTGTTGGTAATTTTAGTTTATATAATTAGAAGTTAAAATAGCAGTGAATTAAATATTATCTCCACACAGATGAACCAAAATTAGGGTCTGTCAAATGTATTTAAGAAAAAAAAAAAGAAGCTGTATATATCTCATTACGAAAACGAGGAGATCAGGCAGCATAACCGATAAATATATAAGGTCAGGTTGGACACCTTGAGGCGGTGTAATGGTTAGCAAGCTTGTCTCACTAGCATAATTACGAATGAGTAGTGAGTTCGTTCCTCACTGGGTGCCCCATACTATCGTTACTATATTTTGTAATGCTAAACTTAATAGTGTTCTTGTCATTTAATTATAATGGCACAATGTTATTTTAGGTTTGATATTGAGTAGTAAGATTGCGTTGTGGCAACTTTTCAAATAGTAAATAATGGAGGCCTACCCCTGTTTGTCAAGTCAGCATTCAAAATCATGGCTTTTTTCCTGGGTTCGAAAACGAACCTTTAGAACGGTGAGAACCACGACACTGGCTTTTCTTACTAATGTTCTTACATTGTTTTGTTTTTTTTTAATTTTTTTTTTTTTATATATACTTTCTCAACCTATAATTACAATGATCACTTTATTTATCGTCTTAAACCATCTCGGTAATTAGAGTATACCAAAGTAAAAGGAATTTTTGTTTTCGAGTACCTTGAAACTGACCGTTACGTTTTTTATTTTTTTAGGTTATACAATACCCTGTATATTGAACGACCTTCATTTGTTTGCGTATAAGTTACGCCTGTGGAATTCCGCCATGTCTAACACCACACGTTGCATTTACAGGGCAATAAATATCTGCTGATACCAAAAGTAACCGTGTAATGTACAAACAGGATGTGTAATAATTCCGAGAGAAAAGAGAAAGGAATACGAACGTAGTAGACTGCATCACAGGCAACAGTAACAAAAAATATACAGAAAAAAAACATAAAAATCGAACTTGTTTTTACGCAATATAGCCTTTTTTGTGCAAGAATAAATGAAAAATTTACCGATAACTATTTTTTTTATCGCATACTTTAGTCGTTTGTTTAGAACCGCCATTGGAATTAAGAAACATTTCACGTACCCCGACATATGGTATACTGATATACCGATATGTTACATTGAACAATGTTGAAAAGTGTTCCTTCTTGAATAATTTATGAAGAATATTGTTCAAATAGTAAAATGATAGACAATAGAGTTTGTAAATAGGAAAAAAAAAACAAAACAAAACAAAACAAAACAAAAAAACAAAACAAAAACAAAAACAAAACATAAAACTAAAAATGGATCAGTCCCTAAATGTTTTTCTTTTCTTGCCTCCGGTGCTTTTGGTACAGAGGTTCTTTTTAATATTTAAAAAGTGAGTTTTTATTTTTTGTTGGTTTGTTTGCTTGCATATCAACAAGGTTTTTGAACTAACTAAAAATCGACCTCACTAAGCAACTGTCACAGACGAAACAATAAAACAACTGGAAAAAACAAAAAACAAAACAATGTTCAAATACCAAAACCGTAAAGTCATCAGAAATATATAAAACAATAAATTAGCTAAAATACAGTGTAACCCGGATATAAGAGAAACCCTGATATAAGAGAGATTTTTTTCTGGTCCCAAATTAGAGCCATACTTACCTAAACAAAATAGACCAAACCTGGATATAAGAGACTTCTCCGGGCTTGACAACGCTCTTATATCCGGGTTATACTAGTGTAACCCGGATATAAGAGAGTTGTCGGGGCCATAGAAAACCTCTCTTATATCCGGGTTACACTGTACACAGTTTTACTTGTCACATATCAGAATGGTGGGAAATGTGAGTAAAAAGATTGTCTAACTCTAATCTTCCGAGCAGGTAAGACTTTCCAAGCTTGAAAGTTATATGAAATTTTGATCTGAACTGAACTCTGGTCACGACAACTGAATACAAATATTTTTTCTTCCACTATTTACGTCTTCTTGCTTAAAAAAAAGAAACACTATTAAAATACCATTTAAAAAAGAATACACAGCCACAAATCTCTTTGGAGTTTAGCAAAAAACAAGAAATGTCACCTAGACTTGAATAAAAGAGACATGCAAAGGCATAAACGTATGGAAACTCTTTAGTTAAGGTGGATAAAGTTGCACAAAATTTTAAACAGATTAAAATACAAACAATTTACCACTTTCACGAATTCGTGTTATTTTAATGCATAAAGTTTCCACTTCTTTCTGTTCTTCCGCTGCTTTTGGCTGATAAAGGAATATATTGTTACGGAATACGTTAACACCTTAGACCCCCAAACATCCAAATAAACAGTAGAAGAATACTAGAAGGAAATAAAAGAAAAGAAAAACATATCCAAGCACGCCCAATATTGGGTATTTTGAAAATAAATTATCTGGGACAACAGAATTTGTTGAGAAACACCTCATATTCATACAACAAGAGTAGTTTTAATTCCTCACTCGAATTTATTTCGGTAATGGATATTGCGACTTATGCTAAGTTAAAGCTCAACAGACAATATCTTACTTTTAGTGATTTATTCAGCATAGCTTAGAAATGGCACAAAGCTGAAAGATTCGAACACCCAATGAGGATCGAACCTACTACTCAGTTGCAATATAAGTCGAGCTACGCAAGCTTGCTAACCATTACACCACGTCGGGGGTGACCCAATGCTTTCTTAATTTCAAAAGTAACTTACTCCAACATAATTATCTAAAGCTAATCCTACCTTCAACCACACCACCCTTAAACTTCCCTCAGGTGAGGAGAGACGATAATAGAAAAGGATGGATCGTCTCAAGTTAATCAGTAAGTTAACACTCCCTAATCACGTATACCCTCATGCCGAAATTCCGTAGATATTGTGATGTAAGCAAAGTGTCTGTTGAGATTGAACACTCAACCGTTTGCTCTCCCAGTAACTACGAGGGTAATAGGGAGAGGGACGGGAGGTAACAAAAATAACAGTACCTCTGAAACCATTGCAACTTGAAGAACAAATGACCACAGGAACCACTTCAGAAGAAATCTGTTTTGGTAACAGCGTCTTACAAAGAATTGAATCTTGACCAGTTGCAGAGATGCCCGTATCTAAATATTCCAAACTGTCCTGGATGTAACTGCTATTAACAAACATGTCTTCAAGCGACCCAAGGTCTCTTTTGTGTCTGTAGTGACGTGCGTTCGCCACAGTAGACTAATCCATTAATTTTCCTTCTTTTTTCAAAGGTCTACCTATCACTCACTCGAGTTATATTCTCCTTCTTTTGAAAAGGAGGGTTTGTTTCTTGTCTAAGATGAGGTTTCCGGTTTTCTTTGTGCCAGGAACTTTTGTTGATATGACTGGATGGTGGCTACGACTCTTCATGCTGATGGTACCGGGTTGGCAGTTATTTGAAGGCTGCATCGCGACTGGTAGTTAGGAGCCCGAACTATTGGGTAGAGTCTAGAGAGGCTGATCTGATTAACAGCCGCATAATGTTTTTGTTTTTTTGTTTTTTTTGCATGGAAAGGTGTCCCTGCAAGCACTTCCGGTTGGCAACCCTTAGGCCACACTATGCTTCAGTCTGCGCCAATTCCTAGTCAGCATATATTACGTTAGTCGACTAGCAGCTACTATTATTTTTGTCTTTTTCCACCTTTGAAAACATGCCATGACCAAAAACAATAAACCAAATACAACTAAACTAGCTAGTCAAAACATACCTAAACCCCTTAACCCTTCTTCTCCAAGATACGTCGTATTTTTACCAATTTTTGAAGTGGGGAATTGTTCGTCTTGTAACACGCCGGACATCCTATCTCTCTGTGAAACTAAACCGAATTCTTCAATCTCTTCCTCTAAATTCTCTGTTCCTATCTCCCTCTCTTACGCAAGGACTCTAGTGTCCACATGCATGGCCTTTGTGCCTATGTATGGGAATATCTTCCATTGTCAAGGGAACTCTTTTGAGTCTTCCGACTGTTCTTACACGCGCCTCCGACTTTCTCTACTAAACTCAGTCAGCTATCTATTTCTCCTCTATTGTTCCCTTTCCTCTTATGACTGCTGCGTGCTACATGGTATAGATAATACTCTCTATCCGTCTACAAATATCTTTGCGTTTGACCACTATGTCAGTTGGCTTAATCACTCTAATGTCACTGACCTCGCTGACATCCAGACATTGAACTTGTCTAGTACTCAATCTTTCAAATAGTATTAGGTTGGTGCAAAAATAATGACGTAATAATGTCGTTTTTTGACGTATTTTTTAACGTCAAAAAACGACATTTTTACAACAACCTAATAGATTTCCCCACGCGTTCCCCCAGTAATCCTGACGGATACGCTTCTCTATTTGATCTCTTCCTCACCTCTGCCCCGGGTTCATGTTGTGCTTTGCAGCTCTTTCCTCTTGACAGCTCCAATCATGCGGTGGTGTTTATAAATATTTATTTCCGCTCTTTCATCAGTCACGAGCCTCCTATTAACACAATATATTTCTGTTATCAACATGCTGCTTGGGATCGTTTCGTGACTTCATTCGCGGTCTCTTGGAATATTTTTAATCATCCTGTTGAAAAATGTTCAACCAGGAAGAGACATTTCCTGGTTGAAAGCCGGTATCGAAGCTTTCGTCCCAGCACGGAAATACCAAGTGAAACCACGAACATCTCCTTGATTATCACCAGCCTGCTCAGCCGCTATAGCCCACAGGAATCATTTTTTCCAAGACTATTTACTGATAGGATGAAACACTGTATAGCCTCTTACAAATTTGGTTCTAGAGATTAGGGCCGGCACTGAAAGTGAACAATAGCAAATCTTCAATCCCTTTCTTTTCAATCAGTTTGAAGTATTGAAATCTACTGTAGATAAGGTAGAGTGCTTTGCGAGGAAGTTCTCTTTCAACTCCACTCTCGATTCATCTGGAGTATCTCTCCTAGAGTTCCCCCTTAGAGCGGAGTTACTACTGAGGGATATGCGCATAAGCCAGTTACTGTTTTCTGACATCATTTCTAAATTAGAATCCCACAAGGTAAGTGGATGTGACGGGATCCCTGTCGTCGTCATAAAGAAATATGCTCCTGAGTTGGTGCCTTTTCTCTCCAAAATTACAACAAATGCCTTGCTACTTCCTGTTTTCCAGCTTGTTAGAAGTCCTCTTCTGTAGTTACTGATTATAAGAACTCTTTGGAACTCTCTAATACCTCAAATTATCGCTCTGTTAGTCTTCTACCTCTTTTCGGCAAGAGGTTCTAATCAATTCGTTAAGGATCTTACTTCGCACGACCTCCTTTCAGATAAACAATATGGCTTCTGTTTCGCCAAGTCTACCGCCGTATTAACGGTCAACACTGAATTTGTCTATCAAGCATAAGAATAGCGAAGCTCGGGCTGTAGCTCTAGACATCTTGAAAGCATTCGGCAGGGTTTAGCATGCTGGCCTTCTATGCAAACACAAGTGTCACGTGATGAATATTTGGCTTAATCCAATTGTTTCTAACAGATCGAGTAATGACGGTCATGTTGAACGGGCAGGCTTCCAGATCATTTCATACTAACACATGGACCCCCATGGACTTTTATCCTTGGATCTTTGCTGTTTCTAATCATCAATATTATTCCCGATGTCACCAGTTCCAAATTAGTTATTTATGCAGATGGCTACAACCATTTACTCTTAGCAATGTTTGCCATCTTACTATCCATCCTATTTCCTATTCTGCCATCCATTTACACAAGCTAGTTTGTAGGTTAGTCGCTGTTTCCTCCCATCCTTGCTTTCAATAATATGAGCGTTAAATTTTCCAAGCCTTCTTTCCTCGTTTTGTGTCCTAGAAATTTCAGCAGGTTCTGCAAAGACACAAGGATTTTTTTCTGCAATATCATGATGACCATAATCATTCACTTCTTTTTCTTTATCTGAACGATTTTGCACTGAATTTTATTAGGTTGAAGAGTCAAAGCAAATGTTAGTCACAGCGAATGCAACATACACCTGAAAAAGGCCTACGAACATATCCGCTGAAAATTAGTTATAAAAACAAGTTCGAATAAATAAAGGGCGTAGAAGACATATAAAAGTAAACAAAGGTAATGTTAGACGGTGTGAGAAAAGGTTTGTCGTGAAGGCGGAGTATAACAATGTAATGAAGTACCGAGAGAAAAAAGAAAAAAAAAACCTTTATTAAGAATAAGAAGACATTTGATTGAATTTAATTTGCTAGGGATATACTTTCATATCCTTTTTTCTTGCGAATTCAAAGTTCAGTAATTACGTCTTTTCAAAGCCAATATTTGTGGCATTAAATAAATAAATAAGAGTGAGAAATATATTAAGATAGGTACCTCCATGAGATCCCTAAAAAAAAGAGCATAGCATGATGAAAAAAATGCTAAACTTGACGAAAACAAAATTTTATCGTCCAAATGCTTATGTTATTATTAAGATGAAAGACCAAAGTTTTTTTTTAATTATTTAAAAAAAAATTTTCTTTTTTTTTTTTTTTTTTTTTTTTTTTTTAGAACTTTCTAAATTTTGATTAAAAAAAAAAAGTGTTTCTCTTTGTATCACCGGAACGTTTTTTTGTATGACACACATTAATTTGGAAAATCTTGCAAAAAGAAAAATAATTGTCGAGAGTTAATGAAACTTTCAGAAACTATTCACAGATGATCGAAATTATTATAAATAAGTTTTGTTTTTTTTTATTAAAGTCATGGCAGAAATATTTTTTTATATTTATTACCCCCCTCGCCATAACTAATTTTATGAAAACGCTAGAAATTCGATCGCATCGGGATTAGTGATTACAATACGTAAAAGCACAAGGCTTTGAGAAATGCAAAACATTTTTTTGGGGGTTTTAATTGGACCCCACCTATCTGAAAATCAGCTCTGAATTCTAACATACAAAACTCAATAAAACAAAGATAATATTTAATTTCAAATGTTTTTATTTACTTTTAGTTGTTTTTATGAATATGAACAATATTTTCTGAAAGCAAAAAATTTTTTCGATGAAAAATTAATTTGTAATACAATTATTTGTTATTTCTTGAATAATAATAGATTTTTACATTTAAGTTGTTAAAATATTATAAAATTAGTTAAAAGCCGCATCGGGTTTCCTAAGTGTCCTTATGAGATAGATCTTTTTTTAGCGCGTTGTAAATTGTATCATTTTGACTAATCAGAAGAACCGCAGTAATTAAGAAATGTAATTTTGTGTTTATAATCGGGCTGTAATTATAAAGTACAGAAGACCAACCAGAATATAATTAAGTTGCGTTATTTGAGTTAAACATTGTTCTCCGCTGTTAAGGCATTTACTTTTGCGAAACACGCGTGGAGAAGTTAATTTGATTTTTCAATTTCAACTGAGTAGGGTACCTACAAGTATCAGTATCATCTTATTAAATTTATATGATCTTATTTTTATATTAATCTCAGTTATGACATTTTTCCATAAATGAAATATCAAAATTAATAATAAAATGAATGGAAATACAAATAACACAGTAAAATGTAATAAATGTACATACAATTATAGTATTTTATGCACACTTCTGATAAAATTTCATCAGAAAGTTAATTAGATACCTTTCTTATGAAATATGAAATTTAATCTCACTCTTAACAGTCTTATTTTAATTACTTTATAATATATTTTCCATAAAGCATCGTAAACGTAAAGGTGAAAGCTAAGTACAAAAAATAATTAGAGCGCAGAAAGTTTTCCCTTAAAAATAACGAGGTAAATAATTTGTTCACTTAAATGTAAATAACTTCACTTTTCGCCTTCCGTAGAACAAATTATGATCACGTAAATCGGTCAATACGTTATTCAACACCTGTCAAGTGACGCGAAAGTATTTGACCTGCTTTGTTTTATTTTCAAATTACATCTTTTCGGCGCAGAAGCTAAGTCAAACTTAGCTCAAAATATTTTAAATAAACATTATAAATTCTGATTTTCTTAAAATAAGTTTTGAAAAAATGATAATTGATTTTTAAAAGAATTTCAAAGTGAGATTTTTATCTTTTTTATAAAATGGAAAAAAATGGATGCCATAATTGATTATCTGTCAATTTTGCTGACTCAAAAAAAAACAAAAAAAAAAAACAAGATTCTTAACGAAAATTTCGGACGTGCTCGGAACGATTAAAAAATGTAAAAAAAATACCCCCCAAATACTTTGATCTTTCCTCTTAATAATAACATGAACATTTAGACGATACAATTTTGTTTTCGTCAAGTTTGGTGTCTTTTTCATCATGGTACGCTCTTTTTTAGCGATCTCATGGAGGTACCTATATTAACACTATAAACACAGGTATAAACTACGACGCCTAAGAAAAACTAACAATTGAAAATAACACCCGTTTAATGCATGAAAAATTCTTTTAAATGCATATTACATATTAAAATTCGCTAAACGCTTCAGAGACGAAAGAGTCAAGTTATTGAAGAGTTTATTGAATTGGTGGAGCGGGGAATCAGTAGTGGTGATGGTGGGGAGTTGGATTAGCATTTGTATAGAATATAAATTAACAATCTTTATTTTATGAGTTCAAACTATCGGCGAGATTTTTTTCCATACGCCAACAAGGTTTCTTCTTCTTCTTCTTCTTCTTCTTCTTCTTATTATTATTATTATTCAATGTTCCGCGTGCTTTCAGGATAGACCATCTTGGATCTCCACAACTTCCTATCTCTTGTGGATCTTAACAGTTTCGCTACCTTTGCTAAGGCTCCCTTCCCCGGTTCCGCTATCCATTCACACCAGCACTTCAGGTAAATGGTTCGCTGTCCACACTTGTCTCTCTTTCCCCAATATGCCTCGTGAAGGTTATGTTTTCCAAGCACTTTTTCCTCATTATGTGTCTAAGGAATTTCGACTGTCTTTTCCAGATTCTAAGTATGTATTCTTTCTGTTACCATTTTCTTTAAGATTTCTCCATTGCTTACTCGCTCATCTCGGTATCCTTCTGTAGAACCACATTTCTGCTGCCTCTGGTTTTCTTCTCGTCCGTGGGGAGATTATGCAGAATTCATTTCCATATAAAAGGATAGATCTCACATAGCAATCCAGCGTTCTTTTCTTTGTTTCTAACGATTTTTTTTCCGTTTTTCAGCACCACACTTAGTTTTTGGAATGCTTCTTTCGCGTGTTTGGGTCTCGGTGTCGCATTTCAATCCATCAGAACAGCAACCAGAAAACTGCCAATGCAGTACCCTCAATATGAATAGACGTTGCCACAAACCGCACACATCACAAGGGATTCATGACAGTACTACTGAGGCCGGAGAAAAAGAAAGGATCTGTGACCCCTTTCTTAAACAGGAAACAAGGGATGAGCCTCTACTGCTATTCAAGAAAAGGGGAGGAGTACAGACCGGGTGATAGAAAAGCCTATCTAGTCATATTAAAATAAAATTAAAAAAAAACAAGCAAGAAACAAGCAGTTGATCAACAATGTGCATGGCATCCAGAATTGAAACTGAAATATAAAGTGCCAACATTAACTTCCCGTTGAAGACGAACACTCTACGTCAGTGAACCAGGAATAAAAATAAAGTCCAATTAGCCAGAAAAAAAAATCAAAGATTTAATATTCAAACAATGTTTTCAAAAAGAGGGTAGAATAAATTCACTTTAATTAAAAAAAATAAATAAATAAAAATTTAGAACCAAGTAAAAAATCTCCAATTTGTAACTTGCATCTTGAGTTTTTTCTTGCTGATGATCATGCTTTTTGTTTTTTTGTTTTTTTACAGTTGATAATCTTTTTTCTCTCCCTTGATCTACCAGAATATGTAAGAGGTAGTGTCGTTTTCTTTCCGAGTCGGCCATCAACACAGTGTCATCTGCGAATCTTACATTGTAAAGATTATAAAAGAAGCTTTCCTTTTGTTGGAGGAATGGGATAAGAGAGAACGTCACCTCTCTTATTATACCGAATATTAAATAGATACATGCAGCAACAAACTAGACTCGAAACTAACGCATGAAATTTGAAAAATACAAATATTTATTATACAGATATAAAACAATATAACAAAGTACTATTTTAACAAAAAAAGGTTTACCCAAAAATTTCTTCCATGTGCCTTATTATGAAAAAGACAAGATAACATAGCAAAATTAGAGAAATAATTGACTCTAAAAAAGGTTTACAATACAATTTTTTCAAATCATAAAAGAAAAAAAACCTTGAGAAGGTTATACGAAAACTGTTGAAAACAGAAGAAATTACTCTTAGAAAAAAGTGCATCCACCTAGTAGATAAACGATAAAAAGTTTTTCTCGGTGAATGTGTAACAATATTTTTGCAATGCTATTCGGTTTTCTTTTTGCTTGAGTCCCACGTCTTTTACTGGGAGCTTTTAACGATCTTTTTACAATGTCGTTCAGTTTTCTTTCTTTTTGCTCTCCACGTGTTTCTTTCGCTTTTTCGTCGGTGTAGTTTTTAAGAATGCCGAAAACTTTTTACCCTTTGCTGAGCTGGCGACCTTCACACGCGGAACCATAAAACCCTTCCGCAATCAGTTTCGTATCTGACGTCCAAGTCCTTCTCCTTCCTCTCTTCCGCGAACCGATCTCAGTGGCACGTGACGTCTAATCTCTTCTATCGCAGCCAGCCGACATCGTCCCTTTTGTGAGACGCATCACTCCCATCTGCCGTTTATCCGCTGAGCAATTTTGGATGAAATGAGCTTCAAATTTAAAAATGAAAATTACTTGGCTGGAAACTACCTCTTTAGATTGGAAAAGATACAAGGCGAATGTATTTTTCTAAATTTAAAAAAAAAAAAAGGATCATCAGCAATCTGCCATGGCTGTTAATTTTGGCGGTCCTTTTTAGAGAAGCAATTTTTAATAAATCGTCTGGCTTTCTTTTTATGTTTCTCCCAAAAAGTAAGTGTATAAATCAAACAGACTATTTGATATTCATTTATTCGCGCGTTTTAATTATTATTTTTAAGTTCTAATAACTGATAAAATTTCTTTATAATTAAGTCCTCCGAAAATAGATTCTGGTATAATCTCCAGTTCCTTTATGATACCGTCGTTGTAGAGGTTGAATAAATCTGGAGAGAGGGCATATTCTTGTATCCCGCCTCTTTCTATTTTTGTGTACCTACTCAATTCATTTTTTACCCAGGCGTAGGCAGTTTGGTCCCACTAGTAGCTCTGGATTAGACTAACATATTTTCCAATAGATCTAGTTTGCATAGCAGTTTAAATAGATCCATATGCCGTACCTCATCAAATGCTTTTGCGTAATCTATATCAAACATAAACGCCCATTCTTCTGCATTTGTATTAATCTTTCTGATATCCTAATCATGAATTTCGCATTTCTTGTTCGGGTGTCCTTGACAAATCCGCACTTTCCTTGTCCTATTTCCGGTTTTTCTCCGTGCTCTATTCATCAGGATTCTCATCATTAGTTTGGTTATGTGGTACATTAAACTGATTATTCTATATTCATTTGCACCTGATGTCTTAAGTAATGTTACGAAAATGGATTTATTGAGGTCTTCTGGTATGTTCCTACTGTTGTCTATTTCGTTTATTACTTCACTGATCTCGATGCAAAAATCATCTGAGGCTGAAAGTTTTCCTTTTACGATGCCATCAGGCCCTGCTGTTCTGGTCCTGTCAATTTTTCCAGAGTTGATCTCATGTCATCTTTCAGTATTTCTGGACCTTTCGTATATTCCAGCGTAGGTTTCTTTGTTGCATCGTTGAAAAGTTCTTTGACGCATTCGCTCCATCTTTGGAGTATTGTTTTTCTTTTTCTATTATCAATGACCCTTCCTTTGATTTTATAGAGCCCGTTGTTTGGCTTATTTTCATCCTGTTAATTGTTTTATTCTGTTGTACATACCTGCTGTAATTGTGTTGCTTATTCTATCTATTTCTTCACATTTTCATAGATCCATTCCTCTTTTTAGCTTGCCGACATTTGTTTTTAATTTATGTGTTTAGTAGTCGGTAACTTTTTCCATTCATTAGCATTGTTTGTTGTCGCTTTTTCATAATCTCTAGGATTTCCTCTGTCATCCATTCGTTTCTTTCTTGTCTAATTTTCTTTGGGATGATCTCGTTCGCTGACGTTTACTAATGATTCTCTCAGCATGCTCCCTTTAGATTTTGTAGTCTTGTTCATGTTATATTCATTTATTTTTATATTCATTTGTTTTTGTTTATCTCTTTGCAATTTGGGTCGTTCAGGAGTATGTGGCATTGCAGTTTATGTGTTGCTTTGGTCTTCTTTAGTTTTCGTAGTTTTACTCTGATATAGAACACGACTGGAAGATGGTCGATCCCACAGTCAACACTTGGATATGTTTTGCAGTGCAGAGCTGTGTTTCCGAACATTTTGTTGATAGTTATGTCATCAGTCCATACATGGTGTCTCCTCCAGGGTTTCTCCATGTTCGCAGACATCTTGGGTGCTCCTGGAAACAGATGTTAGCGATTTTTTGATCGTTTGCTATGAACCACTGGACATATTGCCGCGCTCGTTATGGGGATCTGAAGTCTGAATTTGCCGACTATTCCGTCTTCTCTTTCTTTTCCTACTTTTGTATTCAGGTTTCCTATGATGATAGTGATTTCTTGTGATTTACATAGGGCCTCGGCTTTTTGAGAGAGTTATAAAAATTATCGATTCCTCCCTTCGTGCTATGCTCTCTCAGTGCGTATACAACGATAATTGTTATACTTCCCTTTTAGTTTAACTAACAGGTTCTGTCTGAGATTTGACAGTACCCAGAACACATTACTTCATGTCATTATCTAATACTAAGTCTTTCATTTCTCTCCCAGCTTGCATGTATTATCCTCTGTGGTTCGCGTACAAAGTTTCTATTACTTACCCACCTAGTTTCGCATACGCCTAGAATGTTGATATATAACATATTCATCTCTTGTCTGATGCTTTCAAGCTGGCTACATTGGTATAGCATCCTTATGTCTCATGTCTGGGTTACTATTTTTTGTTTGTTGCAAACAGTCGCTGAATAATAGCCCGGTGACACATGTTCTATCCTTTACATCCTTTACGCTTTTATTCTTTATAATCACTTCGCATACTGTCATTGGATGAATGTCTGGCAATACCTGTCACACATGTCTTTCCTTACCGGGCGAGGGGTTATCTCCGGTGGATTTAAACCCCCTTCGCGTTATCTCGAATATTTGTATTGTTTGTTACCTTGATTATTCTTGGAATATAGAACGGAGTAAATTCGCGTTGCCTTCACCACGGTGTTTTTATTGAGACACCAACTCTAGTTATCTGACTATCGTTGATTCATTGAGCGTTCTTCCAACTTTCGATAGGTATTAGTCTTCATCCTATAGGTTTGCTAAGTATCCTCCTCGCTCCAGATGAAATAGAGCGGAGGGGAAACACTTTAGTTGCCAACTATTCGACAAAGTTTCTATTTTGGAGAAAAAAGAACATATACCTTCCAGTCAAGTGTTGATGAAAAAGTTCTTTGATGGTAAGAAAAGAGAGGCAGTTATCCAAGATGTAGTTTTACACAGATTACATGATTCTGGTTAAAAGTTAATGTTTGGGTAATGGTCATAACTATTTAGTCTTAACTCCTAACGACATAAAAGAGGAAAGTAAACTACTATATCACTAGTAATAGTTTTTTATGTATTTATTGCCTTAATTGAAGTTTTTGATCGGCAAGATTTGAAGACTTACAGGGTTAGTAGAATCAGTTCTGAGGATAATAGCACAAAATACTCCTAAAAAGGAAGTTCGGCACAGCACATCCGTTGTGGAGCTAACAGCTACTCACTGGATTTGATCTGAAAGAAGCTATTCAGTTCTTCATCTATGAAGAGTTTGGCCTGCATTCATGCTGTATCTCCTTAAAATAACAATTTCTCATCTTTCTATTTATCTTTTTCTTTCCCCTCTCTCTTTTACTTTATCCAACCCCACAACTCACCAGGATGTAATAATAATAATAATAATAATAATAATAATAATAATAATTAAAAAAGGAAATAATATCTGAGTGAAAGTGGTAGGATTCTTTTACGTTCAGTCATAAATAATGTCTATTTTGGTAAGTCAATTGTACTGACGAATGTATCATCAAAATTCACTGTTTCCTAAATATATCACAAACAGGTGATGAAAAGTGGGCTACATACGACAACGTTCAAGGCAAGAGGCATTGCATGGACAAGGATAAATTCTCTCCTCACAGATGAAAAAAACACTTGGGTCAACAAAAATGTGGTTCTACAGAATGATGCTGAAAATACCATGAACTGAATATGTGAGTAACGAGAAAGTTTTTTAAAAAATGGAAACAAAAAGGATACATATAATTAGAGAGAGATAGTCGAAATTTCTAATATACATGTTGAGGAGAGAAGGCTTGTAAAATTTGATATTTACAGGGCATCCTAAAGGCAAGAGGAACAGTGGGAAACATTAACCGACCTGCCTAACGAGCTTGTGTAAATGGATGACAGAAGAGGTAGAGAAAGATAAAAAGAGAAATATTTCTAAGAGCAACAAAGAACACCATGATCTACCTTGTCCTGAAGGGACATAGCACATAGAAAACGAAAAGCCAAAAGTGTGTGTGTAGCAGTTGTACTGTAATATTTGCCTTATAAACTTGATAGTCTTCTTTTATGTATAGTGTGCCTCAATTTGTTGACGATAATGGCTCTCCATAACTTCTTATTTCTTATTGATCTATTGGCCGTTTGCCTCTACTCTTCTATTATTACTGTGGAATCCATTCACTGTTACTACGTTACTAGAAGTCCACCCCTCATTCTCTTGCAGTCAATAAGTGTTAGATTCTCCAGGTTCATTTTCCTCATAAAATGTCAACTTTCTCCTTTTTATAGTAAGTCTAATTTCTATTTTCCTTAAAATTTCCTCGTTGATCACACGTTCTATCCATGGTATTCTCAGCATTCGTAGGTAGAATTACATCTCTGTTACTTCAAGTCACTTATTCGTCGGTAATATTCTGTAATTCACATCACAAAAAAGAAAACACAAATTCTTGTTATTTATGTCAAAACGGGTTTTATGTTTTTATCGTTGTACGTCTTATGCATTTTAATTTCTGTCATTAAATATCAATTCCATTATAGTCAACAAATAATAACAACGGAGAAAATAACATCAACATCCAAATATCTACTTCGTTACAGCATCTTTCGCTATCCCAATGCGTCTTTGGATTACGGGGTTCTTCCATTCATAAGCTGAATTGGGTCAAAAAAAGTTTGATTTCATTTTCATTCGAACAAAGAATGATATTTCGAAAATTACTGAATTATTTTCTCGTCAATATTTCAGTGTTTCATGTGTGCTACATCATTAGTAAGTGAGATTTTCGTAACATTCGTGTATTCATTGGTATGTGTCTAAGTCTGTTACTAATTATAGCCTAGGCTGGAAATCGGCCACAATAATGAGGCGGCGAGTCTGGATGGAATCCACGTGCATGCAATATTAATATTATGGTTCCACTAAAGAATTTCGTTCTTGGAAGTTGGAATTAAGAGGCAGTTCCCAACATCAGTCGGGAGATTTAACTGATTCATGTACAGTTGTGCATTTCCACCCCCCGCCAAACACAAGAAAGGCAATATAGCCACTAAGACGCAAGGGAGTTATCTTCCAGAGATATGTGAGGAGAGAATATGAGGCAAATATTAAGGAGAGCGAACAATGAAAGAACAGAAATTAAGAAGACAAACGATAATGATTGACGTTGCATTAAAATTTTTGAAGATCAAATTTAACAGGGAATCAAGAAACCGGAAGGGAGATCCATAAGCGAGAGGTATAAAAGAAGAAACTGTTAACATAGAACTTACGGTTACATCTAGCCATTTCAACTGTAATATGATGAAACCTTGCAACCAATCTATTACTGTGTTTAATTCATAAGTTCTAAATACGATAGAGGAAAGTTCATTTGAACAATTACCATGAAATTACTTATAGAAGCTAAAGTACAGCTGTGAGAAAGTGAGTGAAGCCGAGATGTCAGGTCAGGACCAATAAAATTGCAGATTCTTCTTTGGATTTTTATTAAGAATCGCTAAATATATAGCATAGGTGGCAGCAATATTCTAAGCATGGACGAATGGTAGACTTATAGGTATGTAAGAAAGATTCTGGAGAGAAACATTGTCTAGAATGACGCAGTAAACCAACTTTCCTAGCAGCAGAGTGAGCAATTGATTCAATAAAATCTTTCCATTTCATGTCAGCGGAAAACCTTAGCTCGAATAGGCGCAATGAGTCATTCTCCTGGAGGCTAACATCAGCCATGCTGATGGAAGGCTAAAAGGATTCTCCCTGACGATTAAAAGAGAGCAGTTTTGTTTTGCATGCGTTAAAATCAACAAGTCATTCCTTACCCTAGTTAACAACAGATTGTAGCTCATTTTGAGATCTAGTTGCCAATTTATGGAACGGAACATACAGAATCTTAGGAAGAGTAAAGGATATTACAGAGTTTTTTTTTGTTTTGTTTTTTTTTTTTTGTTTGTTTTTTTTTAAATATCCTTACACTGTGTAAGGAATTATTAACGAAGTGACAATTTTCGTACAAAAACTACTCATTGGAATTTAACGAAATTTTCACAGAATGATGACAACAGTTATATGCACGTGCTGTGTAAAAACTGTAAGGTTGGTTATGCGCAAGGGTAAACAAAGTTTGCCTTTCTGTTAATACTTTGCTTAACTTCTGAAGAAATACGTCTATCGCTATTGTTATGAGTTCGGATTTCTGTGTTGCATTTTCCGTTTTCTTTTATTATATTACATCTTTTATTCTGTTACATCTTTTATTATATTACATCTTTTATTCTATTACATCTTTTAACAATGTCACTAGTGCTTCCCTTACAGTATTTCGCTTTAACTTACTGGCATCTAAGCTTTCATAGACCTTTTTCACTGTTTGTAAATTGGGTCGTTTTAAAATCTGTTGTATTGCAGTTTATGTAACACTTTATCATTGAAAATGGATACACTACAATCTATACCTGAAGAAAGGTCACCAAGGCCACATTAGCAAACGTCACAGTCTAGACTCCTCACGTGCATGGTGGGGTTTTTTTTTGGGGGGGGGGCACCAAAACGCTGTATCAGAGGTTCCTATATTGTCTTTAAAGGGTTACAAATTTCATGTAGAGATGATATGTGATATGTGAAAATATTTTTTGCATATCACAAAACTTGCTATAAAATATCACTAAACAGTAAATTATATCGTTATTTTTTTTCATTTAAAACTTTTGTTTTGATGCCTCAAAAGATATACCGTGAAACACTCCTTAATGTTAAGCAAATTCTTTAAGTATTGTATTTGTTCATGAATGTGTATGACAAGAGAATGTGACAACAGCTGATAAGTAAACTGGTCCGCCACAAAACTTTTTATCCGGTTCATTGCAGCTTAAAATATTGAAATTAACTTGTATTCGTTTAAAAATTCAAAGTCTAACTCAGAAATTTATTGAAAATTATTAAGTTTTAGCATTACTCATTCATAGCTTATGAACTTTTCAGCCTACCCTTGTATTATCAGAATAAGTACGACGTCATATCTTTGTAAGCGTCATAATTTTCTATTGTTCTAAATCATATCCTGTTGATTACAAAAATCCCCAAAATAACTGATGTTAGTAGGAGCTGTCCAACCTTTCGAAAAAGAGAAGCCGCTGTATTCTACCCTTGAACAAAATCAAGAGGCTATCTCGCTAAGGAAATATATATATATATATATATATATATATATATATATATATATATATGTACGGGCATGGGAAATAAAGAAAGTTGATCCAGTCGAGATGAAAAGCGGGGACTAAAAACAAACTGGCGAGGTTGGGAATCTCAACTTGAATCATTAACAAAAGATGTGGCTAGGTGCAGGCCAGAAAACAACACTTACATTAACTAAATAAAATTTATTCATTCGTTCAAATTTTATTCGCTTGTTTCTAAAACTTTCTTCAAATGTCTAAAAGATTCGATATAACCCTCATAATAATGTTTGGAGATTGTTAGGATGTAAATTGGACTTCTGTATATCTTACCTATAGTTTTTTTCTTTGTTATGAACACAACCTCGTCCCTTTCACCAATAGAATTCATCCGTAAATCTTATTCTTTCACAATTACTAGATACGGCCATGGACTTCCTAAAAGACTCGAAAACGCATTTTAAATAATTTCCTTGAAGTTAAATTTGGGTTTTACTTTTATTTCAAAGATAATAACCTAAAGCTAATCCATACTGAAATAAAAATTAATTTCCGTGCACAAATAAAGATTTTAGGCATTTAAAAATATATATATATATTAGTAAAATTCTTAAATAGAAAAGAAGCAGATTAAGTGAGAAAAAAAACAAAGAAAAACGAACAGGGAAAGACATAAGAAAATATGTAGAAAAAAAGTCTCATTAGATAATGAAGTACTTCCACAAGCAGACATAAGTTGCCTCGTCCAGTATTATATAAACAGCTATGGTATATAGAGATGAAGTACATGAGTAAAGGTCAAGTTTACTGACTATAGCACCATTTTTTATTATTGACTCCACGTGGTAACAGTTGTTAAAGTCGGTGACTATCGTCTTAGTCCTTTTGTGATTTGTTTAAGAGTTCACACGGGGGTCATTGTGTTTTTGGTTGACAGAAATTAATTTGTTGAATTCATACTTTCTTCTTCTTCTTCTGGAGTTGTACGTCCGGTCAAACTCACAACCGATGAATCTCCAACCACTGCGTCTCGAACTGCTACATCGGACCAATTTCCCTACTTCTGCGCACATGTTTTTTTCTTTCAATTTGGCCTGACACATCCGTGTTTTCCGTTTTATTTTTAGTGGGACGTGCTGACGCTGGTTGATTTTTTTCATGACATTCGCAGACCCAGATAAGCTATGTCCGGTTTCTGTCAGTTACTGAGGATAGGAACAAAAGAAGGAAATGACAGGAGGTATGTGTATAAGCGAGGAGAGGCAGAGAGAGAGAGACAGACAGACAGACAGTTTTCTATCTCACTCTCTTAGTAAAAGAGAAAGTGTATATTTCAATATGGTGCTACAACTATTACCTAATCATAATACATAACTTATGGACCGGGGGCCAGATATATTTTTGTATATGGCAGGACATTTGAATTATTTGAACATATTAAAATTTCATGTTATGCCTTTTTAGGTTCCATTTGAATTTGTGATATTGTGGTATATGAAGTATTGAAGGGTGGAGTATTGAGATTTCATGGAGCAAATTTTAAAGAATGCATGAATCGTGAATCTGATTAGCTACGTCAAGGATAGAAAGCCTTACCCCATTTGTCCATTAGTCTTGTGCCGCAATTGTTTCAGTTGAAGCAAAAAAAAATGTAGTATTGAATGCTGAGTGACGATGGGTTTTTGCGGTTAATGCGCAAATTGCAATGAATGCATAGGTTGTGAATCTGATTGGCTAAGTCTAGGATAGAAAGATTTACCTAACTTCCTCCTTGGTCTTCTGCCGCAATTGTTTCAGTTGAATCAATAAACAAATATGTAGTATTGAATGGTGTTTGATGATGGGTTTTTCTGCTTAATGCGCAAATTGTGATGAATGCATCGATCGTGAATCTGATTAGCTAGGTCAAGGATAGACAGCATTAAACCACTACCATCTTGGTCTTGTGCCAGAATTGTTTCTGTTGAATCAATAAATACGTATATAGTATTGAATGGTGAGTGATGATAGGTTTTTGTAGTGAATGCGCCAATTGTAATGAATGCATCGATCGCGAATCTGATTAGGTAGGTCAAGTATAGACAGCATTAAACCGCTTCCATCTTGGTCTTGTGCTAGAATTGTTTCTGTTGAATCAATTAATAAATATATAGTACTGAATAGTGAGTGATGATGTGTTGTCTTTAATGCACCAATTGTAATGAATGCATCGATCGTGAATCTGATTAGCTAGGTCAAGGATAGACAGCATTAAACAGCTTTCATCTTGGTCTTGTGCCAGAATAGTTTCTCCTGAATCAATAAATAAATATATAGTATTGAATGGTGAGTGATGATGGGTTTTTGTGGTTAATGCGCCAATTGTAATGAATCCATCGATCGCGAATCTGATTAGCTAGGTCAAGGATAGACAGCATTAAAACGCTTCCATCTTGGTCTTGTGCCAGAAATGTTTCTGTTGAATCAATAAATAAATATATAGTATTGAATGGTGAGTGATGATGTGTTTCTGTGGTTAATGCGCAAATTGTAATGAATCCATCGATCGCGAATCTGATTAGCTAGGTCAAGGATAGACAGCATTAAATCGCTTCCATCTTGGTCTTGTGCCAGATTTATATCTGTTGAATCAATAGATAAATATGTAGTATTGAATGTTGTGTGGAGATGGGTTTTTGTGGTTAATGCGCCAATTGTAATGAATGCATCGATCGTGAATCTGATTAGCTAGGTCAAGGATAGATAGCATTAAACCGCTTCCATCTTGGTCTTGTGCCAGAATAGTTTCTCCTGAATTAATAAATAAATATCTAGTATTGAATGGTGAGTGATGATGGGTTGTTGTGGTAATGCGCAAATTGTAATGAATGCATCGATCGTGAATCTGATTAGCTAGGTCAAGGATAGACAGCATTAAACCGCTTCCATCTTGGTCTTGTGCCAGAATTGTTTCTGTTGAATCAATTAATAAATATATAGTATTGAATAGTGAGTGATAATGTGTTGTCGTTAATGCACCAATTGTAATGAATGCATCGATCGTGAATCTGATTAGCTAGGTCAAGGATAGACAGCATTAAACAGCTTTCATCTTGGTCTTGTGCCAGAATAGTTTCTCCTGAATCAATAAACAAATATATAGTATTGAATGGTGAGTGATGATGGGTTTCTGTGGTTAATGCGCAAATTGTAATGAATCCATCGATCGCGAATCTGATTAGCTAGGTCAAGGATAGACAGCATTAAATCGCTTCCATCTTGGTCTTGTGCCAGATTTCTATCTGTTGAATCAATAAATAAATATGTAGTATTGAATGTTGTGTGGTGATGGGTTTTTGTGGTTAATGCGCCAATTGTAATGAATGCATCGATCGTGAATCTGATTAGCTAGGTCAAGGATAGATAGCATTAAACCGCTTCCATCTTGGTCTTGTGCCAGAATAGTTTCTCCTGAATTAATAAATAAATATCTAGTATTGAATGGTGAGTGATGATGGTCTGTTGTGTTAATACGCGAATTGTAATGAATGCATCGATCGTAAATCTGATTAGCTAGGTCAAGGATAGACGGCATTAAACCGCTTCCATCTTGGTCTTGTGACACAATTGTTTCTGTTGAATCAATAAATAAATATGTAGTATTGAATGGTTAGTGATGATGGTCTGTTGTGTTAATACGCGAATTGTAATGAATGCATCGATCGTAAATCTGATTAGCTAGGTCAAGGATGGACAGCATTAAACCGCTTCCATCTTGGTCTTGTGCCAGAATTGTTTTTTGTTGAATCAATAAATAAATATGTAGTATTGAATGGTGAGTGATGACGTGTTTTTGTGGTTAATGCGCAAATTGTAATGAATGCATCGATCGTAAATCTGATTAGCTAGGTCAAGGATAGACAGCATAAAACCGCTTCCATCTTGGTCTTGTGCCAGATTTGTTTCTGTTGAATCAATAAATAAATATGTAGTATTGAATGGTGAGTGATGATGGTCTGTTGTGTTAATGCGCGAATTGTAATGAATGCATCGATCGTAAATCTGATTAGCTAGGTCAAGGATAGACAGCATTAAACCGCTTCCATCTTGGTCTTGTGCCAGAATTGTTTCTGTTGAATCAATAAATAAATATGTAGTATTGAATGGTGAGTGATGATGTGTTTTTGTGGTTAATGCGCAAATTGTAAAGAATGCATCGATCGTAAATCTGATTAGCTAGGTCAAGGATAGACAGCATAAAACCGCTTCCATCTTGGTCTTGTGCCAGATTTGTCTATGTTGAATCAATAAATAAATATGTAGTATTGAATGGTGAGTGATGATGTGTTTTTGTGGTTAATGCGCAAATTGTAATGAATGCATCGATGGTAAATCTGATTAGCTAGGTCAAGGATAGACAGCATGAAACCGCTTCCATCTTGGTCTTGTGCCAGATTTGTTTCTGTTGAACCAATAAATAAATATGTAGTATTGAATGGTGAGTGATGATGGTCTGTTGTGTTAATACGCGAATTGTAATGAATGCATCGATCGTAAATCTGATTAGCTAGGTCAAGGATGGACAGCATTAAACCGCTTCCAACTTGGTCTTCTGCCAGAATTGTTTCTGTTGAATCAATAAATAAATATGTAGTATTGAATGGTGAGTGATGATGGTCTGTTGTGTTAATACGGGAATTGTAATGAATGCATCGATCGTAAATCTGATTAGCTAGGTCAAGGATAGACGGCATTAAACCGCTTCCATCTTGGTCTTGTGTCACAATTGTTTCTGTTGAATCAATAAATAAATATGTAGTATTGAATGGTTAGTGATGATGGTCTGTTGTGTTAATACGCGAATTGTAATGAAGCCATCGATCGCGAATCTGATTAGATAGGTGAAGGATAGACAGCATTAAAACGCTTCCATCTTGGCCTTGTGCCAGAATTGTTTCTGTTGAATCAATAAATAAATATATAGTATTGAATGGTGAGTGATGATGTGTTTCTGTGGTTAATGCGCAAATTGTAATGAATCCATCGATCGCGAATCTGATTAGCTAGGTCAAGGATAGACAGCATTAAATCGCTTCCATCTTGGTCTTGTGCCAGATTTATATCTGTTGAATCAATAGATAAATATGTAGTATTGAATGTTGTGTGGAGATGGGTTTTTGTGGTTAATGCGCCAATTGTAATGAATGCATCGATCGTGAATCTGATTAGCTAGGTCAAGGATAGATAGCATTAAACCGCTTCCATCTTGGTCTTGTGCCAGAATAGTTTCTCCTGAATTAATAAATAAATATCTAGTATTGAATGGTGAGTGATGATGGGTTGTTGTGGTAATGCGCAAATTGTAATGAATGCATCGATCGTGAATCTGATTAGCTAGGTCAAGGATAGACAGCATTAAACCGCTTCCATCTTGGTCTTGTGCCAGAATTGTTTCTGTTGAATCAATTAATAAATATATAGTATTGAATAGTGAGTGATGATGTGTTGTCGTTAATGCACCAATTGTAATGAATGCATCGATCGTGAATCTGATTAGCTAGGTCAAGGATAGACAGCATTAAACAGCTTTCATCTTGGTCTTGTGCCAGAATAGTTTCTCCTGAATCAATAAACAAATATATAGTATTGAATGGTGAGTGATGATGGGTTTTTGTGGTTAATGCGCCAATTGTAATGAATCCATCGATCGCGAATCTGATTAGCTAGGTGAAGGATACACAGCATTAAAACGCTTCCATCTTGGTCTTGTGCCAGAATTGTTTCTGTTGAATCAATAGATAAATATATAGTATTGAATGGTGAGTGAGGATATGTTTCTGTGGTTAATGCGCAAATTGTAATGAATCCATCGATCGCGAATCTGATTAGCTAGGTCAAGGATAGACAGCATTAAATCGCTTCCATCTTGGTCTTGTGCCAGATTTATATCTGTTGAATCAATAAATAAATATGTAGTATTGAATGTTGTGTGGTGATGGGTTTTTGTGGTTAATGCACCAATTGTAATGAATGCATCGATCGTGAATCTGATTAGCTAGGTCAAGGATAGATAGCATTAAACCGCTTCCATCTTGGTCTTGTGCCAGAATAGTTTCTCCTGAATTAATAAATAAATATCTAGTATTGAATGGTGAGTGATGATGGTCTGTTGTGTTAATACGCGAATTGTAATGAATGCATCGATCGTAAATCTGATTAGCTAGGTCAAGGATAGACGGCATTAAACCGCTTCCATCTTGGTCTTGTGACACAATTGTTTCTGTTGAATCAATAAATAAATATGTAGTATTGAATGGTTAGTGATGATGGTCTGTTGTGTTAATACGCGAATTGTAATGAATGCATCGATCGTAAATCTGATTAGCTAGGTCAAGGATGGACAGCATTAAACCGCTTCCATCTTGGTCTTGTGCCAGAATTGTTTCTGTTGAATCAATAAATAAATATGTAGTATTGAATGGTGAGTGATGATGTGTTTTTGTGGTTAATGCGCAAATTGTAATGAATGCATCGATCGTAAATCTGATTAGCTAGGTCAAGGATATACAGCATAAAACCGCTTCCATCTTGGTCTTGTGCCAGATTTGTTTCTGTTGAATCAATAAATAAATATGTAGTATTGAATGGTGAGTGATGATGGTCTGTTGTGTTAATGCGCGAATTGTAATGAATGCATCGATCGTAAATCTGATTAGCTAGGTCAAGGATAGACAGCATTAAACCGCTTCCATCTTGGTCTTGTGCCAGAATTGTTTCTGTTGAATCAATAAATAAATATGTAGTATTGAATGGTGAGTGATGATGTGTTTTTGTGGTTAATGCGCAAATTGTAAAGAATGCATCGATCGTAAATCTGATTAGCTAGGTCAAGGATAGACAGCATAAAACCGCTTCCATATTGGTCTTGTGCCAGATTTGTCTCTGTTGAATCAATAAATAAATATGTAGTATTGAATGGTGAGTGATGATGGTCTGTTGTGTTAATGCGCGAATTGTAATGAATTCATCGATCGTAAATCTGATTAGCTAGGTCAAGGATAGACAGCATAAAACCGCTTCCATCTTGGTCTTGTGCCAGATTTGTTTCTGTTGAATCAATAAATAAATATGTAGTATTGAATGGTGAGTGATGATGGTCTGTTGTGTTAGTACGCGAATTGTAATCAATGCATCCATCGTAAATCTGATTAGCTAGGTCAAGCATGGACAGCATTAAACCGCTTCCAACTTGGTCTTGTGCCAGAATTGTTTCTGTTGAATCAATAAATAAATATGTAGTATTGAATGGTGAGTGATGATGGTCTGTTGTGTGAATACGCGAATTGTAATGAATGCATCGATCGTAAATCTGATTAGCTAGGTCAAGGATAGACGGCATTAAACCGCTTCCATCTTGGTCTTGTGACACAATTGTTTCTGTTGAATCAATAAATAAATATGTAGTATTGAATGGTTAGTGATGATGGTCTGTTGTGTTAATACGCGAATTGTAATGAATGCATCGATCGTAAATCTGATTAGCTAGGTCAAGTATAGACACCATAAAACCGCTTCCATCTTGGTCTTGTGCCAGATTTGTTTCTGTTGAATCAATAAATAATTATGTAGTATTGAATGGTGAGTGATGATGGGTTGTTGTGGTTAATGCGCAAATTGTAATGAATGCATCGATCGTGAATCTGATTAGCTAGGTCAAGGATAGACAGCATTAAACCGCTTCCATCTTGGTCTTGTGCCAGAATTGTTTCTGTTGAATCAATTAATAAATATATAGTATTGAATAGTGAGTGATGATGTGTTGTCGTTAATGCACCAATTGTAATGAATGCATCGATCGTGAATCTGATTAGCTACGTCAAGGTTAGACAGCATTAAACAGCTTTCATCTTGGTCTTGTGCCAGAATAGTTTCTCCTGAATCAATAAACAAATATATAGTATTGAATGGTGAGTGATGATGGGTTTTTGTGGTTAATGCGCCAATTGTAATGAATCCATCGATCGCGAATCTGATTAGCTAGGTGAAGGATACACAGCATTAAAACGCTTCCATCTTGGTCTTGTGCCAGAATTGTTTCTGTTGAATCAATAGATAAATATATAGTATTGAATGGTGAGTGAGGATATGTTTCTGTGGTTAATGCGCAAATTGTAATGAATCCATCGATCGCGAATCTGATTAGCTAGGTCAAGGATAGACAGCATTAAATCGCTTCCATCTTGGTCTTGTGCCAGATTTATATCTGTTGAATCAATAAATAAATATGTAGTATTGAATGTTGTGTGGTGATGGGTTTTTGTGGTTAATGCACCAATTGTAATGAATGCATCGATCGTGAATCTGATTAGCTAGGTCAAGGATAGATAGCATTAAACCGCTTCCATCTTGGTCTTGTGCCAGAATAGTTTCTCCTGAATTAATAAATAAATATCTAGTATTGAATGGTGAGTGATGATGGTCTGTTGTGTTAATACGCGAATTGTAATGAATGCATCGATCGTAAATCTGATTAGCTAGGTCAAGGATAGACGGCATTAAACCGCTTCCATCTTGGTCTTGTGACACAATTGTTTCTGTTGAATCAATAAATAAATATGTAGTATTGAATGGTTAGTGATGATGGTCTGGTGTGTTAATACGCGAATTGTAATGAATGCATCGATCGTAAATCTGATTAGCTAGGTCAAGGATGGACAGCATTAAACCGCTTCCATCTTGGTCTTGTGCCAGAATTGTTTCTGTTGAATCAATAAATAAATATGTAGTATTGAATGGTGAGTGATGATGTGTTTTTGTGGTTAATGCGCAAATTGTAATGAATGCATCGATCGTAAATCTGATTAGCTAGGTCAAGGATATACAGCATAAAACCGCTTCCATCTTGGTCTTGTGCCAGATTTGTTTCTGTTGAATCAATAAATAAATATGTAGTATTGAATGGTGAGTGATGATGGTCTGTTGTGTTAATGCGCGAATTGTAATGAATGCATCGATCGTAAATCTGATTAGCTAGGTCAAGGATAGACAGCATTAAACCGCTTCCATCTTGGTCTTGTGCCAGAATTGTTTCTGTTGAATCAATAAATAAATATGTAGTATTGAATGGTGAGTGATGATGTGTTTTTGTGGTTAATGCGCAAATTGTAAAGAATGCATCGACCGTAAATCTGATTAGCTAGGTCAAGGATAGACAGCATAAAACCGCTTCCATATTGGTCTTGTGCCAGATTTGTCTCTGTTGAATCAATAAATAAATATGTAGTATTGAATGGTGAGTGATGATGGTCTGTTGTGTTAATGCGCGAATTGTAATGAATTCATCGATCGTAAATCTGATTAGCTAGGTCAAGGATAGACAGCATAAAACCGCTTCCATCTTGGTCTTGTGCCAGATTTGTTTCTGTTGAATCAATAAATAAATATGTAGTATTGAATGGTGAGTGATGATGGTCTGTTGTGTTAGTACGCGAATTGTAATCAATGCATCCATCGTAAATCTGATTAGCTAGGTCAAGCATGGACAGCATTAAACCGCTTCCAACTTGGTCTTGTGCCAGAATTGTTTCTGTTGAATCAATAAATAAATATGTAGTATTGAATGGTGAGTGATGATGGTCTGTTGTGTGAATACGCGAATTGTAATGAATGCATCGATCGTAAATCTGATTAGCTAGGTCAAGGATAGACGGCATTAAACCGCTTCCATCTTGGTCTTGTGACACAATTGTTTCTGTTGAATCAATAAATAAATATGTAGTATTGAATGGTTAGTGATGATGGTCTGTTGTGTTAATACGCGAATTGTAATGAATGCATCGATCGTAAATCTGATTAGCTAGGTCAAGTATAGACACCATAAAACCGCTTCCATCTTGGTCTTGTGCCAGATTTGTTTCTGTTGAATCAATAAATAATTATGTAGTATTGAATGGTGAGTGATGATGGTCTGTTGTGTTAATGCGCGAATTGTAATGAATGCATCGATCGTAAATCTCATTAGCTAGGTCAAGGATAGACAGCATTAAACCGCTTCCATCTTGGTCTTGTGCCAGAATTGTTTCTGTTGAATCAATAAATAAATATGTAGTATTGAATGGTGAGTGATGATGGTCTGTTGTGTTAATACGCGAATTGTAATGAATGCATCGATCGTAAATCTGATTAGCTAGGTCAAGGACAGACGGCATTAAACCGCTTCCATCTTGGTCTTGTGTCACAATTGTTTCTGTTGAATCAATAAATAAATATGTAGTATTGAATGGTGAGTGATGATGGTCTGTTGTGTTAATACGCGAATTGTAATGAATGCATCGATCGTAAATCTGATTAGCTAGGTCAAGGATAGACAGCATAAAACCGCTTCCATCTTGGTCTTGTGCCAGATTTGTTTCTGTTGAATCAATAAATAAATATGTAGTATTGAATGGTGAGTGATGATGGTCTGTTGTGTTAATGCGCGAATTGTAATGAATGCATCGATCGTAAATCTGATTAGCTAGGTCAAGGATAGACAGCATTAAACCGCTTCCATCTTGGTCTTGTGCCAGAATTGTTTCTGTTGAATCAATAAATAAATATGTAGTATTGAATGGTGAGTGATGATGGTCTGTTGTGTTAATGCGCGAATTGTAATGATTGCATCGATCGTAAATCTGATTAGCTAGGTCAAGGATAGACAGCATTAAACCGCTTCCATCTTGGTCTTGTGACACAATTGTTTCTGTTGAATCAATAAATAAATATGTAGTATTGAATGGTGAGTGATGATGGTCTGTTGTGTTAATACGCGAATTGTAATGAATGCATCGATCGTAAATCTGATTAGCTAGGTCAAGGACAGACGGCATTAAACTGCTTCCATCTTGGTCTTGTGTCACAATTGTTTTTGTTGAATCAATAAATAAATATGTAGTATTGAATGGTGAGTGATGATGTGTTTCTGTGGTTAATGCGCAAATTGTAATGAATCCATCGATCGCGAATCTGATTAGCTAGGTCAAGGATAGACAGCATTAAATCGCTTCCATCTTGGTCTTTTGCCAGATTTATATCTGTTGAATCAATAAATAAATATGTAGTATTGAATGTTGTGTGGTGATGGGTTTTTGTGGTTAATGCGCCAATTGTAATGAATGCATCGATCGTGAATCTGATTAGCTAGGTCAAGGATAGATAGCATTAAACCGCTTCCATCTTGGTCTTGTGCCAGAGTAGTTTCTCCTGAATTAATAAATAAATATCTAGTATTGAATGGTGAGTGATGATGGTCTGTTGTGTTAATACGCGAATTGTAATGAATGCATCGATCGTAAATCTGATTAGCTAGGTCAAGGATAGACGGCATTAAACCGCTTCAATCTTGGTCTTGTGACACAATTGTTTCTGTTGAATCAATAAATAAATATGTAGTATTGAATGGTTAGTGATGATGGTCTGTTGTGTTAATACGCGAATTGTAATGAATGCATCGATCGTAAATCTGATTAGCTAGGTCAAGGATGGACAGCATTGAACCGCTTCCATCTTGGTCTTGTGCCAGAATAGTTTCTGTTGAATCAATAAATAAATATGTAGTATTGAATGGTGAGTGATGATGTGTTTTTGTGGTTAATGCGCAAATTGTAATGAATGCATCGATCGTAAATCTGATTAGCTAGGTCAAGGATAGACAGCATAAAACCGCTTCCATCTTGGTCTTGTGCCAGATTTGTTTCTGTTGAATCAATAAATAAATATGTAGTATTCAATGGTGAGTGATGATGGTCTGTTGTGTTAATGCGCGAATTGTAATGAATGCATCGATCGTAAATCTGATTAGCTAGGTCAAGGATAGACAGCATTAAACCGCTTCCATCTTGGTCTTGTGCCAGAATTGTTTCTGTTGAATCAATAAATAAATATGTAGTATTGAATGGTGAGTGATGATGTGTTTTTGTGGTTAATGCGCAAATTGTAAAGAATGCGTTGATCGTAAATCTGATTAGCTAGGTCAAGGATAGACAGCATAAAACCGCTTCCATCTTGGTCTTGTGCCAGATTTGTCTCTGTTGAATCAATAAATAAATATGTAGTATTGAATGGTTAGTGATGATGGTCTGTTGTGTTAATGCGCGAATTGTAATGAATTCATCGATCGTAAATCTGATTAGCTAGGTCAAGGATAGACAGCATAAAACCGCTTCCATATTGGTCTCGTGCCAGATTTGTTTCTGTTGAATCAATAAATAAATATGTAGTATTGAATGGTGAGTGATGATGGTCTGTTGTGTTAATGCGCGAATTGTAATGAATGCATCGATCGAAAATCTGATTAGCTAGGTCAAGGATAGACAGCATTAAACCGCTTCCATCTTGGTCTTGTGCCAGAATTGTTTCTGTTGAATCAATAAATAAATATGTAGTATTGAATGGTGAGTGATGATGGTCTGTTGTGTTAATACGCGAATTGTAATGAATGCATCGATCGTAAATCTGATTAGCTAGGTCAAGGACAGACGGCATTAAATCGCTTCCATCTTGGTCTTGTGTCACAATTGTTTCTGTTGAATCAATAAATAAATATGTAGTATTGAATGGTGAGTGATGATGTTCTGTTGTGTTAATACGCGAATTGTAATGAATGCATCGATCGTAAATCTGATTAGCTAGGTCAAGGATAGACAGCATTAAACCGCTTCCATCTTGGTCTTGTGCCAGAATTGTTTCTGTTGAATCAATAAATAAATATGTAGTATTGAATGGTGAGTGATGATGGTCTGTTGTGTTAATACGCGAATTGTAATGAATGCATCGATCGTAAATCTGATTAGCTAGGTCAAGGACAGACGGCATTAAATCGCTTCCATCTTGGTCTTGTGTCACAATTGTTTCTGTTGAATCAATAAATAAATATGTAGTATTGAATGGTGAGTGATGATGGTCTGTTGTGTTAATACGCGAATTGTAATGAATGCATCGATCGTAAATCTGATTAGCTAGGTCAAGGATAGACAGCATAAAACCGCTTCCATCTTGGTCTTGTGCCAGATTTGTTTCTGTTGAATCAATAAATAAATATGTAGTATTGAATGGTGAGTGATGATGGTCTGTTGTGTTAATACGCGAATTGTAATGAATGCATCGATCGTAAATCTGATTAGCTAGGTCAAGGATGGACAGCATTAAACCGCTTCCAACTTGGTCTTGTGCCAGAATTGTTTCTGTTGAATCAATAAATAAATATGTAGTATTGAATGGTGAGTGATGATGGTCTGTTGTGTTAATACGCGAATTGTAATGAATGCATCGATCGTAAATCTGATTAGCTAGGTCAAGGATGGACAGCATTAAACCGCTTCCATCTTGGTCTTGTGCCAGAATTGTTTCTGTTGAATCAATAAATAAATATGTAGTATTGAATGGTGAGTGATGATGTGTTTTTGTGGTTAATGCGCAAATTGTAATGAATGCATCGATCGTAAATCTGATTAGCTAGATCAAGGATAGGCAGCATAAAACCGCTTCCATCTTGGTCTTGTGCCAGATTGGTCTCTGTTGAATCAATAAATAAATATGTAGTATTGAATGGTGAGTGATGATGGTCTGTTGTGTTAATGCGCGAATTGTAATGAATTCATCGATCGTAAATCTGATTAGCTAGGTCAAGGATAGACAGCATAAAACCGCTTCCATCTTGGTCTTGTGCCAGATTTGTTTCTGTTGAATCAATAAATAAATATGTAGTATTGAATGGTGAGTGATGATGGTCTGTTGTGTTAGTACGCGAATTGTAATGAATGCATCGATCGTAAATCTGTTTAGCTAGGTCAAGGATGGACAGCATTAAACCGCTTCCAACTTGGTCTTGTGCCAGAATTGTTTCTGTTGAATCAATAAATAAATATGTAGTATTGAATGGTGAGTTATGATGGTCTGTTGTGTTAATACGCGAATTGTAATGAATGCATCGATCGTAAATCTGATTAGCTAGGTCAAGGATAGACAGCATTAAACCGCTTCCATTTTTGTCTTGTGCCAGAATTGTTTCTGTTGAATCAATAAATAAATATGTAGTATTGAATGGTGAGTGATGATGGTCTGTTGTGTTAATACGCGAATTGTAATGAATGCATCGATCGTAAATCTGATTAGCTAGATCAAGGATGGACAGTATTAAAGTGCTTCCATCTTGGTCTTGTGCCAGAATTGATTCTGTTGAATCAATAAATAAATATGTAGTATTGAATGGTGAGTGATGATGGTCTGTTGTGTTAATACGCGAATTGTAATGAATGCATCGATCGTAAATCTTATTAGCTAGGTCAAGGACAGACGGCATTAAACCGCTTCCATCTTGGTCTTGTGTCACAATTGTTTCTGTTGAATCAATAAATAAATATTTAGTATTGAATGGTGAGTGATGATGGTCTGTTGTGTTAGTACGCGAATTGTAATCAATGCATCCATCGTAAATCTGATTAGCTAGGTCAAGGATGGACAGCATTAAACCGCTTCCAACTTGGTCTTGTGCCAGAATTGTTTCTGTTGAATCAATAAATAAATATGTAGTATTGAATGGTGAGTGATGATGGTCTGTTGTGTTAATACGCGAATTGTAATGAATACATCGATCGTAAATCTGATTAGCTAGGTCAAGGATGGACAGCATTAAACCGCTTCCATCTTGGTCTTGTGACACAATTGTTTCTGTTGAATCAATAAATAAATATGTAGTATTGAATGGTGAGTGATGATGTGTTTTTGTGGTTAATGCGCAAATTGTAAAGAATGCATCGATCGTAAATCTGATTAGCTAGATCAAGGATAGACAGCATAAAACCGCTTCCATCTTGGTCTTGTGCCAGATTTGTCTCTGTTGAATCAATAAATAAATATGTAGTATTGAATGGTGAGTGATGATGGTCTGTTGTGTTAATGCGCGAATTGTAATGAATTCATCGATCGTAAATCTGATTAGCTAGGTCAAGGATAGACAGCAAAAAACCGCTTCCATCTTGGTCTTGTGCCAGATTTGTTTCTGTTGAATCAATAAATAAATATGTAGTATTGAATGGTGAGTGATGATGGTCTGTTGTGTTAATGTGCGAATTGTAATGTATGCATCGATCGTAAATCTGATTAGCTAGGTCAAGGATAGACAGCATTAAACCGCTTCCATCTTGGTCTTGTGCCAGAATTGTTTCTGTTGAATCAATAAATAAATATGTAGTATTGAATGGTGAGTGATGATGGTCTGTTGTGTTAATACGCGAATTGTAATGAATGCATCGATCGTAAATCTGATTAGCTAGGTCAAGGACAGACGGCATTAAATCGCTTCCATCTTGGTCTTGTGTCACAATTGTTTCTGTTGAATCAATAAATAAATATGTAGTATTGAATGGTGAGTGATGATGGTCTGTTGTGTTAATACGCGAATTGTAATGAATGCATCGATCGTAAATCTGATTAGCTAGGTCAAGGATAGACAGCATAAAACCGCTTCCATCTTGGTCTTGTGCCAGATTTGTTTCTGTTGAATCAATAAATAAATATGTAGTATTGAATGGTGAGTGATGATGGTCTGTTGTGTTAATGCGCGAATTGTAATGAATGCATCGATCGTAAATCTGATTAGCTAGGTCAAGGATAGACAGCATTAAACCGCTTCCATCTTGGTCTTGTGCCAGAATTGTTTCTGTTGAATCAATAAATAAATATGTAGTATTGAATGCTGAGTGATGATGGTCTGTTGTGTTAATACGCGAATTGTAATGAATGCATCGATCGTAAATCTGATTAGCTAGGTCAAGGATGGACAGCATTAAACCGCTTCCAACTTGGTCTTGTGCCAGAATTGTTTCTGTTGAACCAATAAATAAATATGTAGTATTGAATGATGAGTGATGATGGTCTGTTGTGTTAATACGCGAATTGTAATGAATGCATCGATCGTAAATCTGATTAGCTGGCTCAAGGATGGACAGCATTAAACCGCTTCCATCTTGGTCTTGTGCCAGAATTGTTTCTGTTGAATCAATAAATAAATATGTAGTATTGAATGGTGAGTTATGATGGTCTGTTGTGTTAATACGCGAATTGTAATGAATGCATCGATCGTAAATCTGATTAGCTAGGTCAAGGATAGACAGCATTAAACCGCTTCCATTTTTGTCTTGTGCCAGAATTGTTTCTGTTGAATCAATAAATAAATATGTAGTATTGAATGGTGAGTGATGATGGTCTGTTGTGTTAATACGCGAATTGTAATGAATGCATCGATCGTAAATCTGATTAGCTAGATCAAGGATGGACAGTATTAAAGCGCTTCCATCTTGGTCTTGTGCCAGAATTGATTCTGTTGAATCAATAAATAAATATGTAGTATTGAATGGTGAGTGATGATGGTCTGTTGTGTTAATACGCGAATTGTAATGAATGCATCGATCGTAAATCTTATTAGCTAGGTCAAGGACAGACGGCATTAAACCGCTTCCATCTTGGACTTGTGTCACAATTGTTTCTGTTGAATCAATAAATAAATATTTAGTATTGAATGGTGAGTGATGATGGTCTGTTGTGTTAGTACGCGAATTGTAATCAATGTATCCATCGTAAATCTGATTAGCTAGGTCAAGGATGGACAGCATTAAACCTCTTCCAACTTGGTCTTGTGCCAGAATTGTTTCTGTTGAATCAATAAATAAATATGTAGTATTGAATGGTGAGTGATGATGGTCTGTTGTGTTAATACGCGAATTGTAATGAATACATCGATCGTAAATCTGATTAGCTAGGTCAAGGATGGACAGCATTAAACCGCTTCCATCTTGGTCTTGTGACACAATTGTTTCTGTTGAATCAATAAATAAATATGTAGTATTGAATGGTGAGTGATGATGTGTTTTTGTGGTTAATGCGCAAATTGTAAAGAATGCATCGATCGTAAATCTGATTAGCTAGATCAAGGATAGACAGCATAAAACCGCTTCCATCTTGGTCTTGTGCCAGATTTGACTCTGTTGAATCAATAAATAAATATGTAGTATTGAATGGTGAGTGATGATGGTCTGTTGTGTTAATGCGCGAATTGTATGAATTCATCGATCGTAAATCTGATTAGCTAGGTCAAGGATAGACAGCAAAAAACCGCTTCCATCTTGGTCTTGTGCCAGATTTGTTTCTGTTGAATCAATAAATAAATATGTAGTATTGAATGGTGAGTGATGATGGTCTGTTGTGTTAATGTGCGAATTGTAATGAATGCATCGATCGTAAATCTGATTAGCTAGGTCAAGGATAGACAGCATTAAACCGCTTCCATCTTGGTCTTGTGCCAGAATTGTTTCTGTTGAATCAATAAATAAATATGTAGTATTGAATGGTGAGTGATGATGGTCTGTTGTGTTAATACGCGAATTGTAATGAATGCATCGATCGTAAATCTGATTAGCTAGGTCAAGGACAGACGGCATTAAATCGCTTCCATCTTGGTCTTGTGTCACAATTGTTTCTGTTGACTCAATAAATAAATATGTAGTATTGAATGGTGAGTGATGATGGTCTGTTGTGTTAATACGCGAATTGTAATGAATGCATCGATCGTAAATCTGATTAGCTAGGTCAAGGATAGACAGCATAAAACCGCTTCCATCTTGGTCTTGTGCCAGATTTGTTTCTGTTGAATCAATAAATAAATATGTAGTATTGAATGGTGAGTGATGATGGTCTGTTGTGTTAATGCGCGAATTGTAATGAATGCATCGATCGTAAATCTGATTAGCTAGGTCAAGGATAGACAGCATTAAACCGCTTCCATCTTGGTCTTGTGCCAGAATTGTTTCTGTTGAATCAATAAATAAATATGTAGTATTGAATGGTGAGTGATGATGGTCTGTTGTGTTAATACGCGAATTGTAATGAATGCATCGATCGTAAATCTGATTAGCTAGGTCAAGGATGGACAGCATTAAACCGCTTCCAACTTGGTCTTGTGCCAGAATTGTTTCTGTTGAACCAATAAATAAATATGTAGTATTGAATGATGAGTGATGATGGTCTGTTGTGTTAATACGCGAATTGTAATGAATGCATCGATCGTAAATCTCATTAGCTGGGTCAAGGATGGACAGCATTAAACCGCTTCCATCTTGGTCTTGTGCCAGAATTGTTTCTGTTGAATCAATAAATAAATATGTAGTATTGAATGGTGAGTGATGATGGTCTGTTGTGTTAATGCGCGAATTGTATTGAATTCATCGATCGTAAATCTGATTAGCTAGGTCAAGGATGGACAGCATTAAACCGCTTCCATCTTGGTCTTGTGCCAGAATTGTTTCTGTTGAATCAATAAATAAATATGTAGTATTGAATGGTGAGTGATGATGTGTTTTTGTGGTTAATGCGCAAATTGTAATGAATGCATCGATCGTAGATCTGATTAGCTAGGTCAAGGATAGACAGCATAAAACCGCTTCCATCTTGGTCTTGTGCCAGATTTGTTTCTGTTGAATCAATAAATAAATATGTAGTATTGAATGGTGAGTGATGATGGTCTGTTGTGTTAGTACGCGAATTGTAATGAATGCATCGATCGTAAATCTGATTAGCTAGGTCAAGGATGGACAGCATTAAACCGCTTCCAACTTGGTCTTGTGCCAGAATTGTTTCTGTTGAATCAATAAATAAATATGTAGTATTGAATGGTGAGTTATGATGGTCTGTTGTGTTAATACGCGAATGGTAATGAATGCATCGATCGTAAATCTGATTAGCTAGGTCAAGGATAGACGGCGTTAAACCGCTTCCATCTTGGTCTCGTGACACAATTGTTTCTGTTGAATCAATAAATAAATAAGTAGTATTGAATGGTTAGTGATGATGGTCTGTTGTGTTAATATGCGAATTGTAATGAATGCATCGATCGTAAATCTGATTAGCTAGGTCAAGGATAGACAGCATAAAACCGCTTCTATCTTGGTCTTGTGCCAGATTTATTTCTGTTGAATCAAGAAATAAATATGTAGTATTGAATGGTGAGTGCTGATGGTCTGTTGTGTTAATGCGCGAATTGTAATGAATGCATCGATCGTAAATCTGATTAGCTAGGTCAAGGATAGACAGCATTAAACCGCTTCCATCTTTGTCTTGTGCCAGAATTGTTTCTGTTGAATCAATAAATAAATATGTAGTATTGAATGGTGAGTGATGATGGTCTGTTGTGTTAATACGCGAATTGTAATGAATGCATCGATCGTAAATCTGATTAGCTAGATCAAGGATGGACAGCATTAAACCGCTTCCATCTTGGTCTTGTGCCAGAATTGATTCTGTTGAATCAATAAATAAATATGTAGTATTGAATGGTGAGTGATGATGATCTGTTGTGTTAATACGCGAATTGTAATGAATGCATCGATCGTAAATCTGATTAGCTAGATCAAGGATGGACAGCATTAAACCGCTTCCATCTTGGTCTTGTGCCAGAATTGATTCTGTTGAATCAATAAATAAATATGTAGTATTGAATGGTGAGTGATGATGGTCTGTTGTGTTAATACGCGAATTGTAATGAATGCATCGATCGTAAATCTTATTAGCTAGGTCAAGGACAGACGGCATTAAACCGCTTCCATCTTGGTCTTGTGTCACAATTGTTTCTGTTGAACCAATAAATAAATATTTAGTATTGAATGGTGAGTGATGATGGTCTGTTGTGTTAGTACGCGAATTGTAATCAATGCATCCATCGTAAATCTGATTAGCTAGGTCAAGGATGGACAGCATTAAACCGCTTCAAACTTGGTCTTGTGCCAGAATTGTTTCTGTTGAATCAATAAATAAATATGTAGTATTGAATGGTGAGTGATGATGGTCTGTTGTGTTAATACGTGAATTGTAATGAATGCATCGATCGTAAATCTGATTAGCTAGGTCAAGTATAGACAGCATAATACCGCTTCCATCTTGGTCTTGTGCCAGATTTGTTTCTGTTGAATCAATAAATAAATATGTAGTATTGAATGGTAAGTGTTGATGGTCTGTTGTGTTAATGCGCGAAATGTAATGAATGCATCGATCGTAAATCTGATTAGCTAGGTCAAGGATAGACAGCATTAAACCGCTTCCATCTTGGTCTTGTGCCAGAATTGTTTCTGTTGATTCAATAAATAAATATGTAGTATTGAATGGTGAGTGATGATGGTCTGTTGTGTTAATACGCGAATTGTAATGAATGCATCGATCGTAAATCTGATTAGCTAGGTCAAGGACAGACGGCATTAAACCGCTTCCATCTTGGTCTTGTGTCACAATTGTTTCTGTTGAATCAATAAATAAATATATAGTATTGAATGGTGAGTGATGATGGTCTGTTGTGTTAATACGCGAATTGTAATGAATGCATCGTTCGTAAATCTGATTAGCTAGGTCAAGAATGGACAGCATTAAACCGCTTCCATCTTGGTCTTGTGCCAGAATTGTTTCTGTTGAATCAATAAATAAATATGTAGTATTGAATGGTGAGTGATGATGTGTTTTTGTGGTTAATGCGCAAATTGTAATGAATGCTTCGATGGTAAATCTGATTTGCTAGGTCAAGGATAGACAGCATAAAACCGCTTCCATCTTGGTCTTGTGCCAGATTTGTTTCTGTTGAATCAATAAATAAATATGTAGTATTGAATGGTGAGTGATGATGGTCTGTTGTGTTAATACGCGAATTGTAATGAATGCATCGATCGTAAATCAGATTAGCTAGGTCAAGGATGGACAGCATTAAACCGCTTCCAACTTGGTCTTGTGCCAGAATTGTTTCTGTTGAATCAATAAATAAATATGTAGTATTGAATGGTGAGTGATGATGGTCTGTTGTGTTAATACGCGAATTGTAATGAATGCATCGATCGTACATCTGATTAGCTAGGTCAAGGATAGACGGCATTAAACCGCTTCCATCTTGGCCTTGTGTCACAATTGTTTCTGTTGAATCAATAAATAAATATGTAGTATTGAATGGTTAGTGATGATGGTCTGTTGTGTTAATACGCGAATTGTAATGAATGCATCGATCGTAAATCTGATTAGCTAGGTCAAGGATGGACAGCATTAAACCGCTTCCATGTTGGTCTTGTGCCAGAATTGTTTCTGTTGAATCAATAAATAAATATGTAGTATTGAATGGTGAGTGATGATGTGTTTTTGTGGTTAATGCGCAAATTGTAATGAATGCATCGATCGTAAATCTGATTAGCTAGATCAAGGATAGGCAGCATAAAACCGCTTCCATCTTGGTCTTGTGCCAGATTGGTCTCTGTTGAATCAATAAATAAATATGTAGTATTGAATGGTGAGTGATGATGGTCTGTTGTGTTAATGCGCGAATTGTAATGAATTCATCGATCGTAAATCTGATTAGCTAGGTCAAGGATAGACAGTATAAAACCGCTTCCATCTTGGTCTAGTGCCAGATTTGTTTCTGTTGAATCAATAAATAAATATGTAGTATTGAATGGTGAGTGATGATAGTCTGTTGTGTTAGTACGCGAATTGTAATGAATGCACCGATCGTAAATCTGTTTAGCTAGGTCAAGGATGGACAGCATTAAACCGCTTCCAACTTGGTCTTGTGCCAGAATTGTTTCTGTTGAATCAATAAATAAATATGTAGTATTGAATGGTGAGTTATGATGGTCTGTTGTGTTAATACGCGAATTGTAATGAATGCATCGATCGTAAATCTGATTAGCTAGGTCAAGGATAGACAGCATTAAACCGCTTCCATCTTTGTCTTGTGCCAGAATTGTTTCTGTTGAATCAATAAATAAATATGTAGTATTGAATGGTGAGTGATGATGGTCTGTTGTGTTAATACGCGAATTGTAATGAATGCATCGATCGTAAATCTGATTAGCTAGATCAAGGATGGACAGCATTAAACCGCTTCCATCTTGGTCTTGTGCCAGAATTGATTCTGTTGAATCTATAAATAAATATGTAGTATTGAATGGTGAGTGATGATGGTCTGTTGTGTTAATACGCGAATTGTAATGAATGCATCGATCGTAAATCTGATTAGGTAGGTCAAGGATGGACAGCATTAAACCGCTTCCATCTTGGTCTTGTGCCAGAATTGTTTCTGTTGAATCAATAAATAAATATGTAGTATTGAATGGTGAGTGATGATGTGTTTTTGTGGTTAATGCGCAAATTGTAATGAATGCATCGATCGTAAATCTGATTAGCTAGATCAAGGATAGACAGCATAAAACCGCTTCCATCTTGGTCTTGTGCGAGATTTGTCTCTGTTGAATCAATAAATAAATATGTAGTATTGAATGGTGAGTGATGATGGTCTGTTGTGTTAATGCGCGAATTGTAACGAATTCATCGATCGTAAATCTGATTAGCTAGGTCAAGGATAGACAGCATAAAACCGCTTCCATCTTGGTCTTGTGCCAGATTTGTTTCTTTTGAATCAATAAATAAATATGTAGTATTGAATGGTGAGTGATGATGGTCTGTTGTGTTAGTACGCGAATTGTAATGAATGCATCGATCGTAAATCTGTTTAGCTAGGTCAAGGATGGACAGCATTAAACCGCTTCCAACTTGGTCTTGTGCCAGAATTGTTTCTGTTGAATCAATAAATAAATATGTAGTATTGAATGGTGAGTTATGATGGTCTGTTGTGTTAATACGCGAATTGTAATGAATGCATCGATCGTAAATCTGATTAGCTAGGTCAAGGATAGACAGCATTAAACCGCTTCCATCTTTGTCTTGTGCCAGAATTGTTTCTGTTGAATCAATAAATAAATATGTAGTATTGAATGGTGAGTGATGATGGCCTGTTGTGTTAATACGCGAATTGTAATGAATGCATCGATCGTAAATCTGATTAGCTAGATCAAGGATGGACAGCATTAAACCGCTTCCATCTTGGTCTTGTGCCAGAATTGATTCTTTTGAATCAATAAATAAATATGTAGTATTGAATGGTGAGTGATGATGGTCTGTTGTGTTAATACGCGAATTGTAATGAATGCATCGATCGTAAATCTTATTAGCTAGGTCAAGGACAGACGGCATTAAACCGCTTCCATCTTGGTCTTGTGTCACAATTGTTTCTGTTGAATCAATAAATAAATATTTAGTATTGAATGGTGAGTGATGATGGTCTGTTGTGTTAGTACGCGAATTGCAATCAATGCATGCATCGTAAATCTGATTAGCAAGGATCCAGGATGGACAGCATTAAACCGCTTCCAACTTGGTCTTGTGCCAGAATTGTTTCTGTTGAATCAATAAATAAATATGTAGTATTGAATGGTGAGTGATGATGGTCTGTTGTGTTAATACGCGAATTGTAATGAATGCATCGTTCGTAAATCTGATTAGCTAGGTCAAGGATGGACAGCATTAAACCGCTTCCATCTTGGTCTTGTGCCAGAAATGTTTCTGTTGAATCAATAAATAAATATGTAGTATTGAATGGTGAGTGATGATGTGTTTTTGTGGTTAATGCGCAAATTGTAATGAATGCATCGATAGTAAATCTGATTAGCTAGGTCAAGGACAGACGGCATTAAACCGCTTCCATCTTAGTCTTGTGTCACAATTGTTTCTGTTGAATCAATAAATAAATATGTAGTATTGAATGGTGAGTGATGATGGTCTGTTGTGTTAATACGCGGATTGTAATGAATGCATCTATCGTAAATCTGATTAGCTAGGTCAAGGATGGACAGCATTAAACCGCTTCCATCTTGGTCTTGTGCCAGAATTGTTTCTGTTGAATCAATAAATAAATATGTAGTATTGAATGGTGAGTGATGATGTGTTTTTGTGGTTAATGCGCAAATTGTAATGAATGCATCGATCGTAAATCTGATTAGCTAGGTCAAGAATAGACAGCATAAAACCGCTTCCATCTTGGTCTTGTGCCACATTTTTTTCCGTTGAATCAATAAATAAATATGTAGTATTGAATGGTGAGTGATGATGGTCTGTTGTGGTAATGCGCGAATTGTAATGAATGCATCGATCGTAAATCTGAATAGCTAGGTCAAGGATAGACAGCATAAAACCGCTTCCATCTTGGGTTTGTACCAGAATTGTTTCTGTTGAATCAATAAATAAATATGTAGCATTGAATGGTGAGTGATGATGTGTTTTTGTGTTTAATGCGCAAATTGTAATGAATGCATCGATCGTGAATATTATTTGCTAGGTCAAGGATAGACAGCATTAAACCGCTTCCATCTTGGTCTTGTCCCAGAATTGTTTCTCTTCAATCAATAAATAAATATGTAGTATTGAATGCTGAGTGATGATGGTCTGTTGTGTTAATGCGCGAATTGTAGTGAATGCATAGATCGTAAATCTGATTAGCTAGGTCAAGGATAGACAGCATTAAACCGCTTCCATCTTGTTCTTGTGCCAGAATTGTTTCTGTTGAATCAATAAATAAATATGTAGTATTGAATGGTGAGTGAATTTTGGTTTTTGTGGTTAATGCGCCAATTGTAATGAATGCATCGATCGCGAATCTGATTAGCTAGGTCAAGTATAGACAGCATTAGACCGCTTCCATCTTGGTCTTGTGCCAGAATTGTTTCTGTTGAATCAATAAATAAATATGTAGTATTGAATGGTGAGTGAATATTGGTTTTTGTGGTTAATGCGCCAATTGTAATGAATGCATCGATCGCGAATCTGATTAGCTAGGTCAAGGATAGACAGTATTAAACCGCTTCCATCTTTGTCTTGTGCCAGAATTGTTTCTTTTGAATCAATAAATAAATATATAGTATTGAATGGTGAGTGATGATGTGTTGTTGTGGTTAATGCGCCAATTGTAATGAATGCATCGATCGCGAATCTGATTAGCTAGGTCAAGGATAGAGAGCATTAAACCGCTTCCATCTTGGTCTTGTGCCAGATTTATTTCTGTTGAATCAATTAATAAATATATAGTATTGAATGGTGACTGATGATTTGTTGTTGTGGCTAATGCGCAAATTGTAATGAATGCATCGATCGTGAATGTGATTAGCTAGGTCAAGGATAGACAGCATTAAACCGCTTCCATCTTGGTCTTGTGCCAGAATTGTTTCTCTTGAATCAATAAATAAATATGTAGTATTGAATGGTGTGTGATCATGGTCTGTTGTGTTAATGCGCGAATTGTAATGAATGCATCGATCGTGAATCTGATTAGCTAGGTCAAGGATAGACAGCATTAAACCGCTTCCATCTTGGTCTTGAGCCATATTTGTTTCCGTAGAATCAATAAATAAATATATAGTATTGAATGGTGAGTGATGATGTGTTGTTGTGGCTAATGCGCAAATTGTAATGAATGCATCGATCGTGAATGTGATTAGCTAGGTCAAGGATAGACAGCATTAAACCGCTTCCATCTTGGTCTTGTGCCAGAATTGTTTCTGTTGAATCAATAAATAAATATGTAGTATTGAATGGTGAGTGATGATGGTCTGTTGAGTTAATGCGCGAATTGTAATGAATGCATAGATCGTAAATCTGATTAGCTAGGTCAAGGATAGACAGCATTAAACCGCTTCCATCTTGGTTTTGTGCCAGAATTGTTTCTGTTGAATCAATAAATAAATATGTAGTATTGAATGGTGAGTGATGATGTGTTTTTGTGGTTAATGCGCAAATTGTAATGAATGCATCGATCGTAAATCTGATTAGCTAGGTCAAGGATAGACAGCAGAAAACCGCTTCCATCTTGGTCTTGTGCCAGATTTGTTTCTGTTGAATCAATAAATAAATATGTATTATTGAATGGTGAGTGATGATGGTCTGTTGTGTTAATACGCGAATTGTAATGAATGCATCGATCGTAAATCTGATTAGCTAGGTCAAGGATGGACAGCATTAAACCGCTTCCATCTTGGTCTTGTGTCCCAATGTTTCTGTTGAATCAATAAATAAATATGTAGTATTGAATGGTGAGTGATGATATTCTGTTGTGTTAATACGCGAATTGTAATGAATGCATCGATCGTAAATCAGATTAGCTAGGTCAAGGATGGACAGCATTAAACCGCTTCCATCTTGGTCTTGTGCCAGATTTGTTTCTGTTCAATCAATAAATAAATATGTAGTATTGAATGGTGAGTGATGATGGTCTGTTGTGTTAATGCGCGAATTGTAATGAATGCATCGATCGTAAATCTGATTAGCTGGGTCAAGGATAGACAGCATAAAACCGCTTCCATCTTGGGTTTGTACCAGAATTGTTTCTGTTGAATCAATAAATAAATATGTAGTATTGAATGGTGAGTGATGATGTGTTTTTGTGTATAATGCGCAAATTGTAATGAATGCATCGATCGTGGATATTATTTGCTAGGTCAAGGATAGACAGCATTAAACCGCTTCCATCTTGGTCTTGTCCCAGAATTGTTTCTCTTGAATCAATAAATAAATATGTAGTATTGAATGGTGAGTGATGATGGTCTGTAGATTTAATGCGCGAATTGTAGTGAATGCATCGATCGCGAATCTGATTAGCTAGGTCAAGTATAGACAGCATTAGACCGCTTCCATCTTGGTCTTGTGCCAGAATTGTTTCTGTTGAATCAATAAATAAATATGTAGTATTGAATGGTGAGTCAATATTGGTTTTTGTGGTTAATGCGCCAATTGTAATGAATGCATCGATCGCGAATCTGATTAGCTAGGTCAAGGATAGACAATATTAAACCGCTTCCATCTTTGTCTTGTGCCAGAATTGTTTCTGTTGAATCAATAAATAAATATATAGTATTGAATGGTGAGTGATGATGTGTTGTTGTGGTTAATGCGCCAATTATAATGAATGCATCGATCGCGAATCTGATTAGCTAGGTCAAGGATAGAGAGCATTAAACCGCTTCCATCTTGGTCTTGTGCCAGATTTATTTCTGTTGAATCAATAAATAAATATATAGTATTGAATGGTGAGTGATGATTTGTTGTTGTGGCTAATGCGCAAATTGTAATGAATGCATCGTTCGTGAATCTGATTAGCTAGGTCAAGGATAGACAGCATTAAACCGCTTCCATCTTGGTCTTGTGCCAGAATTGTTTCTCTTGAATCAATAAATAAATATGTAGTATTGAATGGTGTGTGATCATGGTCTGTTGTGTTAATGCGCGAATATGTAATGAATGCATCGATCGTGAATCTGATTAGCTAGGTCAAGGACAGACAGCATTAAACCGCTTCCATCTTGGTCTTGAGCCATATTTGTTTCCGTAGAATCAATAAATATATATATAGTATTGACTGGTGAGTGAATATTGGTTTTTGTGGGTAATGCGCCAATTGTAATGAATGTATCGATCGCGAATCTGATTAGCTAGGTCAAGTATAGACAGCATTAAACCGCTTCCATCTTGGTCTTGTGCCAGAATTGTTTCTCTTGAATCAATAAATAAATATGTAGTATTGAATGGTGAGTGATGATGTGTTGTTTTGGCTAATGCGCAAATTGTAATGAATGCATCGATCGTGAATCTGATTAGCTAGGTCAAGGATAGACAGCATTAAACCGCTTCCATCTTGGTCTTGTGCCAGAATTGTTTCTCTTGAATCAATAAATAAATATGTAGTATTGAATGGTGTGTGATCATGGTCTGTTGTGTTGATGCGCGAATTGTAATGAATGCATCGATCGTGAATCTGATTAGCTAGGTCAAGGACAGACAGCATTAAACCGCTTCCATCATGGTCTTGTGCCAGAATTGTTTCTGTTGAATCAATAAATAAATATGTAGTATTCAATGGTGAGTGAATATTGGTTTTTGTGGGTAATGCGCCAATTGTAATGAATGTATCGATCGCGAATCTGATTAGCTAGGTCAAGTATAGACAGCATTAAACCGCTTCCATCTTGGTCTTGTGCCAGAATTGTTTCTGTTGAATCAATAAATAAATATCTAGTATTGAATGGTGAGTGAATATTGGTTTTTGTGGTTAATGCGCCAATTGTAATGAATGCATCGATCGCGAATCTGATTAGCTAGGTCAAGGATAGACAGCATTAAACCGCTTCCATCTTGCTCTTGTGCCAGATTTATTTCTGTTGAATCAATAAATAAATATATAGTATTGAATGGTGAGTGATGATGTGTTGTTTTGGCTAATGCGCAAATTGTAATGAATGCATCGATCGTGAATCTGATTAGCTAGGTCAAGGATAGACAGCATTAAACCGTTTCCATCTTGGTCTTGTGCCAGAATTGTTTCTCTTGAATCAATAAATAAATATGTAGTATTGAATGGTGTGTGATCATGGTCTGTTGTGTTAATGCGCGAATTGTAATGAATGCATCGATCGTGAATCTGATCAGCTAGGTCAAGGATAGACGGCATTAAACCGCTTCCATCTTGGTCTTGAGCTAGATTTGTTTCTGTAGAATCAATAAATAAATATATAGTATTGAATGGTGAGTGATGATGTGTTGTTGTGGCTAATGCGCAAATTGTAATGAATGCATCGATCGTGAATCTGATTAGCTAGTTCAAGGATAGACAGCATTCAACCGCTTCCATCTTGATCTTGTGTCACAATTGTTTCTGTTGAATCAATAAATAAATATATAGTATTGAATGGTGAGTGATGATGGTCTGTTGTGTTAATGCGCGAATTGTAATGAATGCATCGATCGTGAATCTGATCAGCTAGGTGAAGGATAGACAGCATTAAACCGCTTCCATCTTGGTCTTGTGCCAGATTTATTTCTGTTGAATCAATAAATAAATATTTATTATTGAATGGTGAATGATGATAGGTTTTTGTGGTTAATGCGAAAATTGTAATGAATGCATCGATCGTGAATCTGATCAGCTAGGTCAAGGATAGACAGCATTAAACCGCTTCTATCTTGGTCTTGTGTCACAATTGTTTCTGTTGAATCAATAAATAAATATATAGTATTGAATGGTGAGTGATGATGGTCTGTTGTGTTAATGCGCGAATTGTAATGAATGCATCGATCGTAAATCTGATTAGCTAGGTCAACGATAGAAGGCATTAAACCGATTCCATCTTGGTCTTGTGTCACAATTGTTTTTGTTGAATCAATAAATAAATATGTATTATTGAATGGTGAATGATGATAGGTTTTTGTGGTTAATGCTCAAATTGTAATGAATGCATCGATCGTAAATCTGATTAGCTAGGTCAAGGATAGACGGCATTAAACCGCTTCCATCTTGGTCTTGTTTCACAATTGTTTCTGTTGAATCAATAAATAAATATGTATTATTGAATGGTGAATGATGATAGGTTTTTGTGGTTAATGCGCAAATTGTAATGAATGCATCGATCGTAAATCTGATTAGCTAGGTCAACGATAGAAGGCATTAAACCGCTTCCATCTTTGTCTTGTGTCACAATTGTTTCTGTTGAATCAATAAATAAATATGTATTATTGAATGGTGAATGATGATAGGTTTTTGTGGTTAATGCGCAAATTGTAATGAACGCATCGATTGTAAATCTGATTAGCTAGGTCAAGGATAGACGGCATTAAACCGCTTCCATCTTGGTCTTGTTTCACAATTGTTTCTGTTGAATCAATAAATAAATATGTATTATTGAATGGTGAATGATGATAGGTTTTTGTCGTTAATGCGCAAATTGTAATGAATGCATCGATCGTAAATCTGATTAGCTAGGTCAACGATAGAAGGCATTAAACCGCTTCCATCTTGGTCTTGTGTCACAATTGTTTCTGTTGAATCAATAAATAAATATGTATTATTGAATGGTGAATGATGATAGGTTTTTGTGGTTAATGCGCAAATTGTAATGAATGCATCGATCGTAAATCTGATTAGCTAGGTCAAGGATAGACGGCATTGAACCGCTTCCATCTTGGTCTTGTGTCACAATTGTTTCTGTTGAATCAATAAATAAATATGTATTATTGAATGGTGAATGATGATAGGTTTTTGTGGTTAATGCGCGAATTGTAATGAATGCATCGATCGTAAATCTGATTAGCTAGGTCAAGGATAGACGGCATTAAACCGCTTCCATCTTGGTCTTGTGTCACAATTGTTTCTGTTGAATCAATAAATAAATATGTATTATTGAATGGTGAATGATGATAGGTTTTTGTGGTTAATGCGCAAATTGTAATGAATGCATCGATCGTGAATCTGATTAGCTAGGTCAAGGATAGACAGCATTAAACCGCTTCCATCTTGGTCTTGTGCCAGATTTATTTCTGTTGAATCAATATATAAATATGTAGTATTGAATGGTGAGTGATGATGGGTTTTTGTGTTAATGCGCGAATTGTAATGAATCCATCTATCGTAAATCTGATTAGCTAGGTCAAGGATAGACGGCATTAAACCGCTTCCATCTTGGTCTTGTGTCACAATTGTTTCTGTTGAATCAATAAATAAATATGTATTATTGAATGGTGAATGATGATAGGTTTTTGTGGTTAATGCGCGAATTGTAATGAATGCATCGATCGTAAATCTGATTAGCTAGGTCAAGGATAGACGGCATTAAACCGCTTCCATCTTGGTCTTGTTTCACAATTGTTTCTGTTGAATCAATAAATAAATATGTATTATTGAATGGTGAATGATGATAGGTTTTTGTCGTTAATGCGCAAATTGTAATGAATGCATCGATCGTGAATCTGATTAGCTAGGTCATGGAAAGACAGCATTAAACCGCTTCCATCTTGGTCTTGTGCCAGATTTATTTCTGTTGAATCAATAAATAAATATTTATTATTGAATGGTGAATGATGATAGGTTTTTGTGGTTAATGCGAAAATTGTAATGAATGCATCGATCGTAAATCTGATTAGCTAGGTCAAGGATAGACGGCATTAAACCGCTTCCATCTTGGTCTTGTTTCACAATTGTTTCTGTTGAATCAATAAATAAATATGTATTATTGAATGGTGAATGATGATAGGTTTTTGTGGTTAATGCGCAATTTGTAATGAATGCATCGATCGTAAATCTGATTAGCTAGGTCAACGATAGAAGGCATTAAACCGCTTCCATCTTGGTCTTGTGTCACAATTGTTTCTGTTGAATCAATAAATAAATATGTATTATTGAATGGTGAATGATGATAGGTTTTTGTGGTTAATGCGCAAATTGTAATGAATGCATCGATCGTAAATCTGATTAGCTAGGTCAAGGATAGACGGCATTAAACCGCTTCCATCTTGGTCTTGTGTCACAATTGTTTCAGTTGAATCAATAAATAAATATGTATTATTGAATGGTGAATGATGATAGGTTTTTGTGGTTAATGCGCAAATTGTAATGAATGCATCGATCGTGAATCTGATTAGCTAGGTCATGGATAGACAGCATTAAACCGCTTCCATCTTGGTCTTGTGCCAGATTTATTTCTGTTGAATCAATATATAAATATGTAGTATTGAATGGTGAGTGATGATGGGTTTTTGTGTTAATGCGCGAATTGTAATGAATCCATCTATCGTAAATCTGATTAGCTAGGTCAAGGATAGACGGCATTAAACCGCTTCCATCTTGGTCTTGTGTCACAATTGTTTCTGTTGAATCAATAAATAAATATGTATTATTGAATGGTGAATGATGATAGGTTTTTGTGGTTAATGCGCGAATTGTAATGAATGCATCGATCGTAAATCTGATTAGCTAGTTCAAGGATAGACAGCATTAAACCGCTTCCATCTTGGTCTTGTGTCACAATTGTTTCTGTTGAATCAATAAATAAATATATAGTATTGAATGGTGAGTGATGATGGTCTGTTGTGTTAATACGCGAATTGTAATGAATGCATCGATCGTAAATCTGATTAGCTAGGTCAAGGATAGACGGCATTAAACCGCTTCCATCTTGGTCTTGTGTCGCAATTGTTTCTGTTGAATCAATAAATAAATATATAGTATTGAATGGTGAGTGATGATGGTCTGTTGTGTTAATACGCGAATTGTAATGAATGCATCGATCGTGAATCTGATCAGCTAGGTCAAGGATAGACAGCATTAAACCGCTTCCATCTTGGTCTTGTGCCAGATTTATTGCTGTTGAATCAATAAATAAATATTTATTATTGAATGGTGAATGATGATAGGTTTTTGTGGATAATGCGAAAATTGTAATGAATGCATCGATCGTGAATCTGATCAGCTAGGTCAAGGATAGACAGCATTAAACCGCTTCTATCTTGGTCTTGTGTCACAATTGTTTCTGTTGAATCAATAAATCAATATATAGTATTGAATGGTGAGTGATGATGGTCTGTTGTGTTAATGCGCAAATTGTAATGAATGCATCGATCGTAAATCTGATTAGCTAGGTCAAGGATAGACGGCATTAAACCGCTTCCATCTTGGTCTTGTTTCACAATTGTTTCTGTTGAATCAATAAATAAATATGTATTATTGAATGGTGAATGATGATAGGTTTTTGTCGTTAATGCGCAAATTGTAATGAATGCATCGATCGTAAATCTGATTAGCTAGGTCAACGATAGAAGGCATTAAACCGCTTCCATCTTGGTCTTGTGTCACAATTGTTTCTGTTGAATCAATAAATAAATATGTATTATTGAATGGTGAATGATGATAGGTTTTTGTGGTTAATGCGCAAATTGTAATGAATGCATCGATCGTAAATCTGATTAGCTAGGTCAAGGATAGACGGCATTAAACCGCTTCCATCTTGGTCTTGTGTCACAATTGTTTCTGTTGAATCAATAAATAAATATGTATTATTGAATGGTGAATGATGATAGGTTTTTGTGGTTAATGCGCGAATTGTAATGAATGCATCGATCGTAAATCTGATTAGCTAGGTCAAGGATAGACGGCATTAAACCGCTTCCATCTTGGTCTTGTGTCACAATTGTTTCTTTTGAATCAATAAATAAATATATAGTATTGAATGGTGAGTGATGATGGTCTGTTGTGTTAATACGCGAATTGTAATGAATGCATCGATCGTAAATCTGATTAGCTAGGTCAAGGATAGACGGCATTAAACCGCTTCCATCTTGGTCTTGTGTCGCAATTGTTTCTGTTGAATCAATAAATAAATATATAGTATTGAATGGTGAGTGATGATGGTCTGTTGTGTTAATGCGCGAATTGTAATGAATGCATCGATCGTGAATCTGATCAGCTAGGTCAAGGATAGACAGCATTAAACCGCTTCCATCTTGGTCTTGTGCCAGATTTATTTCTGTTGAATCAATAAATAAATATTTATTATTGAATGGTGAATGATGATAGGTTTTTGTGGTTAATGCGAAAATTGTAATGAATGCATCGATCGTGAATCTGATCAGCTAGGTCAAGGATAGACAGCATTAAACCGCTTCTATCTTGGTCTTGTGTCACAATTGTTTCTGTTGAATCAATAAATAAATATATAGTATTGAATGGTGAGTGATGATGGTCTGTTGTGTTAATGCGCAAATTGTAATGAATGCATCGATCGTAAATCTGATTAGCTAGGTCACGGATAGACGGCATTAAACCGCTTCCATCTTGGTCTTGTTTCACAATTGTTTCTGTTGAATCAATAAATAAATATGTATTATTGAATGGTGAATGATGATAGGTTTTTGTGGTTAATGCGCAAATTGTAATGAATGCATCGATCGTAAATCTGATTAGCTAGGTCAACGATAGAAGGCATTAAACCGCTTCCATCTTTGTCTTGTGTCACAATTGTTTCTGTTGAATCAATAAAGAAATATGTATTATTGAATGGTGAATGATGATAGGTTTTTGTGGTTAATGCGCAAATTGTAATGAATGCATCGATTGTAAATCTGATTAGCTAGGTCAAGGATAGACGGCATTAAACCGCTTCCATCTTGGTCTTGTTTCACAATTGTTTCTGTTGAATCAATAAATAAATATGTATTATTGAATGGTGAATGATGATAGGTTTTTGTCGTTAATGCGCAAATTGTAATGAATGCATCGATCGTAAATCTGATTAGCGAGGTCAACGATAGAAGGCATTAAACCGCTTCCATCTTGGTCTTGTGTCACAATTGTTTCTGTTGAATCAATAAATAAATATGTATTATTGAATGGTGAATGATGATAGGTTTTTGTGGTTAATGCGCAAATTGTAATGAATGCATCGATCGTAAATCTGATTAGCTAGGTCAAGGATAGACGGCATTAAACCGCTTCCATCTTGGTCTTGTGTCACAATTGTTTCTGTTTAATCAATAAATAAATATGTATTATTGAATGGTGAATGATGATAGGTTTTTGTGGTTAATGCGCGAATTGTAATGAATGCATCGATCGTAAATCTGATTAGCTAGGTCAAGGATAGACGGCATTAAACCGCTTCCATCTTGGTCTTGTTTCACAATTGTTTCTGTTGAATCAATAAATAAATATGTATTATTGAATGGTGAATGATGATAGGTTTTTGTCGTTAATGCGCAAATTGTAATGAATGCATCGATCGTAAATCTGATTAGCTAGGTCAAGGATAGACAGCATAAAAACCGCTTCCATCTTGGTCTTGTGCCAGATTTATTTCTGTTGAATCAAAAAATAAATATTTATTATTGAATGGTGAATGATGATAGGTTTTTGTGGTTAATGCGAAAATTGTAATGAATGCATCGATCGTAAATCTGATTAGCTAGATCAAGGATAGGCAGCATAAAACCGCTTCCATCTTGGTCTTGTGCCAGATTGGTCTCTGTTGAATCAATAAATAAATATGTAGTATTGAATGGTGAGTGATGATGGTCTGTTGTGTTAATGCGCGAATTGTAATGAATTCATCGATCGTAAATCTGATTAGCTAGGTCAACGATAGAAGGCATTAAACCGCTTCCATCTTGGTCTTGTGTCACAATTGTTTCTGTTGAATCAATAAATAAATATGTATTATTGAATGGTGAATGATGATAGGTTTTTGTGGTTAATGCGCAAATTGTAATGAATGCATCGATCGTAAATCTGATTAGCTAGGTCAAGGATAGACGGCATTAAACCGCTTCCATCTTGGTCTTGTGTCACAATTGTTTCTGTTGAATCAATAAATAAATATGTATTATTGAATGGTGAATGATGATAGGTTTTTGTGGTTAATGCGCGAATTGTAATGAATGCATCGATCGTAAATCTGATTAGCTAGGTCAAGGATAGACAGCATTAAACCGCTTCCATCTTTGTCTTGTGCCAGAATTGTTTCTGTTGAATCAATAAATAAATATGTAGTATTGAATGGTGAGTGATGATGGTCTGTTGTGTTAATACGCGAATTGTAATGAATGCATCGATCGTAAATCTGATTAGCTAGATCAAGGATGGACAGCATTAAACCGCTTCCATCTTGGTCTTGTGCCAGAATTGATTCTGTTGAATCTATAAATAAATATGTAGTATTGAATGGTGAGTGATGATGGTCTGTTGTGTTAATACGCGAATTGTAATGAATGCATCGATCGTAAATCTGATTAGGTAGGTCAAGGATGGACAGCATTAAACCGCTTCCATCTTGGTCTTGTGCCAGAATTGTTTCTGTTGAATCAATAAATAAATATGTAGTATTGAATGGTGAGTGATGATGTGTTTTTGTGGTTAATGCGCAAATTGTAATGAATGCATCGATCGTAAATCTGATTAGCTAGATCAAGGATAGACAGCATAAAACCGCTTCCATCTTGGTCTTGTGCGAGATTTGTCTCTGTTGAATCAATAAATAAATATGTAGTATTGAATGGTGAGTGATGATGGTCTGTTGTGTTAATGCGCGAATTGTAACGAATTCATCGATCGTAAATCTGATTAGCTAGGTCAAGGATAGACAGCATAAAACCGCTTCCATCTTGGTCTTGTGCCAGATTTGTTTCTTTTGAATCAATAAATAAATATGTAGTATTGAATGGTGAGTGATGATGGTCTGTTGTGTTAGTACGCGAATTGTAATGAATGCATCGATCGTAAATCTGTTTAGCTAGGTCAAGGATGGACAGCATTAATCCGCTTCCAACTTGGTCTTGTGCCAGAATTGTTTCTGTTGAATCAATAAATAAATATGTAGTATTGAATGGTGAGTTATGATGGTCTGTTGTGTTAATACGCGAATTGTAATGAATGCATCGATCGTAAATCTGATTAGCTAGGTCAAGGATAGACAGCATTAAACCGCTTCCATCTTTGTCTTGTGCCAGAATTGTTTCTGTTGAATCAATAAATAAATATGTAGTATTGAATGGTGAGTGATGATGGCCTGTTGTGTTAATACGCGAATTGTAATGAATGCATCGATCGTAAATCTGATTAGCTAGATCAAGGATGGACAGCATTAAACCGCTTCCATCTTGGTCTTGTGCCAGAATTGATTCTTTTGAATCAATAAATAAATATGTAGTATTGAATGGTGAGTGATGATGGTCTGTTGTGTTAATACGCGAATTGTAATGAATGCATCGATCGTAAATCTTATTAGCTAGGTCAAGGACAGACGGCATTAAACCGCTTCCATCTTGGTCTTGTGTCACAATTGTTTCTGTTGAATCAATAAATAAATATTTAGTATTGAATGGTGAGTGATGATGGTCTGTTGTGTTAGTACGCGAATTGCAATCAATGCATGCATCGTAAATCTGATTAGCAAGGATCCAGGATGGACAGCATTAAACCGCTTCCAACTTGGTCTTGTGCCAGAATTGTTTCTGTTGAATCAATAAATAAATATGTAGTATTGAATGGTGAGTGATGATGGTCTGTTGTGTTAATACGCGAATTGTAATGAATGCATCGTTCGTAAATCTGATTAGCTAGGTCAAGGATGGACAGCATTAAACCGCTTCCATCTTGGTCTTGTGCCAGAAATGTTTCTGTTGAATCAATAAATAAATATGTAGTATTGAATGGTGAGTGATGATGTGTTTTTGTGGTTAATGCGCAAATTGTAATGAATGCATCGATAGTAAATCTGATTAGCTAGGTCAAGGACAGACGGCATTAAACCGCTTCCATCTTAGTCTTGTGTCACAATTGTTTCTGTTGAATCAATAAATAAATATGTAGTATTGAATGGTGAGTGATGATGGTCTGTTGTGTTAATACGCGGATTGTAATGAATGCATCTATCGTAAATCTGATTAGCTAGGTCAAGGATGGACAGCATTAAACCGCTTCCATCTTGGTCTTGTGCCAGAATTGTTTCTGTTGAATCAATAAATAAATATGTAGTATTGAATGGTGAGTGATGATGTGTTTTTGTGGTTAATGCGCAAATTGTAATGAATGCATCGATCGTAAATCTGATTAGCTAGGTCAAGAATAGACAGCATAAAACCGCTTCCATCTTGGTCTTGTGCCACATTTTTTTCCGTTGAATCAATAAATAAATATGTAGTATTGAATGGTGAGTGATGATGGTCTGTTGTGGTAATGCGCGAATTGTAATGAATGCATCGATCGTAAATCTGAATAGCTAGGTCAAGGATAGACAGCATAAAACCGCTTCCATCTTGGGTTTGTACCAGAATTGTTTCTGTTGAATCAATAAATAAATATGTAGCATTGAATGGTGAGTGATGATGTGTTTTTGTGTTTAATGCGCAAATTGTAATGAATGCATCGATCGTGAATATTATTTGCTAGGTCAAGGATAGACAGCATTAAACCGCTTCCATCTTGGTCTTGTCCCAGAATTGTTTCTCTTCAATCAATAAATAAATATGTAGTATTGAATGCTGAGTGATGATGGTCTGTTGTGTTAATGCGCGAATTGTAGTGAATGCATAGATCGTAAATCTGATTAGCTAGGTCAAGGATAGACAGCATTAAACCGCTTCCATCTTGTTCTTGTGCCAGAATTGTTTCTGTTGAATCAATAAATAAATATGTAGTATTGAATGGTGAGTGAATTTTGGTTTTTGTGGTTAATGCGCCAATTGTAATGAATGCATCGATCGCGAATCTGATTAGCTAGGTCAAGTATAGACAGCATTAGACCGCTTCCATCTTGGTCTTGTGCCAGAATTGTTTCTGTTGAATCAATAAATAAATATGTAGTATTGAATGGTGAGTGAATATTGGTTTTTGTGGTTAATGCGCCAATTGTAATGAATGCATCGATCGCGAATCTGATTAGCTAGGTCAAGGATAGACAGTATTAAACCGCTTCCATCTTTGTCTTGTGCCAGAATTGTTTCTTTTGAATCAATAAATAAATATATAGTATTGAATGGTGAGTGATGATGTGTTGTTGTGGTTAATGCGCCAATTGTAATGAATGCATCGATCGCGAATCTGATTAGCTAGGTCAAGGATAGAGAGCATTAAACCGCTTCCATCTTGGTCTTGTGCCAGATTTATTTCTGTTGAATCAATTAATAAATATATAGTATTGAATGGTGACTGATGATTTGTTGTTGTGGCTAATGCGCAAATTGTAATGAATGCATCGATCGTGAATGTGATTAGCTAGGTCAAGGATAGACAGCATTAAACCGCTTCCATCTTGGTCTTGTGCCAGAATTGTTTCTCTTGAATCAATAAATAAATATGTAGTATTGAATGGTGTGTGATCATGGTCTGTTGTGTTAATGCGCGAATTGTAATGAATGCATCGATCGTGAATCTGATTAGCTAGGTCAAGGATAGACAGCATTAAACCGCTTCCATCTTGGTCTTGAGCCATATTTGTTTCCGTAGAATCAATAAATAAATATATAGTATTGAATGGTGAGTGATGATGTGTTGTTGTGGCTAATGCGCAAATTGTAATGAATGCATCGATCGTGAATGTGATTAGCTAGGTCAAGGATAGACAGCATTAAACCGCTTCCATCTTGGTCTTGTGCCAGAATTGTTTCTGTTGAATCAATAAATAAATATGTAGTATTGAATGGTGAGTGATGATGGTCTGTTGAGTTAATGCGCGAATTGTAATGAATGCATAGATCGTAAATCTGATTAGCTAGGTCAAGGATAGACAGCATTAAACCGCTTCCATCTTGGTCTTGTGCCAGAATTGTTTCTGTTGAATCAATAAATAAATATGTAGTATTGAATGGTGAGTGATGATGTGTTTTTGTGGTTAATGCGCAAATTGTAATGAATGCATCGATCGTAAATCTGATTAGCTAGGTCAAGGATAGACAGCAGAAAACCGCTTCCATCTTGGTCTTGTGCCAGATTTGTTTCTGTTGAATCAATAAATAAATATGTATTATTGAATGGTGAGTGATGATGGTCTGTTGTGTTAATACGCGAATTGTAATGAATGCATCGATCGTAAATCTGATTAGCTAGGTCAAGGATGGACAGCATTAAACCGCTTCCATCTTGGTCTTGTGTCCCAATGTTTCTGTTGAATCAATAAATAAATATGTAGTATTGAATGGTGAGTGATGATATTCTGTTGTGTTAATACGCGAATTGTAATGAATGCATCGATCGTAAATCAGATTAGCTAGGTCAAGGATGGACAGCATTAAACCGCTTCCATCTTGGTCTTGTGCCAGATTTGTTTCTGTTCAATCAATAAATAAATATGTAGTATTGAATGGTGAGTGATGATGGTCTGTTGTGTTAATGCGCGAATTGTAATGAATGCATCGATCGTAAATCTGATTAGCTGGGTCAAGGATAGACAGCATAAAACCGCTTCCATCTTGGGTTTGTACCAGAATTGTTTCTGTTGAATCAATAAATAAATATGTAGTATTGAATGGTGAGTGATGATGTGTTTTTGTGTATAATGCGCAAATTGTAATGAATGCATCGATCGTGGATATTATTTGCTAGGTCAAGGATAGACAGCATTAAACCGCTTCCATCTTGGTCTTGTCCCAGAATTGTTTCTCTTGAATCAATAAATAAATATGTAGTATTGAATGGTGAGTGATGATGGTCTGTAGATTTAATGCGCGAATTGTAGTGAATGCATCGATCGCGAATCTGATTAGCTAGGTCAAGTATAGACAGCATTAGACCGCTTCCATCTTGGTCTTGTGCCAGAATTGTTTCTGTTGAATCAATAAATAAATATGTAGTATTGAATGGTGAGTCAATATTGGTTTTTGTGGTTAATGCGCCAATTGTAATGAATGCATCGATCGCGAATCTGATTAGCTAGGTCAAGGATAGACAATATTAAACCGCTTCCATCTTTGTCTTGTGCCAGAATTGTTTCTGTTGAATCAATAAATAAATATATAGTATTGAATGGTGAGTGATGATGTGTTGTTGTGGTTAATGCGCCAATTATAATGAATGCATCGATCGCGAATCTGATTAGCTAGGTCAAGGATAGAGAGCATTAAACCGCTTCCATCTTGGTCTTGTGCCAGATTTATTTCTGTTGAATCAATAAATAAATATATAGTATTGAATGGTGAGTGATGATTTGTTGTTGTGGCTAATGCGCAAATTGTAATGAATGCATCGTTCGTGAATCTGATTAGCTAGGTCAAGGATAGACAGCATTAAACCGCTTCCATCTTGGTCTTGTGCCAGAATTGTTTCTCTTGAATCAATAAATAAATATGTAGTATTGAATGGTGTGTGATCATGGTCTGTTGTGTTAATGCGCGAATATGTAATGAATGCATCGATCGTGAATCTGATTAGCTAGGTCAAGGACAGACAGCATTAAACCGCTTCCATCTTGGTCTTGAGCCATATTTGTTTCCGTAGAATCAATAAATATATATATAGTATTGACTGGTGAGTGAATATTGGTTTTTGTGGGTAATGCGCCAATTGTAATGAATGTATCGATCGCGAATCTGATTAGCTAGGTCAAGTATAGACAGCATGAAACCGCTTCCATCTTGGTCTTGTGCCAGAATTGTTTCTCTTGAATCAATAAATAAATATGTAGTATTGAATGGTGAGTGATGATGTGTTGTTTTGGCTAATGCGCAAATTGTAATGAATGCATCGATCGTGAATCTGATTAGCTAGGTCAAGGATAGACAGCCTTAAACCGCTTCCATCTTGGTCTTGTGCCAGAATTGTTTCTCTTGAATCAATAAATAAATATGTAGTATTGAATGGTGTGTGATCATGGTCTGTTGTGTTGATGCGCGAATTGTAATGAATGCATCGATCGTGAATCTGATTAGCTAGGTCAAGGACAGACAGCATTAAACCGCTTCCATCATGGTCTTGTGCCAGAATTGTTTCTGTTGAATCAATAAATAAATATGTAGTATTCAATGGTGAGTGAATATTGGTTTTTGTGGGTAATGCGCCAATTGTAATGAATGTATCGATCGCGAATCTGATTAGCTAGGTCAAGTATAGACAGCATTAAACCGCTTCCATCTTGGTCTTGTGCCAGAATTGTTTCTGTTGAATCAATAAATAAATATCTAGTATTGAATGGTGAGTGAATATTGGTTTTTGTGGTTAATGCGCCAATTGTAATGAATGCATCGATCGCGAATCTGATTAGCTAGGTCAAGGATAGACAGCATTAAACCGCTTCCATCTTGCTCTTGTGCCAGATTTATTTCTGTTGAATCAATAAATAAATATATAGTATTGAATGGTGAGTGATGATGTGTTGTTTTGGCTAATGCGCAAATTGTAATGAATGCATCGATCGTGAATCTGATTAGCTAGGTCAAGGATAGACAGCATTAAACCGTTTCCATCTTGGTCTTGTGCCAGAATTGTTTCTCTTGAATCAATAAATAAATATGTAGTATTGAATGGTGTGTGATCATGGTCTGTTGTGTTAATGCGCGAATTGTAATGAATGCATCGATCGTGAATCTGATCAGCTAGGTCAAGGATAGACGGCATTAAACCGCTTCCATCTTGGTCTTGAGCTAGATTTGTTTCTGTAGAATCAATAAATAAATATATAGTATTGAATGGTGAGTGATGATGTGTTGTTGTGGCTAATGCGCAAATTGTAATGAATGCATCGATCGTGAATCTGATTAGCTAGTTCAAGGATAGACAGCATTCAACCGCTTCCATCTTGATCTTGTGTCACAATTGTTTCTGTTGAATCAATAAATAAATATATAGTATTGAATGGTGAGTGATGATGGTCTGTTGTGTTAATGCGCGAATTGTAATGAATGCATCGATCGTGAATCTGATCAGCTAGGTGAAGGATAGACAGCATTAAACCGCTTCCATCTTGGTCTTGTGCCAGATTTATTTCTGTTGAATCAATAAATAAATATTTATTATTGAATGGTGAATGATGATAGGTTTTTGTGGTTAATGCGAAAATTGTAATGAATGCATCGATCGTGAATCTGATCAGCTAGGTCAAGGATAGACAGCATTAAACCGCTTCTATCTTGGTCTTGTGTCACAATTGTTTCTGTTGAATCAATAAATAAATATATAGTATTGAATGGTGAGTGATGATGGTCTGTTGTGTTAATGCGCGAATTGTAATGAATGCATCGATCGTAAATCTGATTAGCTAGGTCAACGATAGAAGGCATTAAACCGATTCCATCTTGGTCTTGTGTCACAATTGTTTTTGTTGAATCAATAAATAAATATGTATTATTGAATGGTGAATGATGATAGGTTTTTGTGGTTAATGCTCAAATTGTAATGAATGCATCGATCGTAAATCTGATTAGCTAGGTCAAGGATAGACGGCATTAAACCGCTTCCATCTTGGTCTTGTTTCACAATTGTTTCTGTTGAATCAATAAATAAATATGTATTATTGAATGGTGAATGATGATAGGTTTTTGTGGTTAATGCGCAAATTGTAATGAATGCATCGATCGTAAATCTGATTAGCTAGGTCAACGATAGAAGGCATTAAACCGCTTCCATCTTTGTCTTGTGTCACAATTGTTTCTGTTGAATCAATAAATAAATATGTATTATTGAATGGTGAATGATGATAGGTTTTTGTGGTTAATGCGCAAATTGTAATGAATGCATCGATTGTAAATCTGATTAGCTAGGTCAAGGATAGACGGCATTAAACCGCTTCCATCTTGGTCTTGTTTCACAATTGTTTCTGTTGAATCAATAAATAAATATGTATTATTGAATGGTGAATGATGATAGGTTTTTGTCGTTAATGCGCAAATTGTAATGAATGCATCGATCGTAAATCTGATTAGCTAGGTCAACGATAGAAGGCATTAAACCGCTTCCATCTTGGTCTTGTGTCACAATTGTTTCTGTTGAATCAATAAATAAATATGTATTATTGAATGGTGAATGATGATAGGTTTTTGTGGTTAATGCGCAAATTGTAATGAATGCATCGATCGTAAATCTGATTAGCTAGGTCAAGGATAGACGGCATTAAACCGCTTCCATCTTGGTCTTGTGTCACAATTGTTTCTGTTGAATCAATAAATAAATATGTATTATTGAATGGTGAATGATGATAGGTTTTTGTGGTTAATGCGCGAATTGTAATGAATGCATCGATCGTAAATCTGATTAGCTAGGTCAAGGATAGACGGCATTAAACCGCTTCCATCTTGGTCTTGTGTCACAATTGTTTCTGTTGAATCAATAAATAAATATGTATTATTGAATGGTGAATGATGATAGGTTTTTGTGGTTAATGCGCAAATTGTAATGAATGCATCGATCGTGAATCTGATTAGCTAGGTCAAGGATAGACAGCATTAAACCGCTTCCATCTTGGTCTTGTGCCAGATTTATTTCTGTTGAATCAATATATAAATATGTAGTATTGAATGGTGAGTGATGATGGGTTTTTGTGTTAATGCGCGAATTGTAATGAATCCATCTATCGTAAATCTGATTAGCTAGGTCAAGGATAGACGGCATTAAACCGCTTCCATCTTGGTCTTGTGTCACAATTGTTTCTGTTGAATCAATAAATAAATATGTATTATTGAATGGTGAATGATGATAGGTTTTTGTGGTTAATGCGCGAATTGTAATGAATGCATCGATCGTAAATCTGATTAGCTAGGTCAAGGATAGACGGCATTAAACCGCTTCCATCTTGGTCTTGTTTCACAATTGTTTCTGTTGAATCAATAAATAAATATGTATTATTGAATGGTGAATGATGATAGGTTTTTGTCGTTAATGCGCAAATTGTAATGAATGCATCGATCGTGAATCTGATTAGCTAGGTCATGGATAGACAGCATTAAACCGCTTCCATCTTGGTCTTGTGCCAGATTTATTTCTGTTGAATCAATAAATAAATATTTATTATTGAATGGTGAATGATGATAGGTTTTTGTGGTTAATGCGAAAATTGTAATGAATGCATCGATCGTAAATCTGATTAGCTAGGTCAAGGATAGACGGCATTAAACCGCTTCCATCTTGGTCTTGTTTCACAATTGTTTCTGTTGAATCAATAAATAAATATGTATTATTGAATGGTGAATGATGATAGGTTTTTGTGGTTAATGCGCAATTTGTAATGAATGCATCGATCGTAAATCTGATTAGCTAGGTCAACGATAGAAGGCATTAAACCGCTTCCATCTTGGTCTTGTGTCACAATTGTTTCTGTTGAATCAATAAATAAATATGTATTATTGAATGGTGAATGATGATAGGTTTTTGTGGTTAATGCGCAAATTGTAATGAATGCATCGATCGTAAATCTGATTAGCTAGGTCAAGGATAGACGGCATTAAACCGCTTCCATCTTGGTCTTGTGTCACAATTGTTTCTGTTGAATCAATAAATAAATATGTATTATTGAATGGTGAATGATGATAGGTTTTTGTGGTTAATGCGCAAATTGTAATGAATGCATCGATCGTGAATCTGATTAGCTAGGTCATGGATAGACAGCATTAAACCGCTTCCATCTTGGTCTTGTGCCAGATTTATTTCTGTTGAATCAATATATAAATATGTAGTATTGAATGGTGAGTGATGATGGGTTTTTGTGTTAATGCGCGAATTGTAATGAATCCATCTATCGTAAATCTGATTAGCTAGGTCAAGGATAGACGGCATTAAACCGCTTCCATCTTGGTCTTGTGTCACAATTGTTTCTGTTGAATCAATAAATAAATATGTATTATTGAATGGTGAATGATGATAGGTTTTTGTGGTTAATGCGCGAATTGTAATGAATGCATCGATCGTAAATCTGATTAGCTAGTTCAAGGATAGACAGCATTAAACCGCTTCCATCTTGGTCTTGTGTCACAATTGTTTCTGTTGAATCAATAAATAAATATATAGTATTGAATGGTGAGTGATGATGGTCTGTTGTGTTAATACGCGAATTGTAATGAATGCATCGATCGTAAATCTGATTAGCTAGGTCAAGGATAGACGGCATTAAACCGCTTCCATCTTGGTCTTGTGTCGCAATTGTTTCTGTTGAATCAATAAATAAATATATAGTATTGAATGGTGAGTGATGATGGTCTGTTGTGTTAATACGCGAATTGTAATGAATGCATCGATCGTGAATCTGATCAGCTAGGTCAAGGATAGACAGCATTAAACCGCTTCCATCTTGGTCTTGTGCCAGATTTATTGCTGTTGAATCAATAAATAAATATTTATTATTGAATGGTGAATGATGATAGGTTTTTGTGGATAATGCGAAAATTGTAATGAATGCATCGATCGTGAATCTGATCAGCTAGGTCAAGGATAGACAGCATTAAACCGCTTCTATCTTGGTCTTGTGTCACAATTGTTTCTGTTGAATCAATAAATCAATATATAGTATTGAATGGTGAGTGATGATGGTCTGTTGTGTTAATGCGCAAATTGTAATGAATGCATCGATCGTAAATCTGATTAGCTAGGTCAAGGATAGACGGCATTAAACCGCTTCCATCTTGGTCTTGTTTCACAATTGTTTCTGTTGAATCAATAAATAAATATGTATTATTGAATGGTGAATGATGATAGGTTTTTGTCGTTAATGCGCAAATTGTAATGAATGCATCGATCGTAAATCTGATTAGCTAGGTCAACGATAGAAGGCATTAAACCGCTTCCATCTTGGTCTTGTGTCACAATTGTTTCTGTTGAATCAATAAATAAATATGTATTATTGAATGGTGAATGATGATAGGTTTTTGTGGTTAATGCGCAAATTGTAATGAATGCATCGATCGTAAATCTGATTAGCTAGGTCAAGGATAGACGGCATTAAACCGCTTCCATCTTGGTCTTGTGTCACAATTGTTTCTGTTGAATCAATAAATAAATATGTATTATTGAATGGTGAATGATGATAGGTTTTTGTGGTTAATGCGCGAATTGTAATGAATGCATCGATCGTAAATCTGATTAGCTAGGTCAAGGATAGACGGCATTAAACCGCTTCCATCTTGGTCTTGTGTCACAATTGTTTCTTTTGAATCAATAAATAAATATATAGTATTGAATGGTGAGTGATGATGGTCTGTTGTGTTAATACGCGAATTGTAATGAATGCATCGATCGTAAATCTGATTAGCTAGGTCAAGGATAGACGGCATTAAACCGCTTCCATCTTGGTCTTGTGTCGCAATTGTTTCTGTTGAATCAATAAATAAATATATAGTATTGAATGGTGAGTGATGATGGTCTGTTGTGTTAATGCGCGAATTGTAATGAATGCATCGATCGTGAATCTGATCAGCTAGGTCAAGGATAGACAGCATTAAACCGCTTCCATCTTGGTCTTGTGCCAGATTTATTTCTGTTGAATCAATAAATAAATATTTATTATTGAATGGTGAATGATGATAGGTTTTTGTGGTTAATGCGAAAATTGTAATGAATGCATCGATCGTGAATCTGATCAGCTAGGTCAAGGATAGACAGCATTAAACCGCTTCTATCTTGGTCTTGTGTCACAATTGTTTCTGTTGAATCAATAAATAAATATATAGTATTGAATGGTGAGTGATGATGGTCTGTTGTGTTAATGCGCAAATTGTAATGAATGCATCGATCGTAAATCTGATTAGCTAGGTCACGGATAGACGGCATTAAACCGCTTCCATCTTGGTCTTGTTTCACAATTGTTTCTGTTGAATCAATAAATAAATATGTATTATTGAATGGTGAATGATGATAGGTTTTTGTGGTTAATGCGCAAATTGTAATGAATGCATCGATCGTAAATCTGATTAGCTAGGTCAACGATAGAAGGCATTAAACCGCTTCCATCTTTGTCTTGTGTCACAATTGTTTCTGTTGAATCAATAAAGAAATATGTATTATTGAATGGTGAATGATGATAGGTTTTTGTGGTTAATGCGCAAATTGTAATGAATGCATCGATTGTAAATCTGATTAGCTAGGTCAAGGATAGACGGCATTAAACCGCTTCCATCTTGGTCTTGTTTCACAATTGTTTCTGTTGAATCAATAAATAAATATGTATTATTGAATGGTGAATGATGATAGGTTTTTGTCGTTAATGCGCAAATTGTAATGAATGCATCGATCGTAAATCTGATTAGCGAGGTCAACGATAGAAGGCATTAAACCGCTTCCATCTTGGTCTTGTGTCACAATTGTTTCTGTTGAATCAATAAATAAATATGTATTATTGAATGGTGAATGATGATAGGTTTTTGTGGTTAATGCGCAAATTGTAATGAATGCATCGATCGTAAATCTGATTAGCTAGGTCAAGGATAGACGGCATTAAACCGCTTCCATCTTGGTCTTGTGTCACAATTGTTTCTGTTTAATCAATAAATAAATATGTATTATTGAATGGTGAATGATGATAGGTTTTTGTGGTTAATGCGCGAATTGTAATGAATGCATCGATCGTAAATCTGATTAGCTAGGTCAAGGATAGACGGCATTAAACCGCTTCCATCTTGGTCTTGTTTCACAATTGTTTCTGTTGAATCAATAAATAAATATGTATTATTGAATGGTGAATGATGATAGGTTTTTGTCGTTAATGCGCAAATTGTAATGAATGCATCGATCGTAAATCTGATTAGCTAGGTCAAGGATAGACAGCATTAAACCGCTTCCATCTTGGTCTTGTGCCAGATTTATTTCTGTTGAATCAATAAATAAATATTTATTATTGAATGGTGAATGATGATAGGTTTTTGTGGTTAATGCGAAAATTGTAATGAATGCATCGATCGTAAATCTGATTAGCTAGGTCAAGGATAGACGGCATTAAACCGCTTCCATCTTGGTCTTGTTTCACAATTGTTTCTGTTGAATCAATAAATAAATATGTATTATTGAATGGTGAATGATGATAGGTTTTTGTGGTTAATGCGCAAATTGTAATGAATGCATCGATCGTAAATCTGATTAGCTAGGTCAACGATAGAAGGCATTAAACCGCTTCCATCTTGGTCTTGTGTCACAATTGTTTCTGTTGAATCAATAAATAAATATGTATTATTGAATGGTGAATGATGATAGGTTTTTGTGGTTAATGCGCAAATTGTAATGAATGCATCGATCGTAAATCTGATTAGCTAGGTCAAGGATAGACGGCATTAAACCGCTTCCATCTTGGTCTTGTGTCACAATTGTTTCTGTTGAATCAATAAATAAATATGTATTATTGAATGGTGAATGATGATAGGTTTTTGTGGTTAATGCGCAAATTGTAATGAATGCATCGATCGTGAATCTGATTAGCTAGGTCAAGGATAGACAGCATTAAACCGCTTCCATCTTGGTGTTGTGCCAGATTTATTTCTGTTGAATCAATATATAAATATGTAGTATTGAATGGTGAGTGATGATGGGTTTTTGTGTTAATGCGCGAATTGTAATGAATCCATCTATCGTAAATCTGATTAGCTAGGTCAAGGATAGACGGCATTAAACCGCTTCCATCTTGGTCTTGTGTCACAATTGTTTCTGTTGAATCAATAAATAAATATGTATTATTGAATGGTGAATGATGATAGGTTTTTGTGGTTAATGCGCGAATTGTAATGAATGCATCGATCGTAAATCTGATTAGCTAGGTCAAGGATAGACGGCATTAAACCGCTTCCATCTTGGTCTTGTTTCACAATTGTTTCTGTTGAATCAATAAATAAATATGTATTATTGAATGGTGAATGATGATAGGTTTTTGTCGTTAATGCGCAAATTGTAATGAATGCATCGATCGTAAATCTGATTAGCTAGGTCAAGGATAGACGGCATTAAACCGCTTCCATGTTGGTCTTGTGCCAGAATTGTTTCTGTTGAATCAATAAATAAATATGTATTATTGAATGGTGAGTGATGATGGTCTGTTGTGTTAATACGCGAATTGTAATGAATGCATCGATCGTAAATCTGATTAACTAGGTCAAGGATAGACAGCATTAAAACGCTTCCATCTTGGTCTTGTGCCACAATTGTTTCTGTTGAATCAATAAATAAATATATAGTATTGAATGGTGAGTGATGATGGTCTGTTGTGTTAATACGCGAATTGTAATGAATGCATCGATCGTAAATCTGATTAGCTAGGTCAAGGATAGACGGCATTAAACCGCTTCCATCTTGGTCTTGTTTCACAATTGTTTCTGTTGAATCAATAAATAAATAATTGTATTGAATGGTGAGTGATGATGGTCTGTTGTGTTAATACGCGAATTGTAATGAATGCATCGATCGTAAATCTGATTAGCTAGGTCAAGGATAGACGGCATGAAACCGCTTCCATCTTGGTCTTGTATCGCAATTGTTTCTGTTGAATCAATAAATAAATATATAGTATGGAATGGTGAGTGATGATGGTCTGTTGTGTTAATGCGCGAATTGTAATGAATGCATCGATCCTGAATCTGATCAGCTAGGTCAAGGATAGACAGCATTAAACCGCTTCCATCTTGGTCTTGTGCCAGATTTATTTCTGTTGAATTAATAAATAAATATGTATTATTGAATGGTGAATGATGATAGGTTTTTGTGTTTAATGCGCAAATTGTAATGAATGCATCGATCGTAAATCTGATTAGCTAGGTCAACGATAGAAGGCATTAAACCGCTTCCATCTTGCTCTTGTGTCACAATTGTTTCTGTTGAATCAATAAATAAATATGTATTATTGAATGGTGAATGATGATAGGTTTTTGTGGTTAATGCGCGAATTGTAATGAATGCATCGATCGTAAATCTGATTAGCTAGGTCAAGGATAGACGGCATTGAACCGCTTCCATCTTGGTCTTGTTTCACAATTGTTTCTGTTGAATCAATAAATAAATATGTATTATTGAATGGTGAATGATGATAGGTTTTTGTCGTTAATGCGCAAATTGTAATGAATGCATCGATCGTAAATCTGATTAGCTAGGTCAAGGATAGACGGCATTAAACCGCTTCCATGTTGGTCTTGTGCCAGAATTGTTTCTGTTGAATCAATAAATAAATATGTATTATTCAATGGTGAGTGATGATGGTCTGTTGTGTTAATACGCGAATTGTAATGAATGCATCGATCGTAAATCTGATTAACTAGGTCAAGGATAGACAGCATTAAAACGCTTCCATCTTGGTCTTGTGTCACAATTGTTTCTGTTGAATCAATAAATAAATATATAGTATTGAATGGTGAGTGATGATGGTCTGTTGTGTTAATACGCGAATTGTAATGAATGCATCGATCGTAAATCTGATTAGCTAGGTCAAGGATAGACGGCATTAAACCGCTTCCATCTTGGTCTTGTTTCACAATTGTTTCTGTTGAATCAATAAATAAATAATTGTATTGAATGGTGAGTGATGATGGTCTGTTGTGTTAATACGCGAATTGTAATGAATGCATCGATCGTAAATCTGATTAGCTAGGTCAAGGATAGACGGCATTAAACCGCTTCCATCTTGGTCTTGTATCGCAATTGTTTCTGTTGAATCAATAAATAAATATATAGTATGGAATGGTGAGTGATGATGGTCTGTTGTGTTAATGCGCGAATTGTAATGAATGCATCGATCGTGAATCTGATCAGCTAGGTCAAGGATAGACAGCATTAAACCGCTTCCATCTTGGTCTTGTGCCAGATTTATTTCTGTTGAATCAATAAATAAATATGTATTATTGAATGGTGAATGACGATAGGTTTTTGTGGTTAATGCGCAAATTGTAATGAATGCATCGATCGTAAATCTGATTAGCTAGGTCAACGATAGAAGGCATTAAACCGCTTCCATCTTGGTCTTGTGTCACAATTGTTTCTGTTGAATCAATAAATAAATATGTATTATTGAATGGTGAATGATGATAGGTTTTTGTGGTTAATGCGCAAATTGTAATGAATGCATCGATCGTAAATCTGATTAGCTAGGTCAAGGATAGACGGCATTAAACCGCTTCCATCTTGGTCTTGTGTCACAATTGTTTCTGTTGAATCAATAAATAAATATGTATTATTGAATGGTGAATGATGATAGGTTTTTGTGGTTAATGCGCAAATTGTAATGAATGCATCGATCGTAAATCTGATTAGCTAGGTCAAGGATAGACGGCATTAAACCGCTTCCATCTTGGTCTTGTTTCACAATTGTTTCTGTTGAATCAATAAATAAATATGTATTATTGAATGGTGAATGATGATAGGTTTTTGTCGTTAATGCGCAAATTGTAATGAATGCATCGATCGTAAATCTGATTAGGTAGGTCAAGTTTAGACGGCATTAAACCGCTTCCATCTTGGTCTTGTGTCACAATTGTTTCTGTTGAATCAATAAATAAATATGTATTATTGAATGGTGAATGATGATAGGTTTTTGTGGTTAATGCGCAAATTGTAATGAATGCATCGATCGTGAATCTGATTAGCTAGGTCAAGGATAGACAGCATTAAACCGCTTCCATCTTGGTCTTGTGCCAGATTTATTTCTGTTGAATCAATAAATAAATATGTAGTATTGAATGGTGAGTGATGATGGGTTTTTGTGTTAATGCGCGAATTGTAATGAATCCATCTATCGTAAATTTGATTAGCTAGGTCAAGGATAGACGGCATTAAACCGCTTCCATCTTGGTCTTGTGTCACAATTGTTTCTGTCGAATCAATAAATAAATATGTATTATTGAATGGTGAATGATGATAGGTTTTTGTCGTTAATGCGCAAATTGAAATGAATGCCTCGATCGTGAATCTGATCAGCTAGGTCAAGGATAGACAGCATTAAACCGCTTCTATCTTGGTCTTGTGCCAGAATTGTTTCTGTTGAATCATTAAATAAATATATAGAATTCAATGGTGAGTGATGATGGTCTGTTGTGTTAATGCGCGAATTGTAATGAATGCATCGATCGTAAATCTGATTAGCTAGGTCAAGGATAGACGGCATTAAACCGCTTCCATCTTGGTCTTGTGTCACAATTGTTTCTGTTGAATCAATAAATAAATATGTATTATTGAATGGTGAATGAAGATAGGTTTTTGTGGTTAATGCGCAAATTGTAATGAATGCATCGATCGTGAATCTGATTAGCTAGTTTAAGGATAGACAGCATTAAACCGCTTCCATCTTGGTTTTGTGCCAGATTTATTTCTGTTGAATCAATAAATAAATATGTATTATCGAATGGTGAGTGATGATGTGTTTTTGTGGTTAATGCGCGAATTGTAATGAATGCATCGATCGTAAATCTGATTAGCTAGGTCAAGGATAGACGGCATTAAACCGCTTCCATCTTGGTCTTGTGTCACAATTGTTTCTGTTGAATCAATAATAAATATGTATTATTGAATGGTGAATGATGATATGTTTTTGTGGTTAATGCCCAAATTGTAATGAATGCATCGATCGTGAATCTGATTAGGAAGCTCAAGTATAGACAGCATTAAACCGCTTCCATCTTGGTCTTGTGCCAGAATTGTATCTGTTGAATCAATAAATAAATATGTAGTATTGAATGGTGAGTTATGATATGTTGTTGTGGTTAATGCGCCAATTGTAATGAATGCATCGATCGTGAATCTGATTAGCATGTCAAGGATAGACAGCATTAAACCGCTTCCATCTTGGTCTTGTGCCAGATTTGTTTCTCTTGAATCAATAAATAAATATCTAGTATTGAATGGTGAGTGGTGATGGGTTGTTGTGGTTAATGCGCCAATTGTAATGAATGCATCGATCGTGAATCTGATTGGCTAGGTCAAGGATAGACAGCATTAAACCACTTTCCTCTTGGTCTTGTGCCACAAGTGTTTCTGTTGAAGCAATAAATAAATATGTATTATTGAATGGTGCGTGATGATGTTTTTTTTGTGTTGCATGCGGAAATTGTAAAGAATCCATGGATCGTTAATCTGATTAGTTAGATCTTGGATATAATGTCTCACACCTCGTTCCATTTGGTTTTCTACCGCAATTGTTTCTGTTGAAGCAATAAGTAAATTATATATTATTGAATGGTGAGTGATGATAGGTTTTTGTGGTGAATGAGGAAATTTTAATGAATGAATTGTTATCCATCAGATAAGCTAAGTCTGTGATAGAAATTGTCGACCAGTCTTTCCCATTTCTCCTTTGACCTTGTGCTAGAATCATTTTAATTAAAAGAATATATATACATAAGTGTTTTTGTGTGTATGTGTGTATGTGTTCGTGTGTCTGTGTGTGTTTCTCCTTGCTACCAGAATAAATGAATGCTCTCCCATTGTGTTTATTTTACAAAGAATAAAAAAAAAATCCAACTAGGAAAGAAAGAAACTACATATAGGAAATATTAATAATTAGAAAAGGTGATGTCTAGAAGCAATGGAAGAGAGGAAGAATTAAAAACAAACAAAAAATTATGTCTAGATAAATGTTTTTATATTGGTTTCAGAAGCGAAGAGAAAATGTTCAATCAGCCTACGTAACACAAAACATGAACAAGAAAAGAAAAAACTTGAAAAAATGTTTTAGAATATCTTCTGACTAGGTAATAATTCGATGGGGAAAAGTTGAAAAGGCTGATACGATGAAGCAAGAAAACAATGTATAGAAAAAAAGGTTATAAAAAGGTTGTAACCAGATGAGAAGTAAATTACAAGGGAGATAAATGAAAAAGTGTGACAGGAAAAGAAAATCACAATCTCCAGAAAAAAAGGTTTAATAAATGGTTCTGAGGAGAGAAAAAAGAAAGAAAAAGGGTGAAAAGAAAAGAATTAATAAGTAATTATTTTTTAAAAGTTTTAAAGAGAAATAGTGAAAATGGGAGAAAATAAGTATAAACTTAAGCAAGGAAATGAAGAAAAGTGTGTATAGAAAAATATATTAGAATTTTAACGTTAATAATATTAGGTTGGTGTAAAAACAATGACGTAATCATGTCGTTTATTGACGTTAAAAAATAGGTCAAAAAACGACATTATTACGTCATTATTTTTGCACCAACATAATATTAGGTGTTTCTCTACAAGAAAACATTTGGCACCCAGGTAGTACTGATTTCCGTTGAAATTTATAAGATCGTTCTCTTAAACCGATTTTTCAGGAAAATAGGTTTGTCAAGAAATGGTTCTGAAAGAGAGAGAAAAGGGTTCTATCTTTGGACCTAATTTGTTTCTTATCTTTATCAGCGACATTCATCAGTTCCCAAATAGGTATTTATTTATCCTGATGACACAACAGTTTACTTCTGTGTTAGTAGCAAGTTCGATAAAATAAAACTAACATCTGCTCTCAAAATTTGCCTCCAATCAGGGGTTAACTGGTGCAGGAAATGGCTTATAAATTTTAATGTTTCCATGACAACATTGCTTTCGTTTATTCACCAGAGGGAAGCTTTTTTCTGCCTTCCATCAGCACGGATGATAACTTTCAGGATAGTAACTTTTGGTGTTTTTTGGCGCTCTCCTTTTCCATTGGCATGAAGTTGAGTGATTATATTGAATCAATTACTAGGTCTACTGTTAGGAAATTTGGTTCATTGTGTCGTGCTAGATAATTTTTCTCTGTGCTTCGACTGCATGATTTTAAGCGCACTGCCAGATTGGCAACTAAGCCTCACCGTTTTACTGCTGAACTATCTCGTTGCAACCGTATTTTCTATTCTAATTGTTTTCTTTTCCTGCACTTCCAACCTGTTGAACTCTCTTCCATTTTCTTGCTTCCCTGTTACCTACAATCTTCAAAAATTTAAATGCAACGCTTATCGACATCTTCTGTTCACATGAATCCTGTTCTTTTATTGCCCTTTCCCCTCACTACAATCTTCTCATTCTTTTTCACTGCCCTTTAGTGACATTATCCCCTAACTTAAGGGGAAATGATTAAACAAATGTAAAATAAAATAAAATGAAAACAAGAACAAAAATGTGTGGATAAAAATACAAGAGAAAAGAATCTGACTAGAAGAGAAGTCGAATAAGTGGGTAAAAAATGAAAGAAAGAAAGAAAGAAAGAACAAGAAAGTAATTTTTAGAGCATTCTAAGCAGAAGCGAAATAGATTAAGAAGAAAAATTGGAAAGATTGAACAGAGAAAGAAAAGGGTGTATCGAGAAAAGGTTTTATAAATGTTCTAAAAAAAAGACAAGAAATCTAAATGGTAAAAAATAAACATCAAATAATGTAAATATTGTATTAAACAAACAAGTTTCTAACTAAAGAGAGGAGAAATCGGTCAATAAGCAGGCATCCTAAAAGTTATACAGGAATTTTAATAAAAAACGTTAATAAAAATACTTTCGAAAAGAAAATAGAATAGGAGAGTAAAACCTGGAAAATAATGGGTAGACTACAGGTGACACAATAAAATGTATTGTGAAAAAAAAAAACAGTTTAAAAACTGCTTTGAGATATATCTTTCCAAGAAATATAACTGAACCATGAGCTCAATTTATCAGGTGAGGTGTAATAACGTGGTATTTTTTTCACTGAAAATTATTTTCTGAGAAAATAAACGCATGAATATTCTTTTTGTATAGTGCAAAAATTCATTTAAATGACAAACACTTTATTAAACATCCGTGTTTGTATTTAGCGAGTTACGGAAGAAATACAGCTACATCCACAAAAGTTGCGATACCTAAGGTTTTAAATGAATTTTTAAAAATGAAAAATCTTTCTTGAAGCTTTTATCTTAATTTTAATTTCAAGCTAATAGATTAAACTTAATATTTCCAATAATACTTTGCCTTATTTCAAAACTAATTTAAATTGACTAGATTGATTTATTTTGTTAAAAGATCTGATTTCAGCGTCATTTTTAGTCCGCGTTTGCTGCAATGTAATTCTCTTTATTAAAAAAATCTTCCAAAAATAAAATATACTTTTCTGAAACTTTATTTGATGAATATTAGCTGATTTAATGTATAATTAATAATGTAAAACAAATATTAATCCCTTTAAGTTTAAAATATCGCTGAGATGCATTTTTAACACGGTTGGTAGCTGTTTATTTAAGATGTTAGGTGTTGACAGCTTGATGACAGATGGGTGTTTATCTACAGGGATTTTATCCGTGAAGAATAATTGAAGATTATAATATGAGCACTTTTTATATATAATTTTTGAGTACTCAGTAATCTTAAAAATTTATGAAAATATTCTCCGTAATCTAATGTTTTATTAAATTTGATATACTGTGGTTTTAAATTTACTACAGTTATCGCTCTTGCTTTCTGATAATTTCGTGTATCTACTAAAATCGGCACGTTAATACAAATACAGAAAAAATTCAAAATTATTTTCAAAATATTGGTGTTTGATGATTTGTACTAAACTTTTTCTTTTATGAATTGTAAATACAGTTTTTACTTAATAATATCATCTAAAAGGGTGAAATTAATAAAGGTGAGAATATTAAGTTTTAAAACTTAAATTATTCTAATTAAAATTTTAAAAAAATGGAAACAATTAATGTAAAAATTCATTATTCATCGAAAAAATTTTCTTAACACAATAGTGTCCTTAATATATCTATTTATAAAATCAATTTAAAAATTCTCTAATTAAATAATGTCTTAGTTTTATTGCATTTTTTTATTTTACGAATAAAGCAGATTTTCGGTTAATGCTTTTTCAGTTTTAGAAAAACAAATTATGATTTAAATTCTCCAATTCTCCTCTACTTTTAACAAATATAATATATGAAGTGGGTGAAATTAATTTCTCGAAATTTCATAAAATTAAGTAAATGGAGCGTGACTTAATATTACTTGTTTTTATATGACATGAAAATAAGCGTTGATAAGTTAAAAACAAGCAATAAAGTTCTTATAACAAATAACAGTACTGTATCCGTTATACATGAATCAAACTTCTTTGTGGGTAATATATAATATCTAACCGAAGAAGTGGTTAGCCTAGACAAAAATATTTTCTTGTCGTTAGGATTTTTTCTTTTCGCCAAAATCTAAGTTTAGATTTCCATATTTAGCAAGAGTCTGTGCCATGTCACTTAAAGGACTTAGGCGATAATATCTCTCAACGAATTCCTGATAGCCTTTTCGTTGCTCACATGTTCAGTCTTGGTATTCTCAGTATTCTTCTATAAAACCACATTTCTATTACCTTAAGTCTCTTTTCATCCGTGAGGAAATTGACCAACATTTACTGGCTATACAGGAGGATTGGTACACATAGTAGCTCAGCACTCTTGTTTCTGTTGCCAACGAAATGCCCCTTTCTTATTATTATGCTTAGTTTCTGGAAAGCATCTTTCGCTATTCCAATAGAATCTTCGGATCTATGTGTCACGTTTTCTATCGTCTTTTAAAACACTTCGCAGATAGTAAAATTTCTGTACTTGCTTTATTTGACATTTTCAACTTGTAGTACGCACCTTGTGCTGTCTCTTTTGTTAATGACCATACATTCCATCTTACAATGGATGGTTAGTCCTTTCTTCACTTTATCCTTTTCTAGTTAGTCTAGAAGTACCTGCGATTTATTGCCGTAGTTGAAACCAATGCGGTTTCTGTCTATATTTCTGAGATGAGGTATTGTAACTATTTATACTATTTACATTGTTCGGACTGTTGTCCCCGCCCCCTTTATTTCCATATTCACGTCGTCTCGGCCGTTGTACGTTCTGGCTTTATTCACATGGCCCAGTGGATAAATGCTTTGGTTCATTGATCCAGAAGTGACTTGACCCAAAGTAATGAGAGTTCAATCCCTGGCCACATCAGGGATAACAAAAATTTGGAGAAGGCCGGAGCGTGCAACGGCTGAAATGCCGTGAATATGGCAATAAAAATTAGAACAACAGACTGAATAATAGTGTAAATATTAGGTTGATGCAAAAATAATGTCGTTTTTTTTTTTACTTATTTTTAACGTCAAAAAACGACATTATTGCGTCATTATTTTTGCACCGAAAATATGGTTTTCTCTACAATATTTTATATTGTTGAAGTTGTGTCCACTAATAATAAATCCTAGCAGAACCTTCTGTTCTCTTAAGATCACCTCAGTGTATAAGCTTTTTCTTATTGCCTTTGTATTCTCATTTTCTATCCGTATGTAGACGGTTTGTTCGCAGTAAATATTCTGGGTTATTCTAATAAAGTCTGAATAAATCAGGTTTTCTTAACAGTTCAAACAAATCCATGTGCCGTACCTTGTCAAATTTTTTTACGTAGTCATTTAAACTGTATATGTCCTTCTGCATTTGTGTTTCTAGCATTAATAGGATTCTGATAATGGATATAGCATTTCTAGTTCCAGTGTCTTTAACGAAGCCACAATGCTCTTGTATTTCTGTCTAATTCTGACACACGCTCTATTCATCAGAATTCGGATGATAAACTTAGTTATGTGGCTAATTAGGACGATAGTCTAGCTTCTTATACAGCGCTTTGAAGATGGATCGGCTAAGATCTTCCGTTATATCATCATTGTCATATAGTTCATTTATTATTTCAATAATCTTGTCGATCCTATAATCATCTAAAGCTCATAGCATCTCAATTTTAATCCCATGTTGTCCAGCTACTTTGTTCCTATTTATCCTGCCGATGTTGCCTCAGTTTTTTAATATTTGTGATCATTCCATTTTTTTGTGTTTTGCGGGTTTCCCCCTGTCGTTGTGGTAGAGTTCCACAATATATTCATTCCTTCTTCGGTGTATTTTTTTTCTATAATGAGTGCTCCCTCTTTAGATTTTATATATCCTATCGAGGAGCACGCTTTTTTGTCCTGTTATTTCTTTTATGTATACTTGCTAAATGCCCATTCTTTCTATCTCGGCACACTTTTCTTTTTTGCTTGCTTGCGTTTGTTCCTAATGTTTATGGTTAATATTTTGTATTCTGTACCTGTTTTGTGTTTTCTTTCAGTCTTTTGTTCATCATGTAGAGAATTTTATCTGTCATCCACTTCTTTTTATTCATGTCTCACTTACTTCAAGATAAGCTCGTTCGCCGATGTAACTAGAGCTTCCCCTTAATTACTTTTCTCATCTACGCTATTAAATTTGCTCTTAACTATCAGCATACATATGTTTGTAAGTTGAGTCTGTTATATTGGAATTTCGGTGTTGAATTGGGTTTCTTTAATTTCCATAGTCTTAGTATAATTTTGCGTAACACGGGAATATGGTCAATCCTGCAGTTAGCACTTGTATAGGTTTCACTAAGCAGAACTTTATTCCTGAATCTACCATTGAATATTATGCAGCCTATCTGGTTCTTCGTGTTTTCTCTTGGACTTTTCCATGTCCATAATTCAAAGAGTCATATATTAATTTTGATACCAGATATAAGAGAACTTAGCTGACCTTCTTTATCAGATTCATTTGTCATGGTTCTTGGGACACTACATTAATTTAAGAAAATAATTTTATTTAAAAATGTTTTTTCCCTGGAATTAATCGCCTGTCTTGGGCAGTGGATAGCTAATAGGTGTAGTAGAGCTTAGCCAGTTTTTCTTGCTGAACTTACTGGACTTCCTCAAATTAAATTCGGATAATTTTCTTAAATTAATGTAGTGTCAGCCGATATATTGTTAAAGAAAAGCACCTGAAAGATGTTACAGAAATTGTTTCAACAGTTATTGTCTTGACGATTATCAGCTGAGTAAAGAGGACCTCACAAGAAGCATGAGAAACGACTCTGACAAAAAGGGTCAGCTAAGTAGAGCGGGTTGATGAATTATTTTATAGATTTGACAGGACAAAGAACGCTGTCTCTATAAGACAGTGGGTCCTGGCAGTAAAATCCAGAGAGGCACAGAGAGAGAGAGAGAGAGAGAGAGGAGAGGCCATTCGCGCGCTTCACGGAAAGGAAGGCACACGCCGGTTAGGCTGTTCGTCCCCTCAACTTGGCTCACCTCTGGTTTTCTCGTCAGCAGAAGGTTAAAACTGAATAAAATTTTCCGACTGCTATTTTTAACGATCAATCTGAGAAAGCGCTTGTATACAGTCGACAGTCAGGATATTTTTGAATGAGCTTGGTGTCATGCATGATATCCATATGAAAATCTCCATCTGACTGATTATTTAAGAAACGCATTTCTTAAGCATGTTCGTTGTATTTATGTGCTAATCGCAGACATTGCTCCATCGCCATTGTTTATATTACTTTATTGCCGACAATATTTTATTTTATTGATATAGCCTAATTCGACACATTGCCATATTAGAGTAGGTGCGGTTAATAAGTGGGGAGGGTCTGCTAGTACTGAAAATCAGTAACCAAAATCCTGATTTCTATTTTTCTCTAACACTGTTCACGGATTCCGAGTTCCTAGCCCGTTGTTTCTAATCTGTGTTTTCCAGGTTACGTATTTTTAGATCTAAAGAAATCTCTTTTCCGAGTTGGTCCAAACGTCTATAGTGTTGAGTGGATGGTCGAAACTGCTAGTGTATAAATTTCAATAAACTGAAGTTCTTGAATCCAGCCCTATACTAGTTTCACTTAACTACTGGTAAGGCCGTCGTTCGATCTTGACTAGGTTTTTCACGATTACCACCCTATATTAGACTAAGTTAAACTTAGTAAATATGTCTAAGAAAGTGTCCTTTGCAGTGGTTGGATTTTTTTCTCTCCTCAGTGAATTCATGAAAAGCAGAATTTTAATCTAATTCTAATGATTATTTTTAAATACTATGTCCCTTCAGAATATAGGCGAACATAGCTCCTTAGATTTCCTTTTTCTTTATCGTCTGTGAATTGCCATGCCTTAATGGAAAAGATGGTGGAAAGGTTTCCCGTTTCTTGCTTTAAGGTTTGGAATTAAGAGTTCACCTTCTCTTTGCCTGTTTGCCAACCAAGTTTATATTGATATTTAGCACGTAGCGCGCGCGCGCGAGAGAGAGAGAGAGAGTTAAGAGGGAGAAGAGAAATGATGGTAACTAGAAAAATAAGCATTTAACGAGTTGCTTTACATAGGGAGTAATGCACGATACCAAACATATTTACACCTCCAAAATATATATTTTACTTAACTTATTTATACCTCTCGAAACCAAGCTTCATATAAAAATTATTAGATTCAAGCCTATTTCGTATTCAGTGTCTTCAAAATGAAAAAGCCATACTTTCATTTTAAACGAATGGCTTAATCAACAGATTGCCCATACATTATCTGAATTGTTTATATAGGATACACATTGCGTTTTCTCTTGCGTCCATAAATTATCTATACAACTTACAGTTTATTGTATCCATTTGATAGTTTATTGTATTCAACAATACACTTCTTTGCATGTTGAAGACATATTTTTATTCTTCTACTATGTTTCCCTTCAGGACTTTGGCGATTATGGCTCTCCACAATTTCCTAGCCTTTGTAGCTCTTAATAAGTTTTATCTTTTTGTTATCTTTCCTAAACATTGTTCCGCCATACAATCTCGTGTTGTTTTCATCTGTCCCTCTTGCCTCCATTATGTCCTGTGAGTATCAACTTTTGAAAACCATCTTTCTTTATTATGTCCCCTAAAATTTAAACTATCTCTTTCTAATGTTAAGTCTGAATTTCTTTTTTGTTTCTATTTTCTCTTCGTTGTTGCTCAAATGTTCAGTCCATAGTATTCTCAGCATTTTTCTGCAAAGCTGCATTTCTGTTGCTTCAAGTCTTTTCATCATCTGTAAGGAGATTGTCCAGCATTCACCGTCATAAAAGAGGACTGATCTTATGTAGCAGTTCAGCACTATTTTCTTTGTTTCTAACTAAATTTTACTGTTTTTGTATATTTTGCTTAACATTTGGAAAGAAAGTTTAAGTTTATATATAGTTTGTTCTTTATTAATCCACTTTCATTTGTCTTTTCAAGTAAGTGCTAAAAGTGCTTATTGTTGGTCTGTGATTTTTAATGAAAATGACAACACAGCAAGTTATAGACATCCTACATTTCTTCCCATACCAAAATGTAACATATACCGTTCAACAAAATCAGTTTTGTTAAAACCAGTATTTTAATCATGACGACTGCTACAACCTTTAAAAAAATTATTAATATCACTATGTCATCTAAATTCATAGAGTTTATAATATAACGTTGATGTTGATGAATTGCAGATTTTATGATGGTTCATATAGACTTGCTACGTTGAATGTGACATTGTCGTGGGCTACATACCAACCCATTAGGTTCAAGGTCGAGACGGGACAATCATAAAAATGTTGTTTAGCACAAAGTTACATAGATAAAGGAAAGATGAAACTCTTTTATCATTAACCTAGAATTTTAAATCTTTCATTTTTTTATCCTGTCCTCTTTTTGTTCCTTCAGACATCGAAAAGATCACAGAATTAATAAATTAAATATACAACAGTAGTGACATACGGGAAGACCTTTGCAGTGCTACATAAGAAAACAGGTGTAAATGAATGCGAACTCCATCGGATTATTAGATTAATGAGCCACATAACGAAGCTAATAATCCGTGTTCTGATGGATATGACACCATTTAGCTATGGTAATTGGCTAAATAATTAACCATAGAAATTAAAAACAGGAAAGACTTAAGGCGAGAAAGAGCTATATCGAAAAATAGACTGATCGACGCCAAAAAAGATTTTATTTTATTTACGAAAAAAGATACTTTTCGCACGAGACAGAAAATCCATAAGAAAAAGCGAGATATGAGATTCTGTCAAAACTGATTAATGTCATGTTGACCACCATGGAGAATAGATATTAGTTATCTTTCAGAGATATCATTTAATTTTAATTCCTCGGTCCAACGAAAGGAGCCATCTGGTGTGTGTTAGAATTCTGGCATGAGAAAGAAAATCGTATTATTATTGCTTATTCAAACTGCTGACGTCAGACACAGCGTCATCGAAAATGGACATCTGGTAATAAGAGGATTTTAAGGCATGAGAAAAATAAAGAATTTGATTCTCAGGTAAAATACGGACCTCCCAGATAAAAGTTGACTTAGCAGAAGAAACCAGGTGTCGGGTTTTGACAGTGATTGATGAGTCGGTAGAGAGATCCGGCTAAGTGAATTTTGGGTGTCCCCGAAAGAAAGATGTGATAAGAATTATTCGGAAATCTGGGATTTGTAAATGTTTTGACCCAAGAAAAAAAAAAAAAGGATTTTGTAAACAAAATTCTGGATAATAATTTCAAGAAGGCCAGTTTAGCCACACCCACACTGCCGTGAGATCATTGGTCAAGTGGTAGCATGGGCGATAGGCGGAGGTGAATGTATGAGAAAGACGGAGAAGTTGTTAACACCCACTGAGGGGATTGGTATGAGATACCAATGTGAGATACGAAGAGTCTAGGAGGATAACTCTCTTCCGACCTTCCCTCACGGACGAGGGAGAAACCCCCGAAATGGAATGTGATTAATCATCCAAAAATGGGAAGTAATTAATTTTCCTGGCCTAAGAACAAAGAGAATTCTTGCTGGGAATCGAGAATTATCGGGAACCCAAGCCACGTCAGGGTTTTGGTCGATATCCATATAAACGAACGTCTCGAGACAGCCAGTCAGTTCGGAGTTAGTTGGTTCCAGGAGTTCCAGCAGTTGATTCGCAGTTGCAGTCAGGCCGTTGACTTGCAGAAGCTGATCGAGGAATTCCACGTCCTTCTGACTTAGCCTTCCTACTAAAAGCAAGTTATATTGACGAACGACTTAAGATACCAAAACTCGCTTAAGAAACGCAAGTGTCACGAATCCATAAAAACGGGCTGGGAGAGAAACACACTCCCGTATTCAGACGGATAAAGATAATTTGTTATTTCTCAACATATTTGAACCTCTTGAGTTTTGTTTTATTGTTTCTTTTACTTACGCTTGTGCGATATCACCTTTACCCCGGATTCAGCTTCCACTACGACCCGACGCCTGATTGATTTCGTCTACCTAAGATCAAAGTCACAAGGTGGGTAGGTTAGACTTGAGATCAAAGTAGTTACTTCGGTAACCAGACGTTGGGAGTGAGCTGGGAACGACAAATTGGTATCGAACCAGGAACGACCAGATCGACCGGGACACAGGCTGGTGGCAGCGACAAAGAGTCAACCCCAAAACGCTGGTGGAAGAAACCTTACCGCTTCGCGCCGCAACTGGGAGTTGACCACAGACCGACAGCGCAGTGTCACATATTGGCGTCGCGACCAGAGGACGTCACATATTGGCGCTGCGACCAGAGGACGTCACATATTGGCGCTGCGACCGCGACCACCGGTGGGTGTCACAGATAGAGTGTGAAGCAGAATTAAACCAGAAATAGGAGGAAACAATGTTCTTTTGTCAAGGACATTGGAAAAAGAAATGCGATATTTATTATGAGAATGATACCGGAGAGAGCATTACAAATGCAGAAGGATGCACTTTTAGGTTTTATACATTGCGCAAAAACATTTGATAAGGTATTGCACAAAGATATGTTTGAACTGTTAGAAAATCTCGATCTATTCGGGAAGGATGTAAGAATATGGGGTTATCGGAGAAAATACAAAGAATCAACGGACCATATGACATCAGGACAACCTTCAAAAGCTGGACGACATTTCGCAGATATCTCTCATCGAGGAGAACATGACTAAAGACTGTGTAGCTGCGGGAAGAAATATAAACGGGCGACAGGCCGCTCCCTTAAAGTAAGGCTTCAAGGACACCAAAAAGCTGTAACACGAGGGGAAGTGGACAAATCAGGCGTGATGGCTATATATGGGGAGAAAAGGGAACACCGCCCTCTGTGAGATCAGGTTGAAATCATAGACATAGAACATCATTGGAAAATTCGTAAACTTAAGGTATCAGCACATATGCTAGGCCACAAAAATCTCCTGAGCCGACCAAACATAGGAATGAATATGGAAGCCAGTAATAAGGAGTGCCAGAGAAAAGCAATAATAACAACGAAACTTGCAATATGACCTCTGGTAAAAAACAATGCAATGATAACAGCAAAAATTGCAATATGAGCACTGGTTCATGTTGACGGTTGTGATTCGAAAGTCTCGGTGACCCCTCAGATAACTGGTAAAAAATGGTTGATGAAGACATTAGGTTTATAATACCCAGAAATTCATACACAGATATCCTCAAGATCACAGTGGATAAAGGCGTTAGTTAGATCCAGTGACAGGACCCATAGAGTGTGAGTTCAATACCTGGTTAAGGCGGTGGAGAACTTAGAGACGGGAATTAAAAAGAGATAACTGATAACTGACATCCATTAGACATGGCACGTGGGAAAAGAACAGTCTACCCCAGCGAGCGAAATAAAGGGTTCAGTTCGACATTCCAACCACATGAAGAAGGCCGGAGAGTACAACGGCCGAAACGTTGTGATAAATATGGCAACATGAGGATGATAAATATGGCAAGATGAGGATGATAGTCTGAGGAATGTAAATAATACATAATACCTCATTTCAGAAATATAGACAGGCACTTCCTAGTTGTTTAAATGTTTTGTACTTGCTTGATTTAACTGGAATTAAACTGGAATTTAATTAATCCTATAAATATATGTCTATCAATTAATAATATTAATATTATATTCATTGTAAAAACATCGTCTTCCGTAATAGAATCTGACTAGTGTCGTCATCGGCGTCACCCGCTCGTATTCGAGTATCGGAATCATCATCCTCTCTCCCTTTTCCCTTTTTCGCCTCTGGTGGCGGTAACGGAGATGGCTGTGAAGGCCCATCCTTCGTTGTGAAATAAGAGTCACAGTGAAGTGTGTGTGATGGACGCGGCTGGGTGAGTCTGGCCCTCCTGATACCACATCGCAGATGCTCTTCATGTTGGCAGTTGTGACTCGAAAGTCTCGGTACCCACTCAGATAATCCTACGCAAGTGTACCTCTGTCAGAAATATTTGAAATAAGCTTTAGAGAAAAAAATTTTAAAAACTCAAATAATTTTGACGCTCTCGAATATCTGTATCAGTATTGCTTTGTAAAATGTCCTGCACTTTATTGCATATTTTTGCTCAATCTATGAAGCAAAAGTAAAGGGCTTTCTGTTGACAGTATTCTAACCAGGAATATAGCATTTCCGGTTCCAGTGTCTTTGACAAAACCACATTGATTTTCCCCTATTTCCAGTGTGATCTTGTTCCGAGGTTATATATTAACATTCTAATTAGTAGTTTTTTTTTATGTAACTAATCAGTGGGATTATTCGGTAAAGCACGCATCTTTTTTCTTTTTCCGTAATGATCGTCTTTTTAGATTTATACATTCTATCAAAGAACGTTTTATATCATGCTGTTTTCTTACTGTGCGTGTGTGTGTGTGTGTGTGTGTTTTGCATGCTTGATGTAGTTGTGTCGTTTATTTTTTACCTTTAAATATTCTCTGTTTAGCCATTCATCCTTAACCAGCTCTGATTGATTTGTGCTGTTCGTTGGCATTATCTGTTATCTCTCCATCGTTAGGTGGAGAATTTCTCTGACAATCTACTTTCTCAGGATAGCTTCTATTGCTGTCTTTAAAGTGTTCGTTCCACTTTGCATCTCATATATGTTCCGAAGATCCGTACTTATTAACTATGACCGCATATGCTTATTCGCGAATGGAGTCACTTTTCTTATCGCAGTTTAGGCATTGCTTTAGATTTCCTTACTTTTTACAATCTTATTCTTAGTTTGAATACAAACGGGAAAGGGTCACTCTCTCTTTCAGCGCTTCGATATTCTTTAAAGTGCAAAACTGAATTTCAAACTGGTCACCATCTGATACTTGGTGTCTCTTCCTAGGCTTTTCCAATCCCACAAGCGACTTAGAATTATGCGTTGGTTGTTACTTGTCACTTCATTGTGCATTGATGAAACCATTTTTCTGGGCATGTTTTGTGACCCAAGTTCCCATTTATCGACCATTTCACTATCTTGTTCGCTTCATACTTTACTTTGGTGTTTAGGTTCCATATAATGAGTAGAATTTCTTGAAACTTGCTCCGAAATGTGGCATTTTCTAGTGTGCCATAGAACTTGTTTATTTCGTCTTCAATGCTTTCTGACGTAGGTATATTTACTACTAGAATAGCCGTATTGAATGAATTATCTACTACTACTAGAATAGCCATATTGAATGAATTATATTTCAGCTTCACCAGAAGAACTCTATTTAAATGTTACCTTTATCTAATATTAATTCGACCCACTTTTCACATTCCCCTCCGTAGTAAATGATTCGGTGATCATTGCTGACGAAATCCCTATTCTCCTTCCATCTTGTTTCACGTACTCAAAAGGATTTTAATATTGTTTTGCCATTTCCTGTTACACATGTTCCAATTATCTGCATTGGTACAGTGTCCATGTCTCAGTTGAGATTTTTTTGTGTGTGACATTCGAACGACTCGTATTGCACGTGCATCTTCTTACTGGGAGAGGATTAAGTTCCGAGGGAGTTGACCTACTTCACACCATTATTTGATATTTGTTGACTGTAAATTTTCATGATTGTTCTTGTGAGGGATAGTGAAATGATTTTATGTTGTCTTCTCCACGATGTTTTTATCGAGGCACTATCTTCATTTAGCTGACAGTTGAGTCTTGGAGTTCATCCGCTTATTTTCCTTATTATTATAACCATCTTCATCCACACCGAAGTAGGATGAGCAAGCCGGCACGATCACTAATATTAGTTTTATTAGATGAACGTGTTCAAACATTTTAGCTGTTATTTTTTTTCCTCTTACATAGTTCTGCATATTTTCAACTACTTTTTCGTATCCTTAAATGTTACTTTGAAATGTATTACTTGTGTTCATTTCATGCAAATTTATAGGTATGGATATTCGTTTGGCACAAGTCCAAAAATATAGACCCATCAAATGTAGATCGAACACGCTACAACAGTAATATTCTAGGAGAGTAGCTTGCTAATCACTACCCCACCGCGCGATAACCTTATAACCCATGGAAGGATATTGGTAAAGTGTCCAAATACTTTTTTATCCTTACTAGAGTAATAGAAAAGTGTTCTTAAATTCTCCGGTGGCTCAACTGTCATAGAATTCATAATCCAGCATGTTCTGAACTCAAATTCTGTCACAAAAGTTTCTAATTGTACCGCTCTAATCCGGCGCTATACACACCAAAAACCGTTGTTTTCTGTCAGCCTTACAATCTGCCGCCATTAATCTCACTCTTCTATTTGATTTCAAATCGCGGTTTGAAAAATAACTTAGCAAATTGTAAACCGACTCGTCAAATCGAATATTTCAAAGCAAAAATCGACAACTTTCTATGTTGATTTTAGTATCTAAAATCTAATTAAGTATGTATTTAGTAATTTGTTTCTGCATTTTAAAAATCATGAGCAAACAATTTTCATTTATTATGTCACAATATGCAAGTGGAATAAACTGGTAAGTCTATGGATCGAACACATGTTAACATCGAGGCTTCTTTTTAGGTTCAGTGTGTGTCCATCATGCGGCGTTGTTCAGAACCCGAGATTACCAGATTAAATGAGGAAAGCCTATTTTGCTTTTTAGCAAAGGTGTCTGGTTTTTTCTAGTGTAGATGTTTAGTCATAACGCTTCTTCCTATGGATGAAAACAAATCAGAGCACTCTGTTTTTATGTTGTCTTACGCTTATCAGAACTGTGAAATCAGTTTTTTTGTCATTGGAAACTCCTTTAATAATAGAGAAGCTAGAGAAGGACATATCAGATAAAAACTCACAATTGTTTGTCTGTTTTCTAAACTCACCTTGTAACTAAATGCAAAACCTACATTTAATAAATCAAATAGTATTTGATATGTCTGGTAGACTTCATGTCATTTCACTGGAATGTTCGGTATACGCGATAGATTTAATTTTAACTCATTTGAAATAAAAAAAAAAGAGAAATCTGCTGACGCGTAAACTTTGTTAAATCAAAGAACATATTATCCTTTTTTTAATGATTTCACCCCAGCAAGGCAACAAAACCACTAAGACGCAGTGTGTTACTGAGTGTGAAAGACTATAAAAAAAGAACGATAAAAGAACAGAAAGTAAGCAGACAGAAGATAATGATTGACATTGTATTTAATTTTTGAAGATCAAACTTAACTCGTCACTCTCCTTGAGGTTAGTATCAGTCATAGAGACGGAATGCAGAAAGAGTTTCGTTTTGGAGGCATTAACAAGCCATTCCTTGCCCCAGTTAGCAACAGAATGTAGGTTGTTGTTTTTAAATCCCCTGCTAATTTGACCTTATCGAACCAATCAAACTTACTATTAAGACAGAAGTAAATAGCTGTGTCATAAGAATATATACCGAAGTTATGTTATTAGGAAGGTCGTTAATGAAAATTAGGAACAATGTATATCCGAGTTCGCTTTGTCTGTCCGACTTTGTGACTTGTCGCCCACCCTCTCGTGGGGACCACTCGATTTAACATTTGTTTGTACAAATTCGATTTCGCCGTCGTCGTCACCCAGAAGGTATACATCTCACGCGCCACCGCACTACGCCCGGCCGAGGTGCACGTTCAACCGACTGCGTCGTCGGCCTACAGCGAGCAGCAGTCGACTTCACTTAGTTTTGTCTAACTTTGTGAAACTGTGGTCCACCCGCCCGTGGGAATCCAATGCATGGTGTACTCGATCGGCCGACCCACCAAATTAACAGCCTATTCAAATATTAATCCATCAGAAAACGTGTGACTCAACATTATAATAAATGGAGTACGGAAACAGAAAATATCTGGAAAGGAATAAAGTCGAAATAGCAGGAAATTTAACAAAATCAATAAATCAAACATTGATGAAGATTATAGAATATCAATGATCCACATAAACATCTAAAAGAAAATATTTCTTATTTAGATATTTGGGATATTGAGTTAATGAAATATTTTTATGGCCCGCCCTATATCTTGGATTTATTTATAAATAGAAGTATACACTGTGTGCCAAATTATTATCGAGACCCATCTTTTCACTAAATTCTTACACTTTTCTAATAATTTGGCACTCTCAAATCACCGTGCTGATAAGAAATATAGCGTCAGTTTGTTTACCTTGCGCGGATCAGTACGAAAAATTCAGTGATTGTGCAGTATTGCCAACATTGTGTGAAAACTTTATGCGAATTGATTGGAGGGTTTTTGAAATATTAGAAAAAAAGTTATCTCGATAATAATTTAGCACGCAGTGTATATTGCACTTAGTTTGACAATCCCTAATCAAATTATTATCAACTAGGAAAAATTGTGAAAATTTCACGGTTTTCTTATTTGAATTTTCAGATGAAACTTAATTATTAAGTTAATGACTGAATAAGCTCATGGCGAGTTCTATGACAATAAATTATTCGTAGAAATTCCCCTATCGCATCATTAAATACTTGAGCGTAACTTGCAATTACAATCATAAATATGAATACCGGTCGTTATTTAAAGAAGTAAGAGGGTACAAATAAAAATATTTGAAATTAAAGAGCAAGGAGAGCTCGTCGGGTCGCAGAGAAAGCGGGACACGCCCTTGTCCGAGAGAGAATCCAGTACAATCATTGGATAAAACAGAAACTACAAGCTCATATCTCCCAGAGGCTCGAGGATTTCTTCAACAGAATTACTAATAAAGAAGACCAGAGAAGGATCCAAAATGACCTGGATAAATCCTTCAGACATGAATTTCATGTAGTCAAGGCTCGCCAAGTGCAAAAATTAAATAGATTGAAAGATCAGAAGGTGAGGCACAAGGTCCATCACCCACCAGTGAAAGCAGTAGTCAACACCAGCCAATATCAGCTGAGTACCTCTGAGGAGTCAGTATTGAATAAGGGTCTCAACTTCACAACCATCAGGCGAGTGCCATACTTGGACATCATTGCCAGAGTCGAGGAGGTGGCCTTGAACATCCCTGAGGCTCAAGCGGATGAACTGAGATGGAAAGTGAGACAGACCTTGGAGAGAGCCAAGCCGCCCAGGTCTAACATAACAAAACTGGAGAGGCTGGCGAATGGATCCCTACAGAGGAACGAAAACATCATCATACTACCGGCTGAAAAAGTTAATGCGACTGTAGTGATGAACAAATCAGATTATACAAGAAAACTGGAAGACCTCATTAGCAATGGTAGCTACAGCAAAGTAAAAAAGAATCCTACTATGAAAACGGAACGCAAACTATCACAGATCCTAATCAAGAACAAGGATCACTTCGCACCTAAGAGGTATAGGCAGTTATCGCAGCGTTACACCAAGCTACCTCACATATACGGTCTCCCTAAGATTCACAAAGAAGGTATTCCGCTCAGGCCGATTGTTAGTTGGCAAGGCTCTGTGTGCCACTCTCTGAGTCGCTTCCTTGTAGATATAATTTACCCATTGATCGGAAAGTCTCCTTCATATGTCCGAAACTCCGCCTACTTCGTGGAAATAATCAAAGATGCTCCCATCCTATTCAACCAGATGGTGAGCTTTGACGTGGTGAGTTTGTTCACCAAGGTACCCACGGAGGAGGCACTCTCAGTAGTCAGAGATAGATTGGCCTCTGACTCTTTTCTAGAAGAACGGACCAGTATTCCAATAGATAATCTGATGGAGATGTTGACTTTCTGTACACAAAAAACACACTTCATAATGGGATCACACATATATCGACAGGATGGGGACTTAGCAATGGACTCGCCATTATCACCAACAATGGCGAATATATACATGGAAAACTTTGAGGAAATGGCATTAGAATCTATATCGCTAAAGCCTACTATATGGTTATGGTACGTAGATGACACCTTCATACTCTGGCCACACCAGGAAGATGTTCAGGTTCTACTGGGCCATGTGAACTCAATAAGACCTTCGATACAGTTCACAATGGAGAAAGAGAGTAACAACACACTCCCGTTCCTGAATGTTTTAATATCTTGAACAGATCATGGGTTTAAGACATCCGTATACCGTAAACCGACATTCACCGGACAGTACCTCAATTTCAACTCCCACCATCCATACAGCGTAAAGAAATGGATCGTCCGTTGCTTGCAACACCGAGCAAAAGTCATAAGTGGCGACCCAGAGACGTTAGATAAAGAATTGGTCAGTATAAGTAGTACCCTACAACATAACAACTACCCGGGTACACGGCAGCAGCCCCAAAAAACTGGGATAGGCGGGTACAAGAGGAGGAGGACAACAACACTCAGAAAACAGTCTGCCTGCCTTATGTGAAGGGGTTATCAGAGAAAATACAAACTTCAAAAGCTTGACAACACTTCGCAGATATCTCTCCCGAGTAAGACCGCTCATAGAGGAGAACATGACTAAAGACTGTGTGTACACTATCCCGTGCAGCTGCGGAAAGGAATATAAAGGAGAGACAGGCTGCCCCCTCAAGGTAAGGCTTCAAGAACACCAGAAAGCTGTAATACGAGGGGAAGTGGAAAAATCAGGCGTGGCTGACAACATATGGAAAGAGAAGGGAGATCACCGCCCTCTGTGGGATCATGTTGAGATCATAGACAAGGAACACCATTGGAAAATTCGTAAACGTAAGGAATCAGCACATATGCTAAGCCGCAAAAATCTCCTGAGCAGACCAAGCATAGAAATAAATACAATATGGGAATCAATAATAAGGAGTGCCAGAGAAAAGCAATGATAACAACAAAGTTTCAATATGAGCTCTGGTAAAAACATGCATTGATAACAGCAAAAATTGTAATATGGGCACTGGTAAAAATTGTTGCTGAAGACATTTATAATACCCAGAAATTCATACCCAGATGTCCTCAAGGACACATGGTACAGTAAGGCGTTGGTTAGATCCAGTGACAGAACCCAAAGAGTGTGAGTTCAATACCTGGTTAAGGCAGTGGAGAACTTTCAGAGGGAAATTAACAGGGAATAACTGATAACTGACATCCATCAAACATGGCAGGTGGAACTAGAACAGTCTACCCCAGTGAGCGAAATAAAGGGTTCAGTTCGACATTCCAACCACCTGAAGAAGGCAGGAGCGTACAACGGCCGAAACGTTGTGATAAATATGGCGTCAAAGATGAGGACAATAGTCCGAATAATGTAAATAATGTACATAGTACCACATCTCAGAAATATAGACAGACTTTGAAATTAAAAACTTTTTCTATTTCCCTGAAACAAACGTTAATCACTTTTCCTTCCTTCTTTCTTTTTCTTTCCTTTTTTATTTCTTACATTTTCTCACTGGAACTCCAATATTTCTGTTTCGTCTTTCTACGCGATCAAAACGGAATAGTCCATTATTTATGAGGTATTGGTAGGAGACGTTAATTAACTCTATTTTCCCATCTTTCTTTCTTTAATATTTTTCTTTTTCTCGTCCTTTCTTTCTTTCACTGAAATCAAGTAGCGTCTTTTTTCCGTCTTTCCACGCGATCAAAACTGGATAGTCTATAATTTATTAGCTATTAGCAGAGCGTAACGACCGTGCTAACTAATGGGAAAATTAATATTTTTATCCATTTCTCATAATGTTATGACCGTATGATTCCAGTTTTCAGAACAATAGGTTAAATACAGCAAATTTAACTGGCCAATTATGCAAAATAGGAAAAGACAAAATTATTCGTACAGTAGAAATAGTAATAGAAGTAGTAATAGTAAAATAAAAATAAAAATTGGACAATTTTTACAATATTTATTGTCAATAGCATGGCCTCTCATCTTTATAACTTGCTGCAATCGTTTTCAAAAATTGTTAATGACATTTGAACAAGTTTTTTTTCTGGAATTTTCTTACATTCTTCAATGGTTACACGTTATAAGTCCTGAAGGATTTGGTGACAGACGATTTATTCGAACTTTCAATTCTTGCCATAAATTTTCAATATGATTCAAGTCAAGAATCATTTGAGGCCATGGCAGAATTGTAATCTTTTTCTGAAGCCACGCAGTCACTGATTTAGACGTATGTTTGAGATCATTATCTTGCTGGAAAGTAAATCGCCGACCTAGATGAAGATTTGCGCTGGTAGCTGTAGAGTTTCGTCCAGAATTTTGATATAGTCTGCAGATTCCATTCTTCCTCTTCTTGCAATTAAATGTCTAGTCCTCCTTTAGTTAAAACAACATCATCGAGCCGCCTCCATGTTTTAATGTTGCTATTGTATTCTTTGAGAGGAAATCCTCCACTTTCTTGCGCCAAATCTTCTGTACATGATTAAGTTCAAAAAGCTCGATTTTTGTTTCATCACTCCATAGTACTTGTTCTCAAAAGCAATTTTCTTTGTCCAAGAACGTTTTGGCAAAATTAAACCGAGCATCAATGTGATATGGTTTGTGAAGATGGGTTCATCGTGGTCAGTTTCCATACGACCCATTTCTGTTTAAACAGCGTTGTACTGTACGAGTACTTACGCTGATACCCATCGTATCCAAACTTTTGGTGATGTCTTTCAAAACATCACTTAGGTTTATATTAACTTCGTGACACAGTTTTCGGTGACAATTTGGATTTTCTTCCACGCCCAGTAAAATTATCTGTCGGGCCAAACTGTTTAAACTTCTTTATAACGGACTGTACCATAAATCTGGGGACAGCTACCCGATTTGAAATAGTGCTGCAACTATTTATCGACTTGTGGAAGTTAATAATTCTGTGTCTCAAGTCAACGTTAAGCTCCTTTGTCTTCCCCACCGTGTAGTCAACGTAAGAATATCAATGATGACACTCTAGGCATCATATTCTTTGCTGGAATTATCATAGATATTCTACTGAATAAATAATCTAGAAGGCTTCACCGATAAAATAATCATGTAAATTACTTTCACAAATCAATCACATTAAAACGATATTTTCTACAGTACGAATAATTTTATGTTTTCCAATTTTGCAGAATTTTTTCAGAACAATAGTTTAAATTACAACAAATTTGACAGACATTGTTCTGAAAAAATTCTTTTTTGTGGTTATTAACATATAAAAAAAACTTGCATCATATGGGCATTAGATTCTGAGAAATGGGCAAAAATATTCAAAATTGATGGATGTACGAAAGATTTCGACGTTGACTGCATATATATATATATATATATATATATATATATATATATATATATATATATATATATATATATTTGTGTGTGTGTGTGTGTGTTTGTGTGTGTGTGAAAATATATAGAAAATAGGAAAGAACTGGTTAGGTAGATAATCAAAAGTTCTTTAGTATTTTTGTTATTATTTTTAAAAAATAGTGCTCGATACAAAAGTAGAGCATAAATATAATTATGTATTTAAAAATATGATTCCAACACGCTACATAAGAGGTCTCATGTTTCAAAACAAGAGCCGAAAACTTCAATATAATTATTTGAATTAAATTGAATTAAAGTGAGCTCTGTTCCATCTTCAAGCGAAATTTTTTTTTTTGGAATAACTTATTTCTGAAATTTACCCTAACTTGACATCTATGAAAGTAACTCTATACTGATACAAATTATTAACACCAACACCCCTACCTATTTTAAACAATTCGCCCTGGCTGTTACCATGGAAATTTTGATTTCAATTATGAATACACTATTAAAACACGTAAATTTCGGAAATAAGTTATTCCCCAAAAAACTTCGCTTGAAGATGGAACAGAGCTTACTTTAATTCAATTTAATTCAAATAATTATATTGAAGTTTTCGGCTTTTGTTTTGAAACATGAGACCTCTTATGTAGCGTGTTGGAATCATATTTTTAAATAAATAATTATATATATATATATATATATATATATATATATATATATATATATATATATCCTGAAAAATTACCAATATGTGGGTACTAATTTTATTGTGAAAACGTTAAATTACATATCAGAATCTGACACATTGCTTATCAGAGAATTGAAATTCATTATAATATGAATGTGAAATGATTTAAATGGAAGACTAACATAACATCATGAGCAAAAATAAATTTACTGAACAAGGATGTGGTCGATAAATGGACTATTGAATATTTCTCTGTTGTCCAAGTATTATTGGGTAAACTAAAACGTTTGATCTGGTTTTTTTTTTTTTTTTTTTTTTTTTTGTTTTGTTTTGTTTTGTTTTTGTTTTTCATTGGTCGATTTTAGTTTCCACTAACTTTACTGAAATAGATTAATTTTCTTTTCATTGTGACATCTATCATATCAACAGGATTTCTTTTTATTAGGTTGGTGCAAAAATAATTTCGTTTTCTCACATAGTAATATATGTTAGAAAACGAAATTATTTTTGCACCAACCTAATAATTTGTCAGAGTTAACGCATTTTGTGCACAGATTCTAACACTGAAAATACAAGAAAATATGCAATATTTTCAATATGCAATTTGTGAACTTTATGAAGAAGGTACTGTAAATGATTGAACATGTCAAAAATAGTTTGAATCTTTTGGGATAGTTTTCTTCTGTCAAGGTTAACTGATTTCACCCATTTATCACCTGTTGTCTAAGAATTTTATAGTGATGATATATTTGGGTAAAAAAATCAATCATTAAACATGCATATGAAAGCATAAATTATTACTGTAACATTTTAAACTTTCTCACGGTCTTTCGGGAACAGCGAATGACGCAATGGATTACTGTTCAGAATGAGAAATCGGAGAATGAAGTTCGAATTCCAGTCAAATTTGTTACGTTCACTTACGCACAAATACCAAAGAGAAAGGTATGAACCTACCTCTTTCCTTCAGCTATGAGTTAAATAGTAAGACTTTTATCTCGTTAACTCGTATCTTGTTATCTAAAAACATTGTTAATGCTGTATTCACTCGCACAAAAAAGAATTATTCTTGCAATTTAAAAAAGAAATAATTCCGCTTTATGTAATCCACAAAGCCGTAAAAAAACAATCATGCTTCTTCATTTTTGCTGCTCTTAGATACAACATTCATTTCACCATAATTCTTAAATTATTAACATTTGAAAAACTGAGGTTTTCTTTACATGCAATCTGTATCATAAAACAAGAATCGAATCTCTGTCCGCCACGCACTGTCTGCGTTTTACTTTACATGTGCGTACTTAATAAACCGGTCGAAACAGAGTGAAAATAAACATATGAAGCTAGTTTGAAAATCCATTATTTCTTAATAACAATTCAAGTCAAAATATCAGAAAAAAAGTAATTACGCCAGACTTAAAAAAAAAAAAAAAAAAAACTCGACCGCAGCCAGTTGATTTGGTTGATTTTGTTTAGCGACATCTATGGTTTATTTAATGCCGAAATTTAAATATTTTGAACAAGTATATGGCTTCAACTAAATATTTTTCGAACGAAATTGTATCCTTTGAAATATCGAAAATGTATACTCGTTAATTTTTTATGTAAAAATGTATTGATGGTATGTTTACTATAATAATGTATTTTTTATACTTTCATAGTGTTTTGATTTTGTTGTAAGTCTGGTTCAGTATATAAAGCGGCCTCAGAAGCAATACGAATATATGCTGTGAGATGCATATGCTATGAGATACATACGCTCTGAGATATATATGCTATGAGATGCATGTCCTGTGGGATGCATATGCTGTGAGATACATATGCTATGAGATGCATATGATGTGAGATGCATATGCTATGAGATACATACGCTATGAGATATATATGCTATGAGATGCATATGGTATAAGATGCATATGCTGTGATGCATATGCTGTGAGATACATATGCTATGAGATGCATATGCTGTGAGATGCATATGCTATGAGATGCATATGCTGAGATGCATATGCTATGAGATGCATATGCTATGAAATACATATGCTATGAGATGCATATGCTATGAGATACATATGCTATGAAATGCATATGCTGTGAGATGCATATGCTATGATACATATGCTATGAGATGCATATGTTATGAGATGCATATGCTGTGAGATGCATATGCTGTGATATACATATGCTATGAGATACATATGCTGTGATGCATATGCTATGAGATGCATATGCTATGCGATACATATGCTGTGAGATGCATGTGCTATGAGATACATATGCTATGAGATGCATATGCTATGAGATGCATATCCTGTGAGATGCATATCATCTTTCAGATGCGTCTGTCTTCAGTTGTAGCCTCTGTCTCTGCAGCAGAGGAAAATAATACTTTGATATGCCCGTCCCTGGTGAAGAGCTGCCCGAGACGGCACTCTCTCATTGCACTAGAGAGGGAGATTGGTGGTCGCCACCGAGGTCATCACGGGATCATAGGCAAATTTTGTACTTGGTCTCAGTGTACGCGCTGGGGTTCCCCACGTTAAGCCTGACGTTGTGTCGCATCCCCTCTCAATGGGGAGGTATGGGTAAATACTCAATCGATCCACCACCACCACCACCCCCATACCGTGGGAGGAATATCATCTTTCAGTTTCATCTTCAGGCGACTCAGTTGTGGCTTCTTCTGTCTGCGGGCAGAGACGCTGCTGGGAAAAATAAAAACGGTGAGGTGCTCGGTCCCGGATTACGACACCTCCACCGCTCATTGTACTAGAGTGTGAATCAATAGTCGCTAAGGAGATCAGCGCAACCGACGGTTGCTAGGGCTGGGCAATTTTTGTACATGGTCCGAGTGTACGCATAAAACGCAACTTTGTGTCTCATCTCGTTTCAGTGGGTAGATAATAACAAGCATTCCGCTAGCAAACCATCATCATCTCCGGCTTGCCATCGGCTGTCGCTCCAGCCATCCTCGCCAGCAACAACGATATGCATTAAACTGTCCTTTTCGGGACATCTGTCTTCAGCGACCACTAAACTGCTCTTATCAGGACAACGTTCTCCAGCTCTTCTCACCCTTTATATGAGCCTGCAGGGTTATTTTTATTTTATTTTATGTTTTTTTTTTGTTTTGTTTTTTGCCTAGTGCACTGTAACATTTTTTTATGTAGTATTTAACAAAATCCGTTTTGTTTGTTGCTGTCTTCTGTCATTCAATTTCTGTTTGCGGGCTAATATATGACTTACAACAAGATTAGCATGCTTTCAAGTTTCATATCCTGGCCTGGTTAATGTAAAAATCCCACATAAAGTCAACTCGTCCCCAACTACGCAACAGTATAAATAATATATGCACACCTGGTTGCACATATATAAACATTGTAAATGTATTACTTTTTTTTTCTTGTTTCAAACTTCCTGTTCTTTTTTGTTTATCTAAATTGCCTCTACATTCCGCGTTTTAAGTCTGCAGTAAGTTATGCTTGCTCATAGCTATGTCACTTTTTCCATATGTAAAAGTAGACAAAGATAGAAAGAGGAGTAATACAAAAGCGTCTTTTCTCTCCGAATTTATTTAACCTCGACAGCGAGACATAAGAGAATTAAAATAATTGACAGAGGTTTATTATCAGCGGATATAAACTTTTTACACTATTATTCACGAGGCCCAAGAGCCACTCAACTCAGAGGGTTACTGGAGGATATTGTTTTAAGAATATAAGATGAAGTAAAAAGTACAGATTATGCGAATATATAGAATATATAACGGTTGGCTCTAGACTTGAAGATGTTAAGATTGTAGTTATCGATGAAGCATCCTATCGGGAGTCTGTTCTACAACTCAATGACAGTTTAGAAGAAACTGCTCGAATAGAACTTCCTTCTTATCAATGGAATATTAAAAGAGCATGGCAGGTTTTAGCTGTAAAAGTTTGAACTGGTGAAAGTAAAAAATGGAGCTTATCAGAACATTTTCCATAAAAATAACAATACGCTAGCGACTTTTCGTCTGTGGAAAAAGGGTAGCAGGTCGGAAATCACCAAGGCCGCGTAGACGCTTTTGAACTCAAAATTGGAAAGAGAAGATTGGGCAACTCCAGCCCAGACATAGCAGCAATACTCCTTTTTTTGCTTTAACCTGATTTTTATAAAGGTGGAAAATGGCAGGTAGGGTGAGTTACTCTCTGAAGTAATATAAGTAGCCGCCCATTTTTTAGCATCTTTGCTAGTATTAGGTTGGTGCAAAAATAATGTCGTTTTCTCACATATGTTACTATGTGAGAAAATGACATTATTTTTGCATTTGATATATGAGTCTCACCTGAGGCCTCGGGTGGGTTTGAGACCCAATACACGTTAAAGCCTCTTTAATAGTGTTACCATTCATCGTAACTGAAAGAGAATTGACGATGAACAGTTAACAACATGGTTTTTGAAGTATTGAAAAATATAAACCAGTTTTCCTCATTTGGACTGTTATATCTAGGTGAGAAGAGAAATCAGATGCCAGACTCTAGTCATCTGGAGGTGCATCTAGAATCAAGCAGGTACAGAAATTTAATACTATAACAAACAATGGAAAATGTAACACATAAATCCAAAGGACCGTTGGAATAGTGAAAAATGCTATGCAGAAACTAAACCAAGTATTAAGAAAATTTCGTTTGAAACAAAAAATGTGTTGAACTGCTATATTGTATATAACCTTCTAGATGACAGTGAAACTAGGCAATTTCCGCACAGATGAAGAAGAGACTCCAAGTGAAAAAAATGACATTATTTACATTATTCGAAAATTTGTCCTCATCTTTGTCGCCATATTTATCACAACGTTTCAGCCGTTGTTCAGTTCGACATTCCAACCACCTGAAGAAGGCCGGAGTGTACAACGGCCGAAACGTTGTGATAAATATGGCGACAAAGATGAGGATAATAGTCCGAATAATGTAAATAATGTACATAATACCTCATCTCAAAAATATAGACAGACTTTGAGAAAAATGAGTTTCTATAGAATGAGTTTCTATAGAATTTGGAAGGGTAGTAAGGAGCTCACCGTTTACCATTCAAAGATCTACTTTGAATTTGAAACCTTTACTAATCCGTGACTCTGACTGGCTATTTGTCATCTAATCAGGATCCCTTCTTGAGACTACGCGGTAAATTCGATCCTGGAATCTTCCACTTTTGCAACTAACAGCCGTAATGACCACACGTTTATTGGCGCCGTCCTTTCTGATGTTAACAGAGTACAGAAGCCACGTGGCCGCAAATCCCACTTGTTCCTTGGACACTCTAAAAGATAAGTACGCAAATATAAATTGTATTTGCAAGCCTTCCTTTTACCTATTGCACATTAAACCCGTTGAATTTAATACTGTCGTTCAGTTGCTTCTCTTCTTCAAGTGTGTCTGTCCTTGTCTTTAACTCTGTGGAATTAACTGGACCCGAGGAAAATCTTTATAGATGCTAAAAATTCCATAGAATGAAGAATGGGGAAATTTTAAGGAAAACAGGAACTACAAGGAAACATAAACTTACAATCAGAAAAAGACATTAAACTTATCGAAAAAATACGGAGGAAAGAGGGTTTGGGGAATTTAACATTCAAAGGCAAAAAGAAAGTGAAACATTGAGTAACTTAAATAGTGAGTTTATTTGAATGGACAGCAGAGAAGGGACAGAAGTTGGTGGTAAGGAGTCAAACTAAAATTAGAATTAAATGCTGTAAGAAAATGAGGAGAATCATGATCGCATATGCCCTGAAGTGACAAGGAACATAAAAGATCTCTGCCGTGTAATAAAAAATGAAAAATGTCAGTTTTTTTATTGAAGCATCTTCAAGTACGCGTTTTGTAATTATGAGCTGAACTAAAATTATACAATTACAGGTTCGATGATAGGAAGAGTAAGGAGATTAATATATAGGAGAAATTAAAAACGTTAAAAATATTAGGTTGGTGCAAAAATAATGTCGTTTTCTCACATGTGAGAAAACGACATTATTTTTGCACCAACCTAATACCAGATTAAAAGCACTAATTTATAAAATATCGATATATTCTGACTGGTGTCTTTATGTTGGTTGTTATAGTCACAATCGTTTATCCATAATACTTTCCATCGGTCATCAAGTTTCTGCCGTATTCAGTTATAATAAATGCGAACAGAATTTTTTATTCAATTTATAGTTGTAGATTTTTCTTGGTGAATTGTCCATGTTAGGGAACATAATTCGTGCCTGTCAATTCATCTTTTTGAAAGTGATTTAGAAATTTCTTTTGCTTTCCTTATGATTTCCACTGAACCAGAAACTGAATGCAAAACTAACAGGTAGATGCACTTGAGCAAATCTTTTATAAACCAGGATTGATGGTGATGGAATTTTGGAAATTTAAACCTTTTTTTCTAGTTAAAGATTACTTCCAATCTGCTGTTCAATTCTGTTTTGATTATTTCTAAACAACCTGATATTTTAAAGATCGTAATACAATATGCTATATATAATTTTATTCTCAGCCATAAAGGACAAAAGAGAATAAAATTGGTGGCTGTTTTGATTACTTTTACACAACCTAATATTTTAAAGATTGTAGAATTAAAGAATTGTAAAATTAAACTTACTGTCTTTTCTTTCTTAATCAAAGAATCTGTTTTGATTACTTCTAGACAACCTAATATTTTAAACATTGTAGTACAACAGGCTGCATAAAAGATTAAGTTCGGGAGCCTTAAACCTAATTTCTGTTCTTTTTAATCAAAGGCTCGTTCTCATGTGCTGTTTAATTCTATGTTTGATTATGCTCTGTAACATAATTTTTCTCCTTGTGCAGCAGCCGTTGTTTCTTATTTGATTACGCCTAGAAAGTATGGAAAATTGCTAATATTTCCTTCAAAATTTTTCTTTTTTTTGATAATGATATTCCTGAAATTGATCTATTCTCACTGGGAAAACTGGCGAATATGAAGATTCTAGTTCACGCAAATATGATATATGATCTAGAAGTTGTATTTATTTTTTCTAGGATTGCACAAGAGACACTACAAAAAATTTAGGAATGAGTAATTTTCCGCGATTTACGCTTATACTCTAAATTGCATTCACAAATCAGCACTCAAATATAGTCTCTTATCGTGTTTTCGTTATATGATCCTTGGAATCCAAAACATTCTAGAATTTCTTGAAACTTTCGGAAAGTTCTAGAGAGTTCTAGAAATTTATCCTCCAGCAACTCAATGCTGTATCTGTCTGGTATTTAATGGAAAATCGCTTAGATTCAAAGCATCAATGTTTTGGTCACAAAAGCAAAGTTTGAAGGAAATAATGTCACTTCCTTTGCTTTCTAGACAGAAGCAATTAGGAAATAATACTTACTGATCAAAGACCTAGGACAAAATTCTGTTACACAGTGTTATTAATGTCTGTTCTTTCCTACTTGAAACTCATGTATGATATTCTTTTCTGTACTTGGTTCAATCGATAAATAATAACAATGTTGATTCTTCAATGGAAAAGATTCTTCATTGGATACAATGGAAAGGGAAAAAACACTTCACTTTATACCACAAAATTTTAACTCGTATTTCCCATCAATCCTGATTCACTTTCTGCCACGCTTTTGTATTTATATAGTTATACATACGTCTTCTTTCATGTGTCATGTCCCTTCAGGACATGGGTGACCATAGCTCTCCCCAACTTCCTTTCTGAAGTAGCTCTAAGTAACTTTTCTTCTTCATCATCCTCATTTGTACTAACTTTTCATTCATTCACTCAAACACATTAAGTGTGTTGATTCCTGTTTCCCTCTGTTTCTCCTGCCTTCAATATGTCTCCAGCTTATGCGTCCGAGAAATTTTAACTGTTTCTTTCTGATTGTGAGTATACGTTTCCTTGTAGTTTTTATTTGCCTTAAAACTTGTACAGTACAATGGTATTTTCATTATTCATTGGCATAACCAGATTTCTGTCACTTCAGGTGTCTTCTTCGTCTTTAAGGAGATTGTCAAGCATATAAGAGATTTGATGTTACATAAAACTTCAGTAGTATTTCTTTGTTTCCAGCGGATTTTTTATTTATTTATTAATACATTGATGAAATTTGGAAGATATATTTCGCTAATTCCATTGACTTCGAAAAATCTCTATCACATTATCCTTCGTCTCTTAACCTTTAGCACTCTGCATTATTAATATTACTTCCTTTCCAATGCATTCTTTTTCTAGACCTCTAAACTTCAGTAACCTTATTGTTCATTTCATTCAAAGGTGTTTTCTGTTGCAGTAGTAGGATATGACAACACAACTATGATATTTAGACAAATTAAAATTCAGAAATCAGTCAATGATAGGATAACATTTTTATACTGCAAATGAAGTCACATAAAGATTTATAAAGGTTAAACTACCCAGATAATTGTACCTGCTTGATTTTAAGATTTACATGGCATAAATCACACATTGAGTTGTTTATTTTGTTGACAACCATATATTCTGTCTTTTTACAGTTAATAGACGTTTTATTACATTGTCTGGGAGTTCTTTCAGTTTTCTTTATCCTCAACACAGTGTCACCCACAAATCTTATTCTGTTAAAATTATCTCTGTCAGTAATAAATCTGGGTATGTCTTCTAATTCTCGCTGTACAGGAGTTTAAATAAATTATACGAGAAAAGCATTCTTGTCTTATTATTCCTTTTAATTTCGCATATTCACTAAACATTCTCTTTATTCGCATTCACTGCGTATTCTTAGAAAATCAATGTTTTTTTAGTATTTCGTGTTGCATCTTATCAAATGCCTTTGTATAATCTATGAAAAATAAGTATAGTTCTTTTGGCATTTATACTGTTCACTCTGATAGCATTCTGATCATAAACATAGAATTTCTGGACTGAGTTTCGTGAACAGAATCACACTGTTCTTACCCCATCCCGGGTCTGATTCTTCATCAACCTCTATTAATTAGAATCCTAATAAGTTTAACCGATTAATGGATTGGTTGGTGGCTATTTTTGTTTAGCGGCATATCAACTATTTGCAAATTATTTAATGCTGAAATCTAAATATTTTGTACACAATTTTATTTTATTTCTGAAAATAATAATGGTTTAGTAACACAAGTCTTATTAATTAACCTATAGCTGGGGAGGGGGGAGATGTGGATTCATACCTTTCCCAAGGGTATTTGCGTGTAAGTGAATATAGTGAACCCAACTGGAATTGGAACTCTGCTCTCTGATTGACAGTTCCGAGTCATTAGGCATTACACCATCCGCACTTAGAGCACCTGGTATTCCCAAGAAGTCACGCATCTAGGTACTGACCAGGCTCGACGTTACTTAACTTCAGTGATCGTACGGGAACCTGTGTTTCAACATAATGTATCTGTAAGCCCTGCCCACTGGAGATCACGTTTATTTGCATCTAGCTTCTTTGGCATAGCTATGCAGTTAGATCTACAGGTATTTCACGGCTGTCATAAATTTAATTTAATTTGTTCTCCGGTGTCGTACCATATACTCTGATTTTTTTTTTTTTTTTTTGTTTTCGTTAACATGTTTGGTTAACATACTTTAAAAAAGTTGGTAGTTAGACTCTCTCTCTCTCTCTCTCTCTCTCTCTATCTTGGTGATCCTAGCACCTCATTGACCCCCCCCCCACCAAGTGACTTCGTCTTTGTTTGGACACCACCATCTCACTAATTCATCAAAACCCATCGCTTTTGGTTTCTGAAATCGAAACATATTATAGAGTTTGCCAAACTTTCACTAAATGACCACTGATTCAGGTTTAGTAAGATTAATATGAAATTCCAATTGTAAGTAATAAGAAATCTTTTTTCCATAATGATGTTTGGAAATGGAATGTATTTTTGTTTTCGGGCCTGTCAGCTGAATGCGTTAGTTTCAATCGCCTATTGTTTTAATAGTAGGTAATCGGAATTATACTAAGTTAAAACTTAATCATTTTATTCTTTTCTCCCACCTTACCAATTTTCTGCCCCCTCCAGTAAGTCTGAGCCCCAAACCTTTTACTTGCAAACAGATTGTGGGGGGGGGGGGATCCTTATATATATATATATATATATATATATATAGGGTAAGTATTTCACTGTCGTAATGTCGACGACTAAACCGGCTAATCCACTCCATGTTCTTGCGAGTGTGGCGGCTTGTTAGCAAGCCAGTGGGACGAAAAATAAGACCTAACAAACGGTAGAAGAACTTTCAATGAGTCAACGGACAGCTAACTAGAGACGGTGTCTCCATAAACCACCGTGGAGAAGGCAATGGGAAACCACTCCACTATTAATCCTAAGAAATATCACGACAAATAACACACACATTATGAAACCTAACGGCATGAAGGGGGTTAAGTCTATGGGAACTCCTCACCCGGTAATGACCGGCATGTGCAACAGGTATCACTTGGTCGTCATCCAGCAACTGCTAGCATAAAGTGCGTAAAGGGGATAAAATTCCTTGGAACCTATCCCTTGCCCGGAAAGAAGTGACATAAGCGACAGGTGTCATCGGACCGTTATCCAGCGACTGCTCGCATCAAACAAAATTGACTCTTGGAACATGGAACGTTAGGACGTTGAACAAGTGTGGCCAGTTAGAAAATGTAAAACAGGAGATGAGCAGTCTAAAAATCACCATCCTAGATGCATGTGAAACTAGATGACCAAACAACGGATATTTTGTCAGTGGCTATCAAAGTAACTATCTTATTTATGCAAGCGGAGAGAAAACAATAAAGGAGTAGAATCGATAATAGCTCAAGAATTCAAGAAATGCATTCTGGGATACTATCAATTATCCGAAAGAATTCTAGTAGTCAAGCTGAAAGGAAGGCCTTTCAACTATCACAATAGTGTATGCACCAAGAGCACAAAGTAAGGAAGAAAAAATCGAATATTTCTACTCCATGCTAGACAACGCCAAGGCTCACTGCAAATCACAAGAAGTCATAATTACCATGGGAGACCTGAACGCCAAAGTCGGCAGGAATAGGGAAGGGGAGATAGCTGGCAAATTCGGACTAGAAAACCGCAGTGAATGTGGAGAAAAATGGGTCCACTGATGCCCGGCCAATGACCAGGTAATAACCAAGATCATCGGAGACGATTATGGACATAGAAGAGCATAGAAGGAGAAACTAAAAATCGATTACATAACTATCAACAAAAGATTCAGGAATGCAATGGTTCACTAACATAGTGCCGACTGCGGAAGCGACCATCGCCCTGTTATTTGTAAGCTAAGAGTGAAATTACGGAAATTAAAAGAATCCTAGCGCAGCACCCAAATTGCAATACAACATACTGCTGAGCGACCCGAACCCGAAGGAAAAATATATAGACAGTGTGAAAAAAGATACGAGGGACAAAATGGAAACTTGAAATGGGGGTGCACTGAGAGAAGCTTTAGTAACATCAGCAAACGATATCATCCCAAAGTAGAATGGATGAAGAAGAAAAAAATGAATGGATCACAGATGAGATTCTCGACATGATGCAAAGGAGACAGAAAATTTTGCCAATATACGAAACGAAATAGAGAAAACTATAAAACGAAATAAGGGATAAATGCAGACAGGCTAAAGAAGAGTGGCTAAACAAAAAATGTACGGAAATAGAGATCGATTACCACAAAGAAGATATGCATAAACAGATAAGGGAACTAACAAGACAGAAGGCTTGCTGAACGGGCTGCATAAAATCCAAGGAGGGAACGCTCATATTAGAGAAAGAAAAAAATTCTTCAACGGTTGAACAAATAAATTGGAGAATTCTTCCACGACGGAAGAGAACAACCGACAATACACAGAATTACCGGTGCGCCTGAAATTCTAAAAACCTAAGTAGAAGCAGCACTGGCCAAATTGAACAGAAGCATGGCGGAAGGGCCAGACAGAGATGCTGACAGCCTTAGATGATTTTGGCATATACAAGATTACGGAAATAATAAATGAAATCTACAACAGTTTAGATATACCGGACGATCTCAGCAGCTTTTTTTCATAGCACTGCCTAAGAAACCAGGCGCAAACGAATATGAATTCCACCGAACAATCAACCAATCGACCATATAACAAAATTCATCATCCGAATTCTGATGAATAGAGCGCGCAGCAATATCAGGCTAGAGATGGGACAAGAACAGTGCGGGTTCGTTAAAGACACCGGAACAAGGAACGCAATATTCATGCTCAGAATGTTATCAGGAACTGTAATACAAAAGCAGAAGAACATACACCTGTGTTTTATAGGCTACGGAAATGCATTCGACCAAGTACGCCACAAAGGTCTGTTAGAGCTGCTCAGCAACCTTGATATATTCGGGAAATACATTAGAATAATCAAAAATCAAAAACATCTACTGGCAGAAAACCGCCTGCATAAAGATAAAAATAAGCTCAGCAGATATGCAAAAATAGAAGGGGGCGTAAGGCAATGATGTGTCTTCTCACCGGACTTATTCAATCTATTTAGCGAGGCAATTCATGCCACACAAGCAGGAGAAAACATTTATATTTAATTAGCTCTATTGCTGATATTGTGCATTTTTACTCGTGAATATAGCGTGCCTAAAAACTGTGTGTGTGTGTATGTGTGTGTGTGTGTGTGTGTGTGTGTGTGTGTGAAGACAATCCTTAAAAATCCATTTATTTCATTGCATAATTTATTTCATGAATATATTTAAATATTCATCTCTTCAAGCCGAGGTTTTTTTTTAAGAAATGAAATGAATTAGTCCAGACAAAAGAAAAAGGGAGAGGAAAAAAGAATGAAAAATGGAAAGGAAAATTTTTTATAATAAAAGAGGAAGAAAGAAAAATAAAAATTTCAATATAAAATTTTTAAAAATTAGAGAAGAGAGAGAGAGGGGGGGGAAGAAAAGGAAGGAAAAAAAGGGAAGAATTAAATATGAGCCAATAGGTTGGCCTAGAAATAAAGTTTTCCCTAAAGGGCTGAACAAGTTAATATAGAGGGTAAGGGAAGGGGGTGATCGAAATCAAAAGAGATACAGTAATATGTCTAATAGCCATGTCATTTCAGACAGCAAAAACTCAATTTTGCATTATAATTGTCACAATTTCAAATTAATAATAATAATAATATCCATCATCAATAAAATAAATTAAATTAAAATTTAAATAATATAAAAAATAAAAAATAGATTAAATAATTAAATAAATCAAGAGATAAATAAAGAACAAAATTAAAGAACAACTTAAAAAATATATATATGGATAAAAATAATGAAGATAATACTATCAATAATATTAATCTAAAAATAATATTAGTTAATAATTTAAAAATATAAATGATGTAGGCAAGACAATCACATAAATGACCATATATAAAAATGTGAATACACGTACGCATACATGTTAGTACTCATATAAAACAGAATCAACACTTCAAATGTGTATCTCCCAAAGTTCATTTTTTAGGAAATTTTAAATCTGTACTTGTGTCTATACTTGAAGATAGGTTCGTGATTCAATAATTGATCAGCATTTTTATATTTAATCGTTATAATTTTCTCTTGTATGCATAGATTGCATCTGTCCCGGAAGTTGTTGAGACTGACATGTGATATCCACTTAATTTGTGGAGTGAAGCCTCCATCTTTAAATTTACAATAATGTTCGGATAGAGCAGTTTGGTGTCTTAAAGAAGCATTGGAGAAGAAATGTCGGTGACTGTTTCCAACTCCCAGGGGATATCCCTATGTATACATTTTTATTTTCTTTCGAAAAATGGTAGCCACATTTTCCGAATTACGGTTACCTCCAACAGGACAGTCAGTTTCGGACACATTGATTTCATTTCTAAAAAATCTTCAGTCTGAAGAGATTAATGTTTAAATATATTCATGAAATAAATTGTGACCTAAATAGATTTTAAAGGATTGTCTTTATTTATTATTATTATTACATTGCTCTGTAACTTACATTGAGCTCTCTTTGGGTTAATGTCCTCCTTGGAATTATCTCTACCAATTTCCAATTTGTATTTTATATATATATATATATATATATATATATATATATATTCAAACATGTTTCGTTGAATAATATAGACATATTATGTTTATTCATTTTTATAATACTCCTTTCTAGTTCTCTAATAAGCTACCCGGGTAAAGAGAAACTACGTGGACTTCCTTGCAAAATTTCACATCAGGAAGCTAATAAGAGAATTCACATATTCAACGAAGCACGTTTGAATAAAGATGTTTTCTAAATATACACAGATACACACACACACACACACACATATATATATATATATATATATATATATATTTCAATAAAGGTGCAATTAATTTACAAATTCATTAATTATTCATACATAAAACAAATACAAAGGTTAATGATTAAATGGTGAGAAATCCATCTTCGCGAACAATTCAATAATATACAAAAACCCCGAATCTGTTTATGAATGAAAAGATCCTGTTTTATAAATTTCCGTTGCATTAGATCTTTTTATTTTACAAGCTTTCGTCTGTTCCTACAGACATCCTCAGGTATGAAATATATTGTGTTCTTGTTTATACTCTCAGTAATAAGTGGACAAACGAAAACAAGGTTGTAATCCGAAAAATGCTATGAGAAATGTGTGTTATTGTTTTGGAACGTGCAGTCGCAACGCTGAGTTTGAATTTAATTTTTAAGGTTAAAGTTCTGCGTTTATGTACAAATGTAGTGATAAGAGAATTCATTTTACTGGTAAATTTTCCGTCAAAGTGGCATGAACTATATTGTTCAATAATTACAGTAACGTCGCACTTATTATCCGAAAGTTGCACTAGGATCAGTTATTTTAATTTCAATAAAGGTGCAATTAATTTACAAATTCATGAATTATTCATACATAAAACAAATACAAAGGTTAATGATTAAATGGCGAGAAATCCATCTTCGCGAACAATTCAATAATATACAAAAACCCCGAATCTGTTTATGAATGAAAAGATCCTGTTTTATAAATTTCCGTTGCATATGCATATATATATATATATATATATATATATATATATATATATATATATATATATATATATATATATATATATTAATCTGACAATTATATTACTTCAAATGTTATATTTATTGGATCCCCGTATTTGAAATAGATGCCCCGTTCTCTACTAGTTTGTATTACATCTATTGACCTGCGCACACTAGAAATCTTAATATAGAAAATGTGCTCTCTTGCACGGTTCGAAACTACGTCCTCCTTTCGAGGAGAAACCACCGTTTGATCTGACATATCTTAGATAGCGAAAAGTAAAGAGAATGTGTCCTCCAGTAGGGATTGAACTCTCATCTTTGCAGAAGACACATTTTCTTTACTTATATTTATCGACTGCGCAGACTGATAGGCATAATGCACACTGTTTAATAAACAAAAATGTTGTGTCTCTTTCAAATAAGAAGTATACATCATGATAAAGTTTGAAATATATATATATATGTGTATGTATGTATGTGTGTGTATGTATGTATGTCTGTGTGTGTGTGTAAAATTTCAGCTATAACTAAAATATATATCTGTAAAAGAAAAAGAAACGCTGTGTTTAATTTGAAAATCTTTCAAAATTTAAAAGTAATTAAACCAAAAATAAATATTTGTAAAATAAAATGAGTACCTATGAACTATCAATGAGATTTTACGTGTAGAAAAAACCTTAAAATGAATGTTTGTAAAGTATAGTTTTAGGGAGACAATAATTGTCTTCCCTTGGATTGGCGGTGTGGCTTAGGACATTGCGTGCCTATTGGTCACGTGTGAATTCAGCCCATTACAAAACTTGCTTCTAGAGGAATTTTGCTTTTTGTCCATAGAGCAGTTAACATCTCATTTTCCTGAAGTCCGCATATAATGTTCACTGTGTTTGAGTGGAAACGAGAGCTTTGTCTCCAACTTCGACGAGGCACTTTATTTCACCTCGTCAAGGGAACCAGAAAAAGTAAGACATTTTGTGTTTATCTTTTATGTACCTCAGACAGTCATGCTCGTTATTGGATTAATGTCTACCTTCATCTATTTGAGGGCACATGCGATTTGTTGTAACATGTTTTGTATTTATTAAATGTTTTCAAGTGTATCTCGTTTTTCATTTCTGTTTATTCAGTGACAGTGTATCAATAGATACACTAATGCTAATATTAGTACCTGGTAAGTGAGAAACTATATCTTCACTAGCACCAGACTGACGGTAAATTATGACTGGCAAATAAAATTATACTAATAAGTGGTACTAATAAGTGGTGACTCTAACGTGTCAGCATATTTTGCGACTTGCATAATAACTGTCAACAGCTTGTGTGTCTGAATATTTTTTAAACACAAATAATATTTGGGTTTGAAACGACGACCCTTGTGAAATGGTCCATTACAATATGACTTTCTTTTTCTTTGTTTATCCCATACTTCCTATTACTCCTTTGATTTTGGTACTGGTGACATGAGAATGACTCAAGGGTGCAGGCTCGTTGTTAGCATACCGCTAGATTACATCTATTAATGGAAGTAAGAGATTGGTAGTAGTCAAAGCAGTGATAGCAAATTCTGTCCGAATTGTCTTTTTGTGTTCAGTTTTTTTTCCTTCTGCTTTGCACTGTGGGGCATATTTCTGCTTGTCGGATAGTTCCTTTCATTTAAAGGGTACACAATATGAATGAGAAAAAAAAACGCCGCTGATTCGGCGGTGAACACTGTTTGCACAATATATTTTAAAGTGAACCCAGCTTTATTTTTTGCGCAATTAGAGTCAGAGTGCCACCTGAGAGGAATTACTTCTCAGAGAACTAAATTTAACTAGCGGTCTCGAAGTTGCTTCTCGAAGCAATCCAGGAGGTGAGAAAAGTAATTATTTCCCCACCGAAGGACAAACCTTATCACAGGTTGAGAGATGAACTGGTTCGGAGGACGTTTACGTTTCGGCAACAGAAATTGTCGCAACTTCTGCATAAGGAACAGTGGGGTGGGGGTGGGGTGGTTCACCAAGCCGTCGCAGTTTCTGCGCCGGTTGAAACGTTTAGCAGGAGAAGGTAATGAAGATTGCATTGTACGTCATATTTTTCTACATCGTTTTCAGACTGCGTATCACGCTGTTTTAGCTGCAGTAGATGAAGCTATCTAAGATAGCAAATACCGTGGTAAACCTAGCTTCAGGGGCCACCGCTTCCATTTCCGCCGTACAGACCTCGGGGTCAGATCCTCTGGTCTAACTCCTCAAAGGGCAGCGAAGGTTAGAGGCTAGGATGAATGCCTTAGAAAGAAGGTTGCAGACGGTTAGCATCCCCTGCTCCCAAAGTAGAAGTCGAACTAGAGCTGATAGCAAAGGCATCCATCAATTTGGGGATAAGGCTGACTACTGTAAATCGCCCTGTTCGTTTAAATCGAAACAGGGAAAATCCTAAGCTGGCAACCGGAGGCGACTCGGTGCGTTAGCTTGGGGGAAGTCTGTCGCTTATTTGTTTGGAAGCGCACCACTGGATGGAGCTCACTTTTAAGGATGGTGAATTTTTTTTCGAAAGTTCCTGCCGAATTGCGCGCGGGTTGTAAAACCTTTAACAAACATTTTAACTAATGTCAGAAATTATGACATAGATTTGTCTGACCACACCGTGGCAACTTTTCACCAAATTAACGTTCTGTTGTCATATGCAGCTGATTTGTCATATGTTGTCCCAGGTAAAGAGTTGTGTTAGGCGGTCGACGCCTCTTCTATTGGCGTGGGTGTAGTCCTGCGCATCTTTAAAACATAATTTTACGACCACCTGACTCTCCTGGCTGCAACCCACTTAATTATTATGCGTCGGGCGGAGTTGAGCGAGACTAACAAAACTCCTTGTAACACCAAAGATGAACTGAAGGCAAGGATTATGGCAGCATTCACCAACTTAAACAAGGAGACCATCCAGAAGAGTTGCATGAGATTCCGAAGTCGTCTGGAGGCCGTGGTTGAAGCCACTGGCAATTTTACTGAATAAATTTACTCTTTAGTATATAAGATATTTGTGTATAATTTCGGTAAATATATCTGTTAAAATGAGATGTCAGTGGTATTTCAATTTTTTTTTTTTTTTTTTTGCATAATTTAGACGACAATTTATCCATCGCATCCTGTATTTTAAAAAATATCCAGAATATATACATACACACATAAACACACACACACACTCACACACACACACACACACACACACACACACACATATATATATATATATATATATATATATATATATATAATTTAATAATTTTAATAATATAATTTAACATAATTTAATATTTTTCTCTATGTTATTGTTCTTCAACGATGACGATATTACAAAATTAATATTTTATGAATTATGTTTTTCTTTAACAGAACAAACAGTTATTTTTAAAAGTATGTAGTGGATGGGTTAATTATGTGGTAATATTTGTTGAGAATAAGTTGCGTGTCAATTAACTATTTCCACTAACATCAAAATAAAATACAAAATTCAACTAAATTGTTTTAAAACGTAACAGTTAGATTTATTTAGGTTGGTGTACAACATGCAAAGAAAAGGTAGGACAGAATCGTGTCCCTTTGATTTGGAAATATTTGTACCAGAGTTCATATTACGAACAAGACATATTTGATTAGAAACTAATAAAACATTCAAAACAATGTACAAGCAGAATATTTAGTATAAGTTATGTTGGCAAATATGTATGATGTTTTAGGTTTCAGAATGTCTTTCTTGTAATCGTTCGTTAATGTTGATATTAAAGTTGTTAATATTAAGTGTCTTTTAAACAGAAAGTTCTTAAGAAGTAATTTATCTTTTACTGTAATATTGAACTCGTAATTCAGAAGAATAAATTTTGGAAGTTGATAAAGGTTCAGGAGTGATTTCAGAGTTCATGAATGTTGGTAATTGTCTTAATGACTAGACGGAAGTTGGCGAGTGAGTGTATTGGAGTTGTTTCGTGTTAAATAAATTTAACTTTGTAACTTCAAAAGTATGAGTGACGTGGAGTTGTTTGGCAGTTGGTTATCCGTCACGAAGCTCACAATATTTATTTGTATGATAAATACAAAATGCGGCACAAGGCCTAAAAGGGGGATGGGGAAGGACGGTCTTCATCTGTCTTAATTCTAAACTTAGCTAGTCGCAGATACTGACCCAAACACGCCAACAATATTCCAATCACCAAAACAACACATTCACTCCTACCTTTCTTACTACGTCCACCATAATACCTCAAATTCTCGATGATGTCCTAACTAGTCCCCTTATATAGAATTATTGTTCGTGGGGGGGGGGAGGGTCAAAAATTAACAACTTTTAAAATGATCCCCAAATGAGTATTTACAATATGACTGAAATATTTACAATAAAACTAAACAAAACTGTGTTAGTAATAAACCCCCCCACAAACCAGAAATGTGGCAGAAACATCAGTTAACTAGACGAAATCAATGCGGGACTAAGAAAATAAGTAAAAACATTCATTTCTCCAAGCATTCACACAGACACACGCACATTCATACACAACAACAAATACGAAAAACCACACACGCGAAAACGAAAGGCGTCCCGCATCCACCAGAGAACTGATATCACTGACCACCTAACGAGGGAGGGGCTGGGGAATTAAACAAAAGAAAAATAGGGACAGAAATAAAAGGGACCAATGCGCATGCATACCCTAGCTAAGTTTACTAGAAAAAAGGGAAAACTAAAAATTCAAAATACAAAACCTAGTCTAACCTAAAATTTGGGTGGGTTGCCTATGTTCAACCCTGTTAGGACAAAATTCTGTACCTAACCGACATCTAAATGTCACTCTAAGTCAGCCCCTTTCACTCTACACATTCGCGCAAGATTCACCCACCTTTTGCCAAATTCCGATGAGGTGAGCCGCCGCTTTTCCGTCCTAATCTTGACTTTAAGCTGATGCTTAAAGAACAAGATCAGTTGGGAAGAGGTGAACTTCTCGCCCTCATGGAATCCCTTCTGACGCGTCGTCCAAATCACGACTCTCATAATCCCTAGTAAGCAACAGAACACATAGTGTTCAGCCTTCGTCAATTGCGGCACCACATTGCTACAAACAGAACTGGCTTCCAGGAAAAAGAACTTTCCCTGCAGCATGCGAACCATGAGGCCTTCAACAAACCTGCACAACGGCACTACCGTCTTGCACTGAAAAAAGGCGTGACCAATGGTCTCGACTTCCCCAGTACAGTGACGACAGTTTGGATATTTCTCCAAGCCTGCTGAACAAAGTCTCTTGCCGACCCAGAGGGCCCCACGAATCATCAGCCAGGTGAGTGATGCCTCATCATTATTGAGACATTTCAACCCAGGCGCCCAAGGCCATATCGAGCGAGCCTCCTGCTTCGTAAGATCGAGCTCGTCGATCAGATCATCTTGAACGGATCCCCTAACTAACAATTGATACAATGCCTTACGAGACAACGCCTGGGCGTCGGAGAGGCCATCCGTCGTCCGTAAGAGGAGCTTCAAAGCACTACGACATTCGCGGTAGAAGGAGCACTCGGCACGAGGTCTACGGCCGGCCTCCTCCTCGCACAAGTGCACACTTCTCAGGGATGGGAAATGTTTTCGGACATCTTCTTTCCAAAAGGTGCCCACCTCATCCAATCCGCGACACATTCGGTCTAGAAAGGTAATGCGAAGCATATATTGACGAATCTCAATGCTAGGCATACCCAGACCGCCCTCAGAGGGATGAAGGCAACAGATCTCGCGACATGCCAAAGGGGCCTTGTCTCTCCACAAGAAAGAGAACAAGGTCCAGACTAATGACATTAGTCTGGCATACGGGAGTGGAAGCACAGAAAGTCGGTAAAGGAGGATCGGATATATGTGTGAAACACATACCTCCGCCCTTCCCTTCAGGGAAAGTCTCCTCCGAGACCACAGATTAACCGCGATCTCGGCCTTCCCTTGCACCTCCGACCAATTCATTTCCAGAGGAAAGGTCCGGGAAGAGAAACTCCCTTCCACGCACCCAACCGCAAGCCCACAGACTTATCGCGGTTGATCTGGCCCCTGTCACCATCTCATACCCACTGATCTCTTTGCTGACTACGTCAATCTCGGCTCTGCTCGACACAAGAACCGAAACGTCGTCAGCATAGGCAGAATATCTGGCTGAGGTGGAAGCCCCAGGCAGGGAAATTCCGCGCAGGACCGGATTCGCCATTAACTTGCGAAGGAAAGGCTCCAGCGCAAGAACGTAAAGCAGAGGCGAGAGCGGACAACCTTGACGAATAGAGCGAGACAATACGAAAGGCTTCGATCTTACCCCATTCACTTCCACCAGCGCACCGGGGGTCGCATACAAAAGTCGGATCCAGGAGCGAAAGTCGGCTCCGAAACCGGCCGCCGAAAGGACAGCTTCCAGAAATCGATGGTCAACCCTATCGAAGGCCTTGGACTGATCTAAATTGATCAGCGCGGCTTCACTGTCGACTTGTTCTAAGATCAAGCGTACCATGTGAAGGTTATCCTGAATAGTCCTACCCTTCACAGCACAAGTCTGTTCAGGGCCAATCAGTCTAGACAGGACAAGCTGCAAACGGTTGGCTAAGATCTTCGCCAAAATCTTTAAGTCCGTATTTAACATCGTTAAAGGGCGAAAGTTCCCTAACCCATCCCCACCGTTCTTGTCCTTACGCAGCAACTTGATCACACCCCTGGTGAAGCGTTGGGGTAAAGACCCCTGCTTCATCCAGTGGTTGTAAATCAGTTCCAGCAAAGGAACAAAAACGTGCGACAACCTCAAGTAAACTTCGTAGGGAAGACCATCTAGTCCCGGAGACTTATCCAGGCCAACCTGCTTCAGCGCTTCCCAGATCTCCGACTCTGTTATGGGACCCTCACATCTAGTCGCTTCAGCTGCCGAGAGGCAGGGAAAGTCAGCTAAATAGGTGTCGAACTGAGCAGAGATCAGACCGGGCTCCCTGGTGAAAAGATCCTGAAAGTAGTCCCGAAAGACCTCACATATGCCCGCGTTTGTAGTCACGGTCCGCTTATCCGGCAATGTGACGCATGCAATATGTCGCCTAGACGCGCTTCGATTCTCCTCTGCACGCAGTTCAGCGGCCATATTCGTTGCCTCAGAAGACATTCTTTTTAATCTAGCCCTAACTACCAGAGCTTGATCCTTCTTGATAAGCAAGGAGGACAACTCTGCCTTAGCTAAAGCTATGTCCCCACTAACACGGGATTTCACAGCCCGATCGACTTTATCTTCTAAAGCAGTTTGCGCCGCTAATCTATCTAGATTGAGCCGACGACTAAAATCGGCAGCAAACGTTCGAATTTTAGATTTAAGATTTCCCCACCAGGCGTTTCCCACAACCGCTCCCGTCAATTCCCTTTGGATGGTTAGTAACAGCTGGTCCCGGAAACCCTGATCACCAAAAAGTGAACAGTTCAATTTCCAGTAACCAGCCAACTTAACCTTAGGCTTATCTAAGTTTACACGGACCCGGACAAGCCTATGATCCGTATAAACTATGTAATGGAAACTTGGACACCCTAAGAGCCCTACATCGACTCTCCTAACTAAGACTCGGTCCAGGTAGCTCGCAAGCGTCCCAGGAGCCGAGTTGCCACTAGTTGTCCAAGTCCACGCTACCTCCCGAGGGTGTTCATTCCGGAACTTATCGACGAGATCAAACCCATCGATAAAGTCCCGAAATGGTTTCACATCCGGGTTGTTAGTACCTTGTTTATGCCCTATACGATCTATATCGGGGTCAAGGACGGCATTCCAATCCCCCGCTAAAACTACCCGACGAGACGTCGTCAAGAACGGCGCGATCTGCCGAAACAAAGCAGGCCGCTCAGAATGGGTATTGGGCGCATAAACCCCAATGAGACGTAGAACCTTATCCTTTATGGTAACATCCAGCACGCAAAGTCTGCCCGCCGGATCCTGAAGACAAGGGTACAAGCAGCCTTGAAAGACTTGCTCACTAGCCAAGAGACACCCCTCGAACGACCATCAAAACAGGCTGAATAAAGGGCGAACCCCTTAGACAGTATGTCCTCACGATCATGAGAAGAAAACCGGGTCTCTTGTATACAACATACATTCACCCCGAGGCGCTGAATGTCACGAGTGAGCCTCGCCCTGCGAGACACGGACCTCAGGCCCCGGACATTTAAACTGGCTAACCAGAGGGCCATCGTGAAGCCGATTAGGGTTGTCCTTCAGGATAGAACATGGCTGGGGTGATGACACCGACAGCTTGTCCCATCGAACCTGACATCATCTCAGTATCGAGAATATCACTCTGAGACAAGCCACCGATGTCCGCGGGATATGTTAACTTAAGAGCTCTATAAAGGGATGGATGAACGAAAATAGGGACCCTCCCTTTGCACTTCTTTGTTTCATCCAATTTTTCCTCAAGGAGAACTACTGCTGGGGGCACCACTTTCAAGGAGGCCTTAGCCTCCTCTATCATGCCCCATATCTCCCGCGTACCCGGGCCAGTTCTTATAACGGTTAGCTGATTCCGGGCCTTAAAATTTTCCGGCACCTCCACATCTACACCCTTGATGTGCCGGAAGTTCCAAAGAACTTTTAAGGGCATCGGGTTTTTAGTTTGCCCGAAGACCCTGTCAGCCTGCTCCCGGGATACGCGGCAGACGTCTTCCCCTGGGAGATAAGGAGGTTTAATTTTCTTTTTTTTCTTGCCCGTAGCTGATTGTGCGTCAGGACTTCGGTTTCTTTTTTTTTGAGGAGAGTGTGTGGGTGTTTGCATGGGTGTGTCTTTCGGTGTTGTAGAAGGTGTCATGCCAGAAGGTGTTTTTACGGGTGAAGGTTTGGAGGAACGAAGAGATTTTGCAGGAGAGTTTGTCAGAGATTTAGGCGGAGGTGGTTTTGTGAAATTTGATGGAGGGGAAGACGGGGCAGAGGATAGGGGGCCCGGTTCCCCCAGCGATTTTTTATTTTTAGCCCGCTTGGCCTCCAATTTTTCTCTCAATTTTTTGAGGTCCAGAATTTTCTGCCAGCTTTGTTCGTTGAGTTTTTGGGTCTCAGTAGCTGTATCTGCATAAGACGCCGAGGCGTCGCCCTCAGAGCTGGTAGAGGGAATGGGGCTGTAGGTGACTTTATCCCCGGGGTCATGTTGGGACTGAGGAACCGCTGTTTGGGTCTTCCCCTTGCCCCTAACCACGAGGCGCCATTCCCCCTCATCCTTCTCCTTAACCACACTTGTGGCAGGCGTTGGTTTCGGGGGTAATGTGGGTCTGGACCCAACCGAGGGATTTTCCCCAACGATCCGCCCCGCAGCTAGGCCCACTACAGGCGCCGCGGATTTTACTTTGTCGGCCAAGGGGGTATTTTGGTCGCCTGTGACCGGAACTCCAGGTGCCTTCTTCCCTGGGCAGGAGGAGGAAAGGTGACCAGTCTCTCCACACCTCCAGCAAGTTGGTCTCCTACCGGTCACTATGACCGGCATTTTCCGGTCACCAAACACCAAACAGTTGGGGACGGACTTGAAGGCCTCTTGATCCAGCATAATATCAAAAGTCCATCCCCCGTTCAAATTGTCGGAGAGAGCCCCTAAAATTTGGCCGTACTGCATAAAAAATGCAGCCAGGAGCTCTCCCGAAATTTGAGGAGGAACCTCAAAAACGGCCGCCCTGGTCCGCCTTCTGCCTTCATACTCTGTTCTTAGTATTAGATCTTTAGTGATCAGCTCTTTTTTTGCCATGGCTAGGCAATCTTCTGGGGTGGGCAGCAGAATGTCCCACATGAAGAACCCTCTACCCATAATTACTCTTTGGGGTTTTATCCCCAGGGACAAAAGTGATTTAATCACCGTGTCTTTAGTGGAGCGACAAATCTTTTTGGTTATTTTGTCCACCACAAAAACGGTCACCATTCTTTTTGTGAACACATCGAGCTCCTGGACAACATCGACGAACCCATCTTTATTTACAAGATGGGCGTAACCTTTCGCCTTATCCAGGAAATCCGCCATGTTCAGAATACAACTTGGTGGGGACTTCCAGCATGAGGGCAATTCCTCGGCTGTCTTACTTTGTGCCTCCTTTGGCACCTCGACATTTTTACTATTAGCGTCTCCTTTCTTGGAGCTAGTAATCTGGTCAGATTTGGGGCTACCATCAGCCCGCTTCTTGGCAGCATTATCAGGTGGGGTGGCTTTAGCAGCCGACCCAAAAAGGTCCTTTTTTATATTGGCCCGACTGGCACCGTCGGCCATATTGAAAAAGTGGAGACTACCACCTGCGGGTCTTTTTAAATTAATCACCAGCTTTGGGGAAAGGAGTTTTGGGAGGGGAAAAAAAAAGAAATTAAACAAATAAAAACAAGTACCAGTAAATTTTAAAAAAAGAAACAAAGACAATAAACTTTTTTTTAAAAAATAAATAAACTGGGAAAATGAAAAGACAAACAAAAAGTTAAACAGGAAAAAAAAATCTAAATGGCGCCCAAAGGCAGCCGAAAGCAAAAAACAAAAAACAGAAACTCCTGTCGTTTTTTAAAAATTCAGAAAAATGTACAAAAAGAAAAAGAAAGAAAAAGAAAAAGTCTGGTTTACAACCAGAAAAAAATAAAGGTTTGCGGCCGAAGCCGCTAAAGAAAATAAAAAAGCAAAAGAAAAAATAAACTAGTTAAACCAAAAACGAGACGAGAGAATGCGACCGAAGTCGCTAATAAAAAGGAAAAAATAAAGTTTTCTTTTTCTTTTCAAAAACTGTACTGACTTTTTTTACAAAAGCAACTAGAAAGAAATAAACAATAAAAAAGAAATCGTCCAGTAAGACTTTGTCAAACCGGACTAAAATAAAAAAAATTATCAGGGCCGAAGCCCCAAAAATAAAACAAACAAAAAGAAATAGAAGAATAAAATCAAAAAAAATAAAACTTGAAGAATAACTTATCAGAAAAAATCCTCAGAAGTTCGTCCAAAAAGTTCTTGAAGCACTGAAAGGAAAATCGTTAGCAGCAAAAAAAAAGGTTCGTCGCAAGTCAAAAATATCAAACAAAAGGTCAAAAACCGTCGCGAAGCTCACGATATTTATTGTAAAAATTTACAATTGTGGCACATGGCCGAAGAAGGGGAGGGGTAAAGGCTGGTCCAAACTAACTATCCTATACCTAGCTAATCAGACTCACGACCCATTCATACAATACAATTTACCCATTCACCACAAGAACTCATCCATCACCAATCGTTCTCTCATGCACCATAATACCACATTCTTACCAGGGGGTCCTACAAAAAACGCGCCCCACACCATAAAAATTTGATGATGAAATACATGCTATACATTAAAATTCTAATAATGATAGAATGAGAGGGGAGGGGAGATGAACCCAATAATCAAATAAATATAAACACAAAAATTAAACTAAACATAACAGATGTTAGTAGGGGACTGTCCAACCCTCAAAATAGAGAGGCCGCTGTATTCTGCCCAGGGGACAGAATCAAGAAGCTCTCTCGCTAAGGGAGTGGGGAAAAAGGATAAAATATTATGCGGGAATGGGGAAATATACAGCTGACCCAGTCGAGATGAAAAGGAGGGTTAAAAACAAACTGGGGAGGTTGGGAATCTCGACTTGGATCATAACCAAAGAGTAGCCGGGTAGCAGGCCAGGAACAACACTTACTCACATTAACTAGGTACACTGAAGCTTGTTTAATCCTAACCAAGGGGAGGGTTCCACAGGAAGCCACCCCGATGTGCAATAGGTTGACCTAGAAGAGAAAATCAAGGCTAGCCCCGGTCACACGAACCAAGCTCGCCTCTTTTACCCACCTTTCGCTAAAGACTCACTGGTAAACTTGTGTTCGTGCATCGTATTTATTTTCATTCCTGGTCACGTGGGTGGCTCGCGAACACATTCAAGTTTTTTGGCGATATTTTGTGTTTAAACACGTGTGCGTAGGCGTTGTTATTACTTTGAGATATATTTGCCAATCAGAAGCAATTATTGTAAAACTTGCGTCTGGAGCCTGGATTGTGTTTAGCTTGCACAAAAATCTATAACTAACATGAAAATGTAAATTAGAAATGTTTTTAGCATTTCTTGTCCAATGAGGATGTAGTGCACTCAGTAATTGGTTCTGATCCACTGGCATATAGAGGTTAAGCTCTATAAGTATGTTGAATTTACTGTCATTCGTAAATAAATAGAAGACATTAAAACGTAACGTTTTTCACTGCGGAATTAATGAAAAATCATACTTATTAACCAATTTATCACAAAGTTAATGTCAAAAATTAAATCCAATAAATTTAATATTTTACAATGCTAAATCTTGTCAATATCGTCTTTCTCTTCACATATTCTCCGGTTATTTTAAAAAGTGAAACTCACAAAAATGTTATTATTAAGAATTTTGTCACAGAGAGTTAATTTAATTTTTTTCTTTATGCTATTATTCATCATAATGACAAATAGCTTAATTATAAAATTCATTTTTAAGGAATAATTTGTTTTCTTTATAACAGGTGAAGTATATATTACCGTAAGAAAAAAACGTAACGTAACTTTTTGCGCTGCTAATTTTATAAAATTACCATTCAGAAATTTTCCCATTTGAAAACAATGAATAAAAATTTAATTAAATATTTTTCTATGATATTATTCTTCAATAAAAAAAAACATATTGATTTAAAATAATAATTATTTACGCACGGGTATTTAAAAAAGAAACGTATATTGAATTTTACTAGCATTCTTGTTAAAAATGTAAAACACAAAATTAACCAGCTTAATATTTAAAAAAATATATTCTAAAAATATTAACCTGGTTAATTTTGTTTAGATATTCGTATTTTATGGGGAAGGAAGTTTATTGATCCGCATCATCCATAAAATACGATTATCCAAAAATATTAATAAAGGTGGTTGTGTTCGTTATGTAACTTCAAAATAAAACGGATCCTGACCAGTGAAAAAATTTGGAAATCCTTTGATTACTTAAATACGACAGAAAGTAAGACGAGAAATTCCCACATTCATACAAACTTTAAATTCTTAATTCTGAAACCATACAGAAATTACAGCTTGATAACTGATCAAAATGTGGGCAAATACTTTTAAAAAGCACCATGTAATTTTTACAAAATAATAGTTTAAGTTAATATTTTTTTTTAATTTCAGTACCCAAAAATCTTTCTCGAAATGATAAAAAGTACTGTGTAACATGTTGTTGTGGTAACTGTGATTAATAAAATAACTTAAATAAGGTTTGTGCATTTTGTCTTTCCCAAAATCAGAATGATCGATAACGATAGCTAAAGGCTATACCTCGCGACAACATCTCTTACAATCCAAACACTGTTGTTTGTGAAAGGCATTTTCCATCTGATTATGAAACAGTGGTTATTACAAGAAAAGTACGAACCAGAACTGCAACATCAATATTTGATTATTTACTATAAGTGTATTACCTAGTCTTCAACCAAAACCAATAAATAAAACTTCTGTGTGAAATGTGCAAAATGATGAGTTGGCACAGTTTCCTTTAAAAAGACAAAATCCACACTTTTGAAAAATTGTATCAGAATGATCAACAGGATTTTATTTCGGTAGTTGCATGCTATAAATCAAACAATCAGTTGTTCATCCAATTTTTATGTCACCATAAAGGACTGGGACAAAACATTATGATTCTGATATTATTATCAGGGCTTTTGAATAATTTGTTACATCTTGGTTATTATATAACAGACTTTAGGGTGACCCAGTGTGAGAAACTTGTCAGCTCTGACATCAGAAGTTTCAAATTAGATGACTCTAATTTTCTCGGTGATATTTTAGTGAAACCTCTGAAAATCATTAAAAAAATTGTATTCTTTTATTTGACGAGGTGTATGCCAAAGATATATATAAAAGAGGAGGTTGAGTTGACAATAAGGAGTTTTAAACCTGGTAAGTCACCAGGAGTGGATAATATTCACTCTGAGCTGATAAAACATGGAGGTGAAGAAACCATCAAAGTCATAACAGCATTATGCTAGAAGATTTGTGAACAAAAAAGTGGCCCAACGAGTGGACTCAATCATTGGCAATACCCCTGCCAAAGAAAGGAAGCCCCAGGCAGTGTTCAAATTTTAGGACAATAAGCCTGATCAGTCATCCTAGTAAAGTCTTTCTTCGTATCATTTTGAAATTCAAGGCTGAAGAACTGTAACAGAGGAACAAGCAGGTTTTAGAACTGGATGAAGTAAATTGGAACAGATCTTCAATTATAAGATCCTAGTAGAGAAACACCTGCAACATCAGAAGGACGTGTTCCACAACTTTGTCGATTTCAAGAAAGCATTTGGTCGTGTATGGCATGACGGTCTTTGGCAAGTCCTTAGGGAATTCAATATATATAACGGAATTATCCAAGTCATCCGGGCCTTTTATAAAAATGCTACTAGCCCAGTTATTCTGAGAAAACAAATGGGAGGATTCTTCTGGATAACTGTAGGCGTGATTGTCCAACCTAGAGAGAATCATGCAAGAAATTTTGAACGACCATGATCCTTCAATCTCTATCGGTGACAGACCCATCTGTAATCTACGTTTTACAGGTGACATTAACCTCATAGCAGGTAGTAACAGTGAGATTCAGGACTTGACCAACAAACCTTTTGAAAGAGAAGTAGCATATGGAATGGAGGTCAGCTCCGAGTAATCCACAGTAATGGTGAATAGCACAAACAGTAAAACCTGTGTCAACATTACCCTGAACGGAACGGGAATTCATTGGAGGAAGTGTCCAGTTTTAAATATTTAGGAGCAATCTTGTCTAAAAATGGGACCTGCAACTCGGAAATCCGCACACGGATTGCCGCAGCCATTGCAGCGATGGCCAAATTGGCAAGAATATGGAGGAGCAAAATCAGCTTTCAAACAACGTACACACTGTACATGACACTGGTCGTCTCCATTCTCCTATTTGGATGTGAAACGTGGACTCTATTGGCAGGAACGGAGAGAAGGATCCAAGTATTTGAGAAACAAATGCATGAGAAAACTCCTTGACATCTTCTATTGGGAACACAAAACCAATGAGTTTGTGCGGAAAAGAATTGAAAGTTTTGTGAGCTACCAGGAACCTCTTCTTGCCACTGTCAAACGGAGAAAAATGGCGTGGCTTGGACACATGCAAGGCACCGTTGAAGGTGGACGTAGAAGAGGACGCCAACGCAAGAAATGGTTGGACAATATCAAACAATGGGCAGGTATGACTATACCAGAATTGATGGCTACCGTTGATAGACCGTTGCTGAGGAAATTTAGTGTGGCTTCTGCATTCAGATCTCCTCCTACGATTACAAAAGTCAAGGGGGGGATGATGATGATGATGATGATGATGATTTGCTCTAAAATATCATGGAGGAAATTTATTTGGTTTGGCTGAAAATTTTGAGGGACTAGCAAAAACAGTATTGGGCATCATTATAAAATGTTTAAATGGTGAAACAAAAACATTTTATTTAAAATGATCCCAACTGCAAAACTAGAGGTAACTTTATGTATGAAAAAAATTATAAATTGTTGATGCAATCAAACGGTCAAGTAATTGCAATTATACTTGATAATAACAGGGCCCATCAATCTTTTTTCACCAAAATTTGACATTGTTTTATTAGGTTGGTGCAAAAATTATGTCGTAATAATGTCGTTTTTTGACGTTAAAAATACGTCAAAAAACGACATTATTACGTCATTATTTTTGCACCAACCTAATAATAAGTCTTAGATAACCAAAAATAGCTTGTACTTATTTTAATTATGTCCATCTTTTTAAAAATATTCGGAATAATTCGATTACCGAACCTACTTCTGAATCATTGTTTTATTCTGTAGGCAAAAAGTTAACAGCAAAATTGTAAATTGTAAAAGATCTTTTTGAGTATGAAAAAACTCAATTCGTTAAACTATCGAAACTCACTTACGTATCAGTTTAGCCAAAACCTATTGAGCAACAAAATGTTTCCCATTGTTTAAAAGTTTTTTTGAACAAACTGTAGCTGCCATTAAAACATACTCATTATTAAATGGGAAGGATACTGCAGAAACAGTTAATTTCACTGAAAAAGATTTAAAATTTTGGGAAATTGTCTATGTCAAAGAAATATATGGTGTCATTACGAAAAAATGATCCGATGAAAAAAGTGATATCAGATTTAGATTAAGTTCATCTATTATTTCTTTCTAATTCTTGAAAAATGACAAAAAGAATAGGAGGAAATCAAAGAAAACGTATGAAAACATCAACAAGATATACTAATTTAGTCATTGAACATACATGCAATGGCTTAATTAATGTTCGTAGATATTTGCCAAGTTATGGGTTCTATTTTATTATGCTTGGTGAATTTACCGCAGACTATTTAGAAAATGATTTTGGAAAATTAAGACAAAGTTCTGAAGATGCATATCTTATAACAATTAAAATGTTATTAAAAAAATTCATATTGAAAAAATAAACTACTTCTTAAATTAAATGTTGATGTTAAAGAATACAATTTTAATCCAGGACGTAACTGATCAAAATGTGGGCATTTGTTGGATGAAATGGAGTGGCAACCATTTGAGAACTTGCCAGACCTTGAGACAAGGATCCCTAAAGATATTAAAATGTCATATATTTGTATACAGGAGAAGAAAAATAAAATATTACAAGAAAAGATTGTCTATTAGAAGAGGAAATTTTTAATAATATTAGTTTATATTTTCAAGAATATGAAAATTTTTGAAAGAAATAGATTGAGGTAACTTTGAAATTCCATTGGATACCAAGAGGATACCAGATATATTTTATTTTCAGTTGGACACCTCGACGTGGTGTAATGGTTAGAAAGCTTGTCTTGCTAGATCAATTACGACTGAGTAGTGAGTTCGATCCTCACTGGGTGCCCCATTCCTTCGGCTTTGTGCCACATCTATGCCGGGCTTAGAAAATCACTATATTTTATTTTCAGTTTCCTCACTTTTACATATATTTAATTGGTTAATACCCCAAATTATACTGTTAATTAATTTTGTGTTCTTGTTAAAGTAAATTGTTTGTAGTTTTTAAAACTATGTATGCGGGTAATATCTATTATTGTATCATAGCGAAATAAGTATTAACTTAATCATCTGTGAGATAAATTGTAGATGTAACAAAAATCACAATAAATTTTGTAAAGATTGTCAAAATTATAATTTCTCTGAAATTCACATTTTTTGTAAAGTATTTTCAGACTTAGTTGATACACGATTTTGTAAAATGCTGTGACTGCTTTCTGATTGCATTATACAATTTTATATTTTCTGTAATCAATTGGCATAAACAAATTAACTCATTATTTTTGCAATATCATCGAAAATGTTTAATTTATGGTGAATGAAGTGATTTTTATGCATTTAGTTATTTTATGCTATTTTTGTTCTTTCTTTGTACATTATTGAAATAAGTTAATAGTTGTAAGATGTTTCGTAATATTATATATAGACCTGGTATAAGGATCACCTTGATATATATATATATATATATATATATATATATATATATATATATATATATATATATATATATATGGATCACCTTGATATATATATATATATATATATATATTATATTATATTTTCAAGAATATGAAAATTTTTGAAAGAAATAGATTGAGGTAACTTAGAAATTCCATTGGATACCAAGAGGATACCAGATATATTTTATTTTCAATTTCCCCACTTTTTACATATATATATGAGGACACTCAGGTTAACATTAAGCGGCGACATTCTTTTTCATGCTTGATCGCAATATTCTCGAACATTCTGAAAGAATTTGTATATGCAAAAGTAGGTATATTGTAATGAAAAGCAAAACGTGCGCACAAAATGTATTGTATTGATTATACAAACATATTAATAATAAACATTATTTACTACATACCCACTTTTCCATCTCCGTATATGACTGTTTTAACTTTTTAAAAAATTTACAAATGCAAATTTTTTATTTCTTTCTGTTTGCCAATGTCGGTAAAATCAGGACGATTAATAAAAATTTTCATTTTATTAAATATTCTTTATTTTGTCTCCAAAAAGGTTAGTAGGTATTTTACGCCATATGATTAAGAAATTATCTTGCGGCGTTTTTATAAATAATGTTAAGGCGCTTATTATTTTTACTGTTATTTTTTGCGAAAAATAAGTATTCAATATTTTTTTCATCGTTTTTATTTTTTAGTTTTTTTATATTCGCTCACTGCCTGCCTTGCTAATAACTCCACAAAAAATGAAACTGATAATTGTTGTATTTTACTTTCTCTGCAAAATTATATAATTTATCTGCAATCAGAAAAAATATATATATAATTTATATGCAATCAGAAAAGTTTGATGAAATTATTTTTATCTATCTTCTAATTTATTTATTTATTTATTTTTACATAATTAGCTTCATTGATTTGGCTTCTTTTCGAAATACATATAAATAACTTACGCCGACATAAAATTTGATATAAGTAAAAACTTTTTTAGTACTCACTTACTTTGGGAGTATTTTTTTAAATTTGTTTACTTATTTTGCTTATTACGAAACCAAATAAAAAATTTCTTATGGCAGAAGGATGCGAACATGGGAGCAAGGAAGAAATTTTAGAGAAAACGGGAACAAAAAGGATTCTTCTACTTGACACCAGGAAGAGACATTTGAAATTTCTAGTGCTCATAATGAGGAAAGAGTGCTTGGAAAATTTGATAGTCATAGGACATATTTAAGGCAAGATGCATAGAGGAAAACAACACATGACCTACCTAGCCAGCTTGAAGGATGGCGGAGTCAAGGTTTAGGAAATAACAAAAAAAATATTATGAGCTACAAAGTACTCGAAATTGTGAACAATAACATCCATGATCGCCTACGTCCTGAAGTGAATAATGAAACAAATAAGTTAATAACTATAAAAAAAAACACGCATTGACAATTTTACTGTTAAGCTATGCTCGGTCAATGCACGTGAAATAACGCAGTTTCTTACTTTTAAAACATAAATAAAAATAATTGATATTATGACCCACATGCTTTTCAATAAAACTGAAAGAAGTATATATTTGATGAATTTTATTTTTAAATGATACTTTAGAAAAAGTAAAAAGCAATAGATTTTTATACAAATTAACAGAGGAACATTTTTCTTACTATAAAATAACGAATTTTATAGACTACGAAAACTAAAATTACACATTTATTTTAAATCTGCTTTGAACCGATACATGGTTAAAAAAAAAAGTCTTTCTCGGAAGATCTGTAATGTTAAAAAGCGTTGTCGATATGAATTGAAACATTTATATTTCCATGGCACTTACTGATACACTGCATCGTAAATACCGAGTATTTTTTAAAAACCTTCAAAAAGAGACGTACAAAAAATCGTTCTTGGAAAGTTCAGTAGTAAAACTGGTGATACAGTGCAGAGGTTTGGTGATGTTTGGTGATGCCAGGAGCCAACTCCTTGATTGTATATCCCTAAGACTCAAGTAGTGGGAGGGCTATAAGGCCTAGTACTGATAAATGTGAGAAAGGAAGACATTTTATAAAAAAAACAGATGAAACATGAAATAAACATTTTAATCAAATTAAAGTAGATTTTATGCGTAATATATTTATTTTCCTCGGCTGTTTAACATTTAAGCTCAAAATCGAAAGTTATGACGCAAACAGATTTTAAAATGTAAAAAATTAAATTTAAATAAAATCTCATATAATTAATAAAGCTTATTAATTTGAAAAATTTCTTTCTACATTTTTCGTTCAGAAATCTATATTTCAATATTATCACTATATATTTACATTAGGTACGTCCTCTTTTCGCTAAAAAAAAACAGCATACCATAATGAAAAAAGGCCAAAAACTTAATAAAACCAATTTTTTTTCATCAAAATGTTTATGTTATTATTAAGAGGAACGATCAAAGTATTTTTTATCATTAAAAAAAAAAAAATTATACCTTTCTATCATTTCGAAATTTGGTTAAAAATTTCTATCATTCTATCATTTATCAAAAATTTCTATCATTCTATCATTTATTAAAAATTTCTATCTTTCTATCATTTCGAAATTTTGGTTAAAAATCCTTTTTTTTTTAAATCTGCGAAGAAAGTAATTTTTTCAATGAAGTGTATTTGAGCTTTTTTCCGGTTAAAAACACATTGATTTGGAAGTTTTTGCAAAAATCAAATAATTGTTAGATTTTAATAAAACTTTTAGAACTTATTCACAAGTGAGTTGAGATTTTTGTTTTAGAAAATCTTGGTAATTTTTTTTTTTTTTTTAACATATGTTACACCCTCTTATTTCCTGAAATTTCGAGAAATTAAATCATATGTCCAAACTTTCTTTATTAGTTAAAAGTAGGACTCCTTGGAGAATGTAAATCATCCATTTTTTTTTTCAAACTTTTGTTCGTTTTCTGAAAATCTGCTACGAGTAGTAAACTAAATAAATGTAATAAAACTTTGACATTCTTTAATTAGAAAACCTTTTAATTACTTCTGTAAATGAGTTTTATTTACGACATTATTGTCTTAAGAAAATTTTTTTCGATAGATAATGAATTTTTACAAGAATTTTTTTATTTTTTTAAATTTTAATTATAATAATTTATCAAAATTTAAAAATTGTTTAAAAATCTCCCATGCCGTATTTCTTCTAGGTGATAAAAACTATATTTATGAATCAAAAATTGAAAAACTTGTTTTGCACCAATTTTTTTAAAAGTAATTTAAAAAAGTTTTTCTTTAAGCATTCCCATTTTTCATCTATGGTAGTCTATACGTAACATTTTTATGAAATGGTCATGTGTTCTAGAAGTTGTCCTCTTTTTACAGAGAAAATCGCTTGTTTCCAATTCGTCCTTCATTGCTTACGTTTCAACAGGTTTTGAACATCATCCCTTCAGTTTTAAAAATTTTAAATTTAAAGTAAATTTTCCTTTTTTTAATTTCTTTTTCGCGAAATATTTTTATTCTATATATTTATTTTAATGTGGGTCATAAATTATTAATAAATTATTTAAATTAATATGTAAATCATGGTAATTCGTCTCGGTTATTAAATTTTAAAATTAATCTAAGAAAATTTTATAGTATTTTAAATTGTATTATTTTTCATAAAACATCTTCAAACGTAACTAAAAGTCAATAAAATATTAGATAATTGCTGAAAATGTGTTAATTTGTAAAAAAATACTAGGTAGTTAAAAAAAAAATGCTTTCGCTTAGATTTCATAAGTTTATATCAATTCTGGTCATCCATGCTAGCTGTCAACACCTTGGAGCTTATCGATAACGTCAATAAAGACATGAGAAAAATAGAACCCGTCGTTAATAAATGCTTGTATTCTATTTTTTATTATATAAGTAAGTAATATTTGTTTCAAATCTGATTAATTTAACTTGATAAATAAAATTCCGTGGTCATTTGCATAACACAAGAAATTTGTATGCGAAAAATACAGAACGTAAATATACTGTAAATAGTCTTTATGAGGAGAGAATTGCATCCTTAAGTATTAACTCATTTTTCCATAAGTTGCAACTATTTCAAGAATTCACTCAGATAAGCTTTTGTAAAATATTTTATTTGTATTACTCGAGCAAGCTTAAAAAAAAGATTTATCTATATCTATATCTGTGTGCATGTTTGTATGTGTGTGTGAGTGTAATTCTACGCAAATCAGATAATTGCCGGATCTTAATGAAGCTTTCAGTACTTATTTACAAATTAATGAAATTATTTTAGAAACGTGTCTTTTGTTAGAAAATCTTGGTAAAACTATTTTTACATCTGTTACCACCACTTATTTAATTTTATGAAATTTTCCGAAATTAATTATTATACCGATTAATGTTTATATTATTAATTATGAGCACAAGTCCTGAATCGTAAAATAAAAAATGCAATAAAACGAAGACATTATTTAATATAAAAGCTTTTAATTGCTTTTATTAATAAGATATATTATGGACACTATTGTCTTAAGAAGATTAATTTTTTAAAAATACTGAAATTTTTACAAGAATTGTTTTCATTTAAAAAACAATGAATTATAATAATTTATAAAAATTTTAAATCTTTTAAAATTCTGTATTAACTTGCAGCGATTAGGTATTATTGTTATTAAGTAATGACTATATTTATTAACCGTAAACGTAAAAGGTTATTGCAATTCAGCAAACCTCAGTATTTTAAAAAGAATTTTTTTTTGTGTGTGTGTGTGTGTGTGTATGTGAGTACAAATGTACCGATTTTTGTAAATATAACCGTTCATATACGACATTATCAGAATATAAGAGTTTATAGTAAATTTAAAATGTATTGGCAATTTTCTAATATTTTCTCAACAAGCGTCTTCGTAAGCCAAATACCTAAAATTCAACAAAATATGAGAATATTTTCCTAAATTTTTAAGATTACTGCGTAGTTATAAAAATCATGAAAAAGGACGCTCACAATATATTCCTCAGGTAATTTTTACAAACAGAAAACTTTCCCAAACATAAGTCTATCATGATGTTGTCAACACATAACAGCACTCACACCGTGGTAAAAATAATTTTCTGCGATATTTTAAACTAAAAGTAATATTTGCTTCAAATCAGATTAATTCAACTTTAAATCAGTTAATCTTCCTCAAATGACGTTTCAGAAAAGTATATTTTATTTTTGAAAGATTTTTGTTAATAAAGGGTATTAGGCTGTCTTCGTTGATTCGCTCATATGGCTGATTTTTAGCAATTTTAACGATTTCAAGAAAATAATTCCAATCAATTTAGTGTTTTTCTTATTGGAAATCTTAAATTTAATCTATTTGATTAAAATTAAAACTAAATAAAAGCTTCAAGAAAGGTTTTCCATTTTTAAAAATGCTTTTAAACCTTATGTATCGCTTTTCTTTGGAGGTACCTAAATTAATTACTAATTTATTTGTTAATCGCTAAAGTAAAATAGCAACTTGTTTTATTATATCTACTTACTAAATCGTGGCGATTAATAGGACTTTAATTGTAAAATTAAACATGTAACATGTTGTAAAATTAAACATGTAACATGTTTTGCTTTTAATTTAAAAAATGGGTTACTACAAGATTACAACGAATTGATAAATAAAAAAAATATTTGGAAATCCTAATAATATTTTTGATTGACCATGCTAATGTGAATGCTATTTATGTTGCCTTGTGAATGAAATTACATAATGAACGAAGTAATTAGTAAGTGTGAAAAACTTATCTAGGAAAAAACCGTTAAAATTTGATTCATTTGTCAATTTAACATTCAAATTTAGAGTCGCTTATTTCTTACAACTTCTCATAAGATAGAAATTTACATTATTTTTGTGTTTCTTATCGTTTAACAGGAGAGACATTCAAAAAAAAAAGGCCCGGTGGAACTTTTTCAATGTTGTAAATAGTCGTCACATAAATTTGGACATAAACAGATAATGTAACATTTTCTTAAGTAAATAATAAACGTACTACCTGACTACAAAGAAAATAGTTTTATAAAATGAAAAATTTATTAAATTACTTCATGTCAATTATTAGACTTGCTATATGCTATTAATCAACCGCAATTATATTGTAAGACATGTTTTGTTCTAATATTTCTTTTTTTTTTTTCTTTTTTACTTGAACACATTTCCGGCTCGTGTGGCTTTACATATAAACTACTGATAACTTCGTTATTTTTCAATATATATACTATTTCAAATAGAAACCACTAGTTGTTATCAGTAAAGCAACCTAGGAATGTACTTTATATAAATGCAGTCATGCGTAACAGTGCAGCGAGTTTTATTGCATGGTGTTTTACATAAGAGGA
>OZ010584.1:90879103-91086603 GCA_963932145.1 Acanthosepion lycidas
GTTTGTGCTCAGGTCACCACTCATGAAAATAAAAAGATCATATATTCTTTTCACAGCCATGCTGTATCCAGTATTTTTTCGAATTATGTTCATCGTTCAGAGCAGGCAGGCATTTTGTAATAGCTCTATTTCCAAGTGACAATACAGAATCTGCAGTATTTTCCCATGTTTTTTGTACAATACTTCATGGCTCCAATGATCACTGGTTCTGTTGCTACTTTCTTTTAGAGTCCTTGCCAGACTTTCAGAATATCATACTTTAAAACATTATATTTGTTTATAGTCAAAAGACAAACATTACTAAGAGCTGCAAAGAATAGGAAGTTGTGGATCGCCATCATTCTGAAGGGACAGGAAACGCAGAAAAAGTTATCGTTCTTCTTTTCTTTGCGTTCAGTTTTCGTATCAAATGGATAGGAGCCTTCTGTTTGGTAGAAAATCTTTTTCTTTTCATCATTGTTATTATTATTATTATTATTATTATTTCCTTTGATTTCTGTTGTATACTAATTACCTTCCGGGTCTCAACCAAAAATCTAGTGGGCACCTCGACGTGGTGTAATGTTTAGCAAGTGTCTCTCGTGAGATCAATTACCGCTGAATAGTGAGTTCGATCCTCACTGAATGTTCCAAACTTTTGGCCTTGTGTCACATCTAAGCTACGCTCAGAAAATTCATTTTTTTGGTACTTCCACGTGGTGTAATGGTTAGCAAGCTTGTCTCGATATATCAATTACGATTGAATATTGAGTTTGATCCTCACTGAGTACTGTCGGCCTTGTTCTACATCTAAGTTACACTTAGCAAATCCTCACTTAACCAAAGATCTAAGATCATAATAACATTCGTAACGTGTGGGCTGTACTCGTGCGAACATTTTTTTGTATTTCTTTAAGGCATGTGCTATTGGGAATCCCTTCAATGAGTCTGGACGTTTTCCAATCAATCCGCGGGCTCCAACTACAACTGGAATTGTTAATGTTTTCATGTGCCACATTTCTGAGATTCCGATTTCAAGGTTCCTGTATTTTGATAGTTTGTTGTAGATCTTCAAAGATACATTGCAGTCTACAGAGACTGCCATGTCAATAAGGAGGCATATTTTATCTTTGCGGTCTCTAATCACGATGTCTGGGTGATTAGCTTTGATTGTTCTGTGTGCATTGTGAAGTCCCATGAAATTGCTACAGGTCCTATCAACATAACCGGGTCTGGGTGATGTTCATGTCAATTTCTTGTAGTTTTCTTTCTGTAAAAGTTGCAGATTTTCCAGTGCAGATATAGACCTACGCTGTCATGCCGGTTTTATATTAAAAAATATGCTAATAACGTGCAACCTGATACAAGATGGTCAATTGTTTCTGGAGATTTATCACAGAATCTGCATTTTGGGCTGAAACACTTTTTTCAATATATGTGCATGATAATTTTTCGTTAGCAGCAAGAATAAAACCTTCGGTTTCATATTTTAACCCTGCACTACCGCTGAGCAGTACGTATTTTACATAGATAAAGCCCTTCATAAGATGTGGGCTGTACTTGTGAGTATATTTTTTTTATTTCTTTAAGGTATGGGCTACCAGAGATGCCTTCAATGAGTTTATTAGAATCTTTTCCAATCAATCCGAGGGCTCCAACTACAACTGGAATTATTAATTTCCTCATTCGCCACATTTTTGAGATTTCGATTCCAAGGTCCTTGTATTTTAATAGTTTTATTATTATTATTATTATTATTATTATTATTATTATTCGTCAAGTTGCCCATAGCGAAGAGAAATGTTGAAGTTGTTTGTTTTTAAATGCAGTTAATTTTTAAATTGTATGTAATTAGCATATTACGATAATGATATCTAACTTATAGCAAATGACCATAAATAGAATACAATTGTTTGTGTGTCTATTGTGGCGTCCTAGTTAGCAAGCTCCTTTTGAAAAAATGTTTTAGTTCAATCACCACTGGGCGTCCAATGTCTGTTTAGTTAACAACTAAGAGTTTTGCAATGGTATCATGTTTAGCGAGCTAGCCTTCGTTCCTTCTTGTAGTGAAATCGATCTTTATTGGATAACCAGCACGTGTGGCCTTATCTTAAAATACTTATAATAGTCATGGTTTATATTAAAGGTATGCCATTTTAAAATCTTTAAATAATTTTAATGTAATATTTTTTCTTGTAAGTGGGGAGTTTCTTATTTGTATTATGGATTGAACCTGTTTCACTCTTTCAACCCGAGATCTATTCCTTTTTTCATTCGATAGTGATATTTTGGTGAATTCTTCAATGATATTAGGTTGGTGCAAAAATAATGTCGTTTTCTCACATAGTAACATATGTGAGAAAACGACATTATTTTTGCACCAACCTAATATAACAATAAGATTTGTTTTGTGTCTGGATCAGAAAAAGTTTAATCAGTTAGGATTATGAAGAAAAATATATCTTACTTCGTTTTATTCTTCTGGATTAAATATATCTTTTTCAATAATTTAAAATCAAGGGTCGGCAACCCCCGGCAACCCCCGGCAACCCCCGGCACCCAGGCCACATCCAGCTCGTGAAGGATTTTTGTCCGGCCCACCAACTTAACACCTAGACATTAATTATCTTCTTCATTTGTGGAGCAAGGAGCAGATCGACTTACAATGCAATAAAGTTTTTAAATCAAAGTTTAATTCCGAATGAACTTCTACGTATTTACGTTTTGCCAAGCGGAAAATAAAAGCCCATTGAATAATGCGAAAATGATGGCATCATTATTTGGAAGTACATATACTTAGGAACAACTTTTTTTGAAAATTAAATATGCTAAAAGTCGGTTAAGAATAAGGTTGGGTGATAACCGCCTGAATAATGTTTGTTCCTATAATCAACAAATATTTTCCTTTAGAAGTTATTGAACAATAAGCAGAAACAAATGTCTCATTAAATAATTTACCATTTCTCACCGTATTTTGTTTGTAGTAAGGAATTTGCATTTTTTATTGTTTGTGTTAGTGGTTATCCTGTTATTCTTGCAGTAAAATAAGGAACCTTGTTTAAATAATATAACATTAACTTCGATGTTTTTTTCTTTAAACCTCCAAACTAAGACAGTCTTCTGGATGGAATGGTCTGAAGTCGAGATAATTTATCATAGTACATTTGATATCATGACCTTCATCCAAGACATTGCATAGCTTTCTGGCACACTTTCTCCAAAAGGTTACCGACACTTGATTAAAATAATTCAAGATACTTAAAAAATGTTTAACCTTCTATTTCAGGTTACTGATGACATTCTTAATTCGACTATCAACAGCTGTCAGACAACAACGCGCATGATTTGTAACGAAATCTTACAAACATTCAACTTTGATATCAGCCAGGCTACATTTTTACAAATGGACGTCCCACTTTATTCTGCCTTAATAATGTATACCTACATAACAAATACTATTGTAAACATTCCAACTTCTCATCGTTACCAGGCATTATTATGGCAAAAATATATCCGACCAACAGGACATACGAATATGTTCATTGCAAAATCATCCATCAGTTTCAGTAAGTAATCATTTCTTAATATTTTTATGAAAAAAAAAAGGACGGATGCATAATAAATCTGTAATTATGTATTAAATTATATTTGTGTGAAGGTCTTATCTATGTGCCCGAGGATGATGTAAGTAAACATTGAAATGCTTTCAAAATGATTCCTTGTCTATTATAAAATGATATATATTGAGCTAAAAGTATATTCTTCGGAGTTACATTCATCCATTACATTTAAAAATTGTCAGCAAGAGAGAGAGAGTGAGAGAGAGGAGGCGGATTCTTAGATCTCCATGTGTCTTTTCTATAAATACTTTCATGGTAATTGTTCGGATGATCTCTTCGCTATTGTTATTTTATTCCCCTTCCCCTCAAAGACATGAATTGTACATATGGAGACTAGTTAGGATTTTCATCGAGACATTGAGATATTATGGTGGATTTTGTAAGAATGGTAAGTAAGAATGCTTTTTTTTTTTTGGTGTAAGGAAAATTGTGGTATTTTGGATCGATGATCGTCGCTGGCTAAGTTTAATGTTAAGGCAGAAGAAGACCATTCTTTTTCCCGCATTCTCCATTTTGGCCTTGTGGCACATTTCTGTAAATGATACGGAATAGATATCGCTCTTCACTATATTCACTATTTTTCATTTAAGCACAGTACTTTTCTCGCACTTCTCGTTTGTGGGTCTTCCTTTTCTACCAACTTTAATCTGAAAAAATTCAAATGCAATGTTAATCGCTATCTACTGTCTTCCTGATTCTGCTTTCCTCTTCCCGCTCATTATTAATGTTTATATTCCTAATTCTTCCACGCCCTGCAATTCCTTGTGTCTTAGCAGCTTTAATGCTTTGCATGGAATGATACTGATTAAAAAAAAGTTCGATGAATATGAACAATGCGTGTTTAACAGGTATACATATATGAACGAATTAAAAAATATATTTATATGCATGTTCAAATCTTTTTAACCTTACAATCATATATACAACGTGTAGTTAAAATCCTTGGTAAAATTAAGGAATAAGTACCCTTCAAGGATGTTCACTTAGAATTTTTATTTAGCAGTAAATAAACTAATAACAGATAAGACGTAAAGCAATTTTATTTAATCACTGAACATTCTGGTTTCATAAAATACGCCTTAAAGAAACTAGATGAAATTATTTAAATTAATGTTGTCATTTTTTTCAAAACCATGCAAAAAATATTATGGAATAACCTAATATTACGGGTTAAAATTTATGGAATTCATCGAATAAAAATTGGAATTAATACTTGCCCCTCTTCAAACTTACGAGTATATGTCAGGATTAATTTTCTCAGGCTTTGATTTAAAGTAATATTTTTTTATCAAAGTGATTTCAACTTACTCGAATACTTGCTAATAGATCTATTTTGATGAATGGAGTTTTCTCGTGGACCATTTTTATCACCATAAATTTTCAGTTGGATTTAGATTCGAACTGTCATTAATGCCTTTCCTAAGAAAAATAAACTCCTCCTTTGCTCTGCGACTAGATGCATTATCCTTGAAATGAGAAAATTATCCAAGAGTTCAAGGCACACATGCGTATTGACTGTTGCGGTGATGATTACTATCTCATCTGCTCTTTTAAATGAGATGCAAGCCCATTAAATTAAGGACCGTAAAAGCAAGACGCTAGTTGAGCGCTGGCAGGCCGCAGATGGCAACGCCAGCGGTCCTCTGGTGACAGTCATCGACGGGCCAACGGTGAGGCCACTAGCGGCTCGCAAGTGGTAACTTTGCCGAGACGAACACGCCGGCGGTCCGACATCTGGCAACCAGCAATAAACGCTAGTGGCATGCCACCCAGTGGCAGATTGCTGGCTTGCGTGTAGGGGAGTTGGTTAATTTACTTCTGTTCTTCAGGTAGTCATCCTTATGTGTTTCATTTGAACGGCACCAGTCAAAAGTTTCAGTATCATCGCCATGGCAAATGCAGATTTTTTATTCTTCATTGGATATAACTTTCAACCAATCATCCATACACTATAATTCTTTCTGTTTAACCTATTTTAACTTAGTTTTCTCCTGTGTGTTAGAGTTGGTTTTTGTTTGGTTTTTCTACATGCAAGTCCTATTTAATTCAGTCGAGTACTTACAGTTCTCTCACTGACCTACGTTTCGACCTATTTGTTTTTCATTTCTTTGGTTGTATATTTTATATTTCCAATACACATAAGCTTTGAGGTTTCTATCCTGACGCTTTACTGTATTTCATGTTCTACTAGTATGTTTTCCTCCTTTTAATCATTACCATTTATAATTGCATCAAATGTTAGACACAACTGACTCCAATCAACGTTTTTCGACACACTCCACTATGGATTGTCTTTTTGAACGAACTATTATCCTTTTCCTTGTTTCAATTGAAAGTTCTTTTTGTTGCAGCCATGTTTCTTTTCAATTAGGTATGCTCAACTGCTTGTTGGCTTACAGCTATATGGCGTTGAAACATCGGTTCCCGTACGATCACCGATGTTAAACAACATGAAGCCTCGTCAGTAATTAATTAAGTGTTTACTTGGGAATACCAGATTCCCTAAGCTTGATTGGTGTAATGGATAATAACTCAGAATTGTTAATCGCAGAGCCGAATTCCATTTCCAGTTACCTTTAGGAACGTATGAATCCACTTCTTCTCTCTCCCGCCATGGGTTAATTAGTTAAGTCTTGTATGAATAAATCATTATCATTTTTTAAAAAATCTTACGATCTAAAATATTTTCTGATTTTAAATAATCTACAATGGGTTGATAAGCCGTAGAAAACGAACCAATCAATCAATCGTTTGTTAAAGTCTGCAAGAACAATTTTTTAACGATAACCTGATTATCTAGGCTTCTGCTAGCATTTGCCTTAGGAATGCAAATTACAAGATTATTCCATAATTTTGTTCTCAACAAGATATATTTATGAATGTATATTTATGCTTAAGGTATATTTCATGAAGTTGGTATGTTCAACTATTAAATAAAAAGTGTTTCGAGACTTCTCTATTATTAGTTATTGTACTAAATAAACAAATGACAAGTAAACATCTTCTAAGAGGGGTAATTCCATAATTTTTTTTCAGGGGTTGCAGATAAATTATATGATTTATTATAATATTCTTGTCAGTAACGTTGATAGTATCGTTGAGACATACATGTCTCCAACCCTTTTTGGCATAAAAGTTTCGGAGCATAATACAACGAAATACGATTACTTCAATATATATTTTTTTTCTGCAGGTTGTTCTGCTGTGAAGATGGAACTGGTGTTTGCAATTGATGCGTCCGGTAGTGTTGGGCCAGATAACTTCAACAGTACCCTAATTTTCCTTACAAATGTTGTGAGCAAACTGCAAATCGCCCCCGATATGACACGCGTTGCTGTCATTCGTTTTGCTACCGGCGCTAGTATTTCTTTCGGCTTAGACAATTATGATTCCGTTCCCAATGTGATATCCAAAATTTCTTCAATTAGATATACGGGTGGTGGCACATCGACTTACAGCGCAATTGACATGGCGCGAATCAATATCTTCAAAAACGCCCGTAAAAATGTACCTAAAGTATTCGTCCTAGTCACTGACGGTTACTCGAATAATAAAAATCTAACTGTTGCCGCCGCTGAAAAATTAAAAAAAAACACCACCACCATCTTCACTATTGGTGTTGGTCGCGTAAATCATCAGGAGATGCTTGCAGTGGCTTCTTCTCCAAATTGCACCCATTATTATTCATTGAATTCTTATAACGAAATCGATGGTATTATCAGTGAAATCCAGCGTGAATCTTGTGAAGGTAAGAAATTATTTCATTAATCACGAACTCATTGCAACATTAATAACATCTATTTGTTTTTATTCTAAGTAAATCTATAGTCATTTTATTTGTAAATCGTAACGAATTCATTAAGGGATACAAATGTAAATGAATGACAAGACAGTAACGTAAAAATGGGAAAAGTAAAAACAAATAGAGCTATATCGTATATTTAAGCTACCCTGTTAAATATAATAAACAGCGCGGTATCGTTTTAGTCAAACGGTACTGCACTTTTTAGTAAACAAGCATAGAATAAAGAAGTTGCAATAAAAAGCAATTATAATAAAATGAGAGAAAGACGAATCAAAATTTATAATGCTTCACCGAAAACATTTATAGACGATTACGTCGCAATGCTTTTCTAAATCTTTCCAGCTTTCTTTATAACTAAACAGTCTTGGTATAATAATAAAATGTTTGTTCGGAAAGTATGAAGCCATTTAACAGTCTACCGAAGGCAATGGCGTTTTACCCTCTTTAAAGTTTTCCTTTGGGACCTCAAAAAATTTTCAGGCTTTCTTTTCAACTTCTAAATCAGTATATAAAGTCCTCTTTCGGGAACACTTCAACTGCTTCACTGCGTTCTTAATCCTTAATCATACAGCCCCCTATAGCGATTGCTGACGATCTGACTTTGTAGGGTTTTGCTTGTGAATAGCTCTGCATAGTGGCTTGTAGTCAGTGAATAGTACTAAGTAGTGTGCTTTTATGAGATGGAGAAATTGAATAACTTTTAAACAAGCTGCTAGAAGTTCCCTGTAGAATGTGGAATATTTAGCTTGGGATTGATGCAAGTTACTTGTCAATTAATTGTGGTCATGCAGCACCGACTGCATATTTACTGCTGTCGGTTACCAGCTGATTAACCGTGGCCGTACATTTTCGGTGTACTTATGCGGTTAAGTTTAAAGTGGGTGTGTAATGTTTTTGAAGGATGTCTTTTCTGTGTCTGTAAACTCGAACGAAAATTTTAGAAATAATCTCATACGTTCTGAAAGCGATAAAACAATGAATACATAGTTAGAGATCAATTTACGATAGAATCCTGTCATGCCTAAAAATCTGCACAGATTCCTGGAATCTTTAGTATATGGGAATGATTGCGTCCTTTAATTTTATCATTGGTAGGTAACAGACTCTCAACACTAGCATTAAATCCTGAGAAATAAAGCTTGGGAAAATTGAATATAAATTTTACCAGCTAAACTTTTCATTCAATATACTGAATACTTTACCTATTTTTATGTTGCTGGTTATCACTAAAAGTAAGTATATTATCTATGCATATGAATACACAATCTACGTTAAAAAATATCTTGCCCATAAAATTTTAAAATGTAGCTTCGGCATATTTTTTTTAATTCAAAAGCTATACTATTGAACTCAAACAAAACAAATAGGTTTGTTATATCTGTTTTAAGTACATCTTCTATGTGTACCCTTATTTGGTGATAGGCAGAAGTTAGGTCTGTTTCAGAAAAACAGCATTTATTCACGACTTTTGAGTTAAACGAAATTATATTAGGTATCGGATATCGGTCGGTTTTAGTAATACTCTTAAGAGATCAGAATCAACACACGCTCGATAAAAACCGTTCGGTTTCGATATCATATGGAGACGCCCACTGGCTACTTAAGGAAGATATTATACTGATTTTCTGAAGTTTTTGAATTCATCCTGTGCACCCTCTATGTCCTTGGTAGTTGGCTTTTTTGGGGTGAAAACCGGTACTTGTTTTCCTGTGAAAAAATCCACGATAATAATCTTTGATATTATGATGACATATACTATTACCAGGGCAATTATTTATTAATTTCCTTACAAAGGCATGGATGTTAAGTTCATTGATTATTAAGTTAACTGAACAGGGTATCGATTTAACCTTATCTCTACGTTCAGTTACATTATGCCTTATATATTTATGTTTGAAGTCAACTATTAAACAGAAATTGTTCAAGAAATCAAAGCCTAATAGCGAATTAGTGATATCTGCGAGAACCAATATTCATTATTACAGGCTTCTTAAGCATGTCATTCTAGACTTCTCTGACCATAGCATCTTTTTTCTCCATTAGCAGTGGAGATGGATACATGTGTTGAGGTTAATGTAAATGCCTTTTACTTCGGAAGGTAGTAAGATAGTAATGTTAGCACTCGTATCAAGGAAAAAAATATTTTAGTAGGAAGATCTTTTTCACCTTTTTCACGATCACTTAATCTGATCTGTTGGCTTGAATTGAGCGATCTGCTTGAATTTCAAATTCCAATAGAATTCTATTTTCATTTAACTCTCAGAGAGAACTTTTAGTTTGTGCATATCACCCGACTGTACCTTTAAATAAAATTGCACAATATTCAATGGATAACAATTCCTACCCAATCATATACACTTTTGTATTATTCCTGAATTCATTTATTTGCTACATTCATTTAGAGGGTTGTTGGTTTCATCACATTATTATAGTCACCTCCACGAAAATCGCTAAAATAATCAGCAAACTGTGAGGAAAACATGCTCCAAACGTAATGAAAACATCGTCAAAATATTTATGTTATTATTAAGAGAAAGGATCAAAGTATTTTCTTAATGACTTAATTAATTTTTTTTACTCATTTTTTATAACATTTGAAATTTTGACTAAAATACTTGTTTTTCTGGCGTCAACGGTTACACTAACTTTTAGTAGAGATTTTCTAAGCGCTGCTTAGATGTGGCACAAGGCCAGAAGTATGGAGCACCCAGTGAGGATCGAACTCACTGTAATTGTTCTAGCGAGTTGTAATTGTTCTAGCGAGACGACAAGCTTGCTAACCATGATACCACGCCGAGGTGCCCGACACTAACTTTTAGTATAGCAAATTTTAGACTCTTTTTTGCTGTGACAGACATATTAATTTGGAAATTCTTGTAAAAATCGAATAATTGTTGGATTTTAACGAAATTTACAGGAGTTATTCACAAATGAATAGAATTATTCTTGAAATTTTCTTATTAGAAAATCTTGATAAAAATATTTTTTTACATGTTTCAGCTCCCTGCTTTATTTTATGAAAACTTCAAAAATTCAGCGCGATAATTTTTAATGAGTATATTAGTTAGAAGTAGAATACTCTGATGAATTTAAATCACCGATTTCTTTTGCAAAATCGGACCTCGTCTTACCGAAAATCTGTTCTGAATTGAAAAATAAAAAATGCAGTGAAACTAAGATATTATTTAATTAGAGGAGTTTTAATTGCTTTTATGATTAATATACAGTAAAAACAATATTGTCTGAAGAAAAAAAAGAAATTTTTCATGAACAATGAATTTTTACAAGATTTGTTTTTATTTTTTACAATTTTGTAATAAGTTTTTAAAACTTTTAAAATTCAGATTCACTGTGATAACTCTTAGGAAATATTGTTATTAAGTAAAAAATATATTTACTAATCATATATTGTAAAGCTTATTACAATATGACAACTCCGAATATTTTAAAAGACTTTCGACTTGTTTTTGTATGTGTATACACATTGCAGTATTTCTGAAATATGGATGTACAAACCGATAAATCTACCATTAAAAGGTCACGTGTTTTAAAGGTTGTAACCTCTTATAAAGTTTATCGTCTGCTCCACCATATTTAACTATGAACATGTTCGGCAGTCAATCGGCTGTCAACGAATCGATTAACACCAAAACAAGACACCGTGGTTAAGAAGTGCTTGTATACAACATTTTATCCTATAAGTAAGTAATATTTGTTTCAAATCAGATTAATTCAAATTTAAATTTGGTAATTTTCCTCAAATAACCTCTCAGAAATATATATTTCATCTTTGCAAGATTTTTAAAACCGAGAATTAATTTTTGTTTACAAATCTATCAAAACGGTCGATTTTTATCGATTTTACTGAAAATAATCGTTTTCTATCAATATAATTTCTGTTTGAAATACACCAAGGAGTATTTTGCTTAGTGGAAATTGTAAATTTTAAATCTTTTAGCTTTCAATTAATACTAAAATGAAAGCTTCAAGAAAACTTTCTTATTTTGAAAAATTTATTTTAAAACTTACGTATTCCTAATTATTAGGTTGGTGCAAAAATAATGTCGTTTTCTCACATACGTGAGAAAACGACATTATTTTTGCACAAACCTAATAGTAAATTGTACCTACATTATTATTATTATTTTTATTTTCTTTGATTTCTGGCGTTTACACATTTCTTTCCGGGTTCCGCCCAGGGACCTCAGGTTAGAAATGGCATCATGACACTTTCCACTGACAAAAAAATAAAAAATAAAAAATAAAATAAAATAAAAATTACATAGATAAAGCCCTTCGTAAATTGTGGGCTGTACTTGTCAGAACAATGTTTTTGTATTTCCTTGAGGCATGGACTTCCATGAATCTCTTCAATTAGTCTACTGCGATCTTTTCCAACCAGTCCTAGGGCTCCAACTACAGCAGGGATTGTTGATGTTCCCATGTGCCACATTTTCGAGATTTCTATTTCAAGATCCTTGTATTTTGACAACTTTTTGAATATCTTCAAAAATACATTGCAGTCAGCAGGGACTGCCATATCAATAAGAAGACACTTTTTTTGTTTGTGGTCTTTAATAACAATATCTGGGCGGTTGGCTTTGATTGTTGTCAGTGTGTATTGTGTAGTCCCATAGAATTGTAACAGGTCCTATCTCCATAACCGGGTCTGGGTGGTGTTCATACCAGTTTCTTTCAGTTTCCTTCCCGTAGAAGTTGCAGATTTTCCAGTGCAGATATTGGCCCACTCTGTCATGCCGGGTTTTATATTCAGTGGGTGCCAACGTCGTGCAACCTGACACAAGATGATCAATCGTTTCTGGATATTTATCGCAGAATCTGCATTTGGGGCTGACACAATATTTTAGTACATGTGCTTGATAATTCCTAGTTAGCAAGCATTGGTTCTGTGCAGCAAGGATGAAACCTTCAGTTTCAGCTTTTAACCCTGCACTACGTAGACACTGATGAGTATGGATTTTGTCTACGTCAGCTTGTTTGATACGGGCAGAGTATTGGCCATGAAGCGGTTTATCTTGCCATCGCTTCTGTATCTGGTCGGTTGCATTCGTCTTTGCTGTCTTTTTTAAGCATTTTGCAGTTTCAGCCGGTGTATTGTGCTGTAGTTGCATCTCTACGCCTATTTGGAATTCCATTTTGAATTTGCTGGCTTCTTTTATTACGGAGTAAAGACGCTTACTACTTTCATGTTCCTTGACGTATACCATCATCCAGTCTTCTGTAGTTTCCAAGTATCTTTGGAGGCCAAGTGTTGTAGTTTTGTAGGACAGTTCTAGTTGAACTAATCCTCTGCCTCCTTCGGATCTGGGCACATACAGACGATCAACATCAGCTTTGGGATGATGCATGCCATAGCAAGTGAGAAGCTTTCTCGTTTTGGCGTCCATTCGCTTAATTTCAGCTATGGTCCAGTTAAGGGCATTAAAGCTGTATTGCACCACAGGGACAGCCAATGTGTTTATGGCTGATATTCTGTTTTTTGAGTTTAGCTCAATATTTATTACCAGACGTACACGCCTGTAGTACTCTTTTCTTATTTTTTTCCTTCATTTGGGGGTGTTGTATACTATCTCCTTCGCTAATTCCTAGCTACTTATAAGCTTCATCATGCTCTAGTTCCCTAATCCTTGTGACAAAATCTAAATCTATTAAGAGTGTTTCTGTAATTCTACCTTTCTTGGATGTTACTTTTGCACATTTATCTAATCGGAAGTCCATACCTATGTCGTCACTGAAGTATTTTACAATAGTGAGGAGGTCTTTCAACTCATTGTCGTCTTTGGCAAAGAGTTTGAGATCATCCATGTAGAGTAGGTGATTGAATATTTTCTTATTTATTTTGTAACCATAGCTACTGTTGTTCAGTTTATGTGTAAGAGGGATTAAGGATAAACAAAACAGAAGGGGTGACAGAGAGTCTCCTTGAAAGATTCCACGTCGGATATTCAGACAGTTGGATATGGCAGTGCCCCCGGTGTGACTAAGGTATAGTTTGGTGTTCCACATTCCCATGCTGTGCATAAGGAAATTTACTACTACAGGGGAGACTTTGTACATTTCCAAAGTCTTAAGGATCCAAGAATGTGGAACACTATCAAAGGCTTTACGATAATCAATCCACGCTACACTAAGATTTCTGCGTCGTCTCCTGCAATTTTCCAGGATCATTTTATTTATCAGCAGTTGATTTTTGCACCCATATGAACCTCTTCTGCATCCCTTCTGTTCCAGCGGAAGAATGCTGTTTGTTTCGAAAAAGGAATAAGTACGGTTCGTCAGTACAGACGTGATCAACTTATACGTTGTGGAGAGACATGTTATCGATCTATAATTTTTCGGGTCGTCTGTTTCAGTTGTTTTTGGTATGAGGTATGTAATACCTTCAGTAATCCATTCCGGGATTTTATTGGCATTATTTACAAGCGTTGATAATGTTTTTGCAAGAATTTCATGGATAGATGAGAGATGATAAAGCCAGAAATTGGGCACCTTGTCATTTCCTGGGGATTTCCATTTTTGGGATTTTGTTAGAGCTTGCCTAACATCATCTGTGGATATATTTTCCCATTCTTGCAGAGGTGCATCCAGCATTCGTTCTTCTTCACGCCGGATCCATTCTGCATTTGGGTTATATTCCTTTGGGCTGCTCCAAATATTTTCCCAAAACGTCTGTACATCATCAATCGATGGTGGCCTTTCGACATGTATTGGTATTTTCCCAATTTCCCTGTAAAATTTCTTAAGATCCGTTTGGAATATTTTATATTGGCGATAGAACCTACAACGTTTTTCGTATCGTCTTGTTCTCTGTGCCTTCAGCTGAAGTTTCTGCTTCAGCATTTCCTTGGTTGATGGGATGTCAATAAGGGATTTAATGTTATATTTCCGCTTGATCTTTTTGCACTTACGAGTGAAAATATTAGGGTTTCTGGTGAGCTCATCTAATATAGAAAGCTCACATCTGATTTGTTTTATTTCTCGTATCGGTTTGGTTTTCCAAGCTGGTTCTCTGTGTCTGTTAATTTTATTTATTGTCTTGACCCCAAGCTTCCGAGTCGCTGCTAATGCTGTTGCATATGTGACGTTGTTAACGTCTGTGATGTTTCCAGGTGGTTTATCTGTTAACAGTGTTTCCAGAGCAGCGTTGTATATTTTCACGATGTGTTTGTTGGAATTCGTCATATGGATTTTGAGGAGCTGGTCTCTATCTGCCAATTGTATGAAAGTTACTCTGCTGGGTACTTAGATGACGTCATTTTTCGCTTCGGTGATTTCAGCTTCGTGGTTTTCAAGGAATTCTAACTTATCACTGAAGATGACTCCAGGTACATTTTCTGGAGAACTGCAGGTTGTGTTTAAGGTAGAGTCTTGGATTTCATTTCCTGGGAGATTATTTCGTATTTCATTCGCTTCAGCCTCCACATCATCCTCTGTCACATTCCTTATTTCTACATTCGTCTCATTAGAGTTTGAGTGATGGGTCGTAGTAATTTGTCTTATATCTAATTTTATCTTATCTATTTCTGCCTTTGAAAGTTTGTTGTTTCGCATGATGTCCCTACAGACATTGGCAAGCATGTTTGGATTGAGGTTAGGTCTTATATCATTTCCCACCATACGTCTCAATATTTGGTATGTTTGATTGGTGGTGTTCTTTGCTGGGTTTTCGAGTGCAGTGAAGAAGGATGTCATAACTTGTCGATACTCTTCGCGGCTCCATTTCGTTCGTTTACTTTTTATTAGTCGATTTGGTATTGAGTCACTTGGTCCAAGGTTGGCAATAATCCGGGTTTGGTGACCTAGCGTCTCTTCGTGTGTGGAAGAGTTTGTTCCAGTGACAGATTTTTCGTCCTCAGACTGGTTCCTCTCTGAGGGACGCGGCCCTTGTTGTCCCGGGTGACGGCCGATCCGGTATGAAATTTTATTCGTATTCATTGAAATTGGTAGAGATGCGTTTTAACATTGACCGCCAAGGGGAATTATGTTCAGGTTACCAGCTTTAGGATGGGTCTCGAAGAAGATCCAAGAGCACGCCCAACCAAGGAGATTGGTTACAAAGTGGATTTATTAATATATCGAAGGTAGAATAGTTCATAATAGTGTGTGGTATTCAGTGGGGTAGACTATACTAAGTTTTAACTTAGTATAAGTTGGAGTGACCACTCCAAGGGGGAATATCAGATTTTAGTATATAGGCTTAAAAAAAAGGAAAGAGAAAAGGGAACTGAAAAGGAAAGAATTAACTTGAGCCAAAAGGATTTAGAATCATATCAAACTACAGGAAAAGTATCATTGAAAAATGTTACAACATTTACCATTTCTTACATGTTCGGAGCATGGCACAAGTGACTTTCCACAAATGTTCAATTTTCCGTCGCCAACGACAGATACTTATCAAATTTTATGGGGTAGGCTGGACTTATACTACAGATTGGTAGGGGGGAATATCAAAGAATTCATTAAACAATGGGGTGGAAGCAAGGGAATAAAAGTTATACTTTTCCGGTCATCTCTCAACCTACTAGTCGTTAAAGATATATTTTTAATTTTATTATTATTATTATTATTGCATCCCAGCTCCTGTCGAAGTGGATATGACCAATGGGTTAGTAAACGATACTGAAATTGATAATAACCCCATACCATCCGGCAATGAAACCAAAACTCACACTGTTCACATTCAATCTAGTAATACGACAGACAACTCTCAAAATATAACAAATGTGAAGGTAAGATTTTGTCCAAATTCTCTGACTTAAAATAACTTTCGAAATCTAATGTGATATACAAATTGACTTTTATATTTTGGAATCCTATTTAATTTGTCATTTAACCAAATCGAGTAATTAAACATTTGTAATAAAGAAAGGCTTTTTTCCATCCATATTCAAATCGTATTTATTCCATCGCTTTTATTTGTTGAACTTCTAATAACTTCCGTAGATTTTCCCGAATGAGTAACAAATAAATTCTCCTAAAATACAATAAATTTCATCATAATAAAATCTCAATATGTTTAACAGTAAAAACTCGTAAACTCGTAAACAAAGAAAAGAGATTTTTATTTATAAAGAAAATATTACTAAAATGTTCTATTACTAATAGTTTGCTTTCATAATGACAAGCGAATGTTAAACGAAGCTTGTATGATTTTTTTATAGGTTGTTGTCATTTGTGGAATAGTACAAGTGTATGGATCCAACACTTTTAAGAAACCAAGCGCAGCTTTTCATGCCTATAGCGCTATTGCGATAGATGGTAAACCCGGATGGATACAATCTGCTGCAAACCAAATTTTGTTCCTCTCATTCTTTTCCCGAAAACGTTTCGATATGGCGACATCAGCATGTACCCACCCTCATTATAACATTAGTATCAACCCACCAGACAAAGGTAGGTAATCTTTCACACATTTTAGAAGGACAGTGAAATAAAAAAAAAAACAACTTATAAAATCAGAATATGTTATACGAATAATGTGTTTAAGGTTAGTATAATGTAAATATACGTACATATATGCTTGTATAAAGTAAGAACCTTTTATTATACGGTTTTAAAAATAAAGGAAATAAAAACTAAACTCTAAAGTTATAATAAATAAGATTTTTTTTATAAATAATGTATTGAATAAAAGGTTTAAGATTCAAGTAATGTAGCAGATGTAAAATAATCAGTTACCAGAATATCAGTGTTGTTCGTTGTGCTTGATAACTTCTTCTTAGTTCGCGGTTTCATGACTTTTAGCACTTACTGTTGTGTTACATCATATATTTTTACATGAATTTATTGAAGTTCTTGAACCCATCTGAAACAATGCATTTCGTATGTATTTTTCCTCATTAATTTTTGTTTTTCAGGAGTCAAAATAATCTGTAAAGAAAATGGAATTGAGAGGGAATGTACACGTAATGACATTACACAGTCATTTGGCCCTCTGTGTGGTAGGTGCATTAATTTTATATTGTATTTTTATTGTATGCGCATCGAACTATTACTAGTAATTAACATCCTGCTAAGGGTTACCAATAATTATTTCGCTTTTGAAGCTTATCTATTCAATATCTCAAGACGATTTTATTTCTGCTCACTAATGTCTGATAATTAGTCATTTCAAATTATCCTTAAGGTAAATAATGAAAAAAAATAACAAATTGTTTCCAAGTTAATTCAACTGTAGTGTCCTTCTGATAAATAGTCAAGTAGTGGTAAAAGTGACGATGTCCGAAATTGTATTCTGTATTAAATTTGACTTTCATTCTCACCGAATCATATATGTATAAAGAGTGAATATCTTTAATCCAATTCAGCGGTAAAACTCTCGGGCATTTCAAGATTGAAAAGATCAGTAGAATCAGATGTTCATAGAAGTAACTTTGGATTCATAAGTTCTAAAGTTAACAACGCGAGTGCACCAAATTCTTTAACATTATTAGATGTATTCTGAATAAACATACTGAATTCGAGCGGCCAGCTATACACAAACACACACACACATATATGTAAAATAGCTAGCCGCTCGAATTCAATAAACTATAAAATAAAACTATATATATATATATATATATATATATATATATATAGGTACCTCATAAATTTGCTAAATACAAATGAACACACGTGATGAAAACAAATGCCCAAAACTTAATAATTTTTAGTCAAAATCTTTGTGCCATTATTAATAGGAAAGACCAAAGGATTTTTTTTATGTAAAAATTATTTTTGTTAATCCTTTTTAAAAAGTTTTAGAAATTTTGGTTAAAAAACATGTTTCTCTGGCGTCAATGTGATATCATAAATTTGTATGGGAAATTTTACGTCTTTTTTGCGGCGAAAAACGTTGATTTAGAAATTCTTGCAAAAATCAGATAATTGTCGGATTTTAATGAAACTTTCAGAACTTCTTCACAAATGAATGAAAATAATTTTGTAATTTTTATTTTTTAGAAAATCTTGATAAAAATAGTTTTTTTACATTTTTTATATCCCACTTATTTCCGGAAATTCTTTTTTGTGGCTCTTAATGTCTTATTTATAAAGACAATTCATCGGAGAATCAAATCAACAATGTTTTTTGTCAAATAGGACCGCAGTTATAGAAAATATGCTCTAAATAATAAAATAAAATTGCAATAAAACTAAGACATTATTTAATTGCAAAATATTTTTTTTATTTTTAATTGCTTTAGTCTAGGCTTGTCCCAGGTAACGCTAAAAAAGTGGTATACCCTGGAGAAAAAAGGTCCCCAAATTGATAAAAAAAAATTTAACGTGTAAATGTTTATGTTAAAATTAAAGAGGGAAGACCAAAGTACTTTTTGAATATTTTTTCAGATTTTTTAATCCTTCCTATAAATTTTAAAAATTTTATTTAAAAATCTCGTTTTTCTTAAAAAAAAAAAATTAGTAAATTCGATTTATCGGCCATTTCTGCCCGAATTTCTAAACAAAAAATCAAAATTAGTTCAAAAATCAATTAAAATTCAGTTACACCTTTTTTTTTGTTATCTTAGGAAATTTAGAATGCTTAAAGTATACTTAATGTAATTTGAAAGAAACATTACTCACTTTTTTAGCAGAAAATTTTTTAATAGAGATATTTCGGGTGCGTGATTGAAGGGTGTTAATTGATGGGCGTCAATATATTGACAACTTACGTCAAGGGAATTTATCGTACGGTAGCGCAGAAGTGATGTAATTTGTTCTAATTTTAAGTGAACCTGGTTAGTAAATTTAAAAAAAAAATAACTTTCGGTTTTTTTTTTTAACCTTACGTTTGAAGAAAAATTTCTGCACTGAAAATAACATTTAAATTGTGAAAAAAAATCAAATTTTACAAGTAAAAATAAAATAGTAGCAACATTTTTTTAAATTGAGTTATACATTTTTTATTTATTAATAAAATTAATATTGAAATGCTATGCAATCGATTTCAAATTTTCCTTTGTTGTTAACTGAATGAATGCAAAGTAATTTCTGAAGTAAAAAGAACTTACTTCTATCTAGGGAAACAACTCTACCTCACGTGACGTTATTTCAAAGCTGTGCATCCATACTTTCGTTGGAGACGAATTTAAATACAATTTTGGAATATTAAAAAATTATTTTAAAAATATCCACGTTGTCAGATTTTAATAAGCTTTCAAATTTATGATCTATAAGAAGTAGAGAACATAATATGTCATTTCCATAAAGCTTCATAAAGAAACTTAATTTTAAAATATATAACAACATTTCGTCATATTGTGTAAAATAGAAAAAAAGAAAAAATTATTGTAAAAATTCATTTTTCATCAAAATTTTTTTTTTTTTCAGATAAGAATTACCTTAGTATATGTTATTCAGAAAAGTCATAAAAAGTTTTTTAAATTAAATATTGTCTTAGTTTTATTGGGTTTTTTATTTTTACAATTGAGGTAAAAGTTTGGACAATTTTTCACATTTTTTTACCAAAAAAATCGATGATTTAGAATCTTCAGAGTCTTGTGCATTTAATTTAAAAAAAAATTCAGGTTGCAAAAATAAATTTTTGAAGTTTTCATAAAATTAAGTTCGAGGGGTGTAACATATATAAAAAAAAATATTTATACCATGACTTTCAAAAAGACAAACATTTCTAAAATAATTTAATTCATTTGTGAATAAGTTCTGAAAGTTTCATTAAAATCCAACAAGTACTTGATTTTTGCAATATTTTCCAAATCAATGTGTTTTTTTCAACTGAAAACAGTGAAAAACAAGTAATGTTAATATTACCTAATTTTTTACCTAAAAAAACAAGATTTTCAACCTAAATTTAAAATATGCTGCAAATAAAAAAAAAAATTTTAAATAATTAAAAAATACCTTGGTCTTCCCTCTTTAATTTTAACATAGACATTTACACGTTACAATTTTTTTTATCAATTTGGGGACCTTTTTTCTCCAGGGTGTACCACTTTTTTAGCGTTACCTGGGACAAGCCTACTTTAGTCTTAGGAAGAAAATTGGTTTTGATGAATAATGAATTTTTACAAGACTTATTTTCATTTTACTTAATTTTAATTATAATAATTTATAAAGTCTTAAATCTTTTAAATTTTTGTATTCTTTTTTAGTGCTCAAGTAATATTATTATTTAAAAAAAAACTGTATTTGCTAATTATAAATACAAAGCTTACTACAATTCATCAATTCACAATATATTAAAAATAATTTTGAATTATTTTGTGAGTGTATAAATGTGACGATTTTTATAAATACAGACGTCCATACATGACATTATCAGCTAATAAGAATTCTGACTATAGTAAATTTAACATTTATTGGCAATTTTCTAATATTTTCCCAACAAGCGTCTTCGTTAATAAAGCTATAAAGCCAAAGTATTTAAAATCCAATAAAATGTTAGATCGATTAAAATATTTTAATTTTTTAAGATTACTAGGCAGTTAAACAAGATTAAAAGGGCGTTTACGTTGTATTCCTCATGTAATTTTTATACAATTATTCCCCTTACATAAATTTCCAAAATATCATGTTGTCGATAAATGTCAATACCTCATGAAACACCCACCTTCGTGATAAAATTGATTTTCAGCGATATTTTAAACCAAAAGGTAAATAATATTTGTTTCAATTCAGATTAATTAAACTTTAACTCAATTAATCCTTCGCAAATAAAGTTTCAGAAAAGTATGTTTTGAAATATTTTTTAATAAAGAGAAATTTGTTGTGTTGTCAGACTTTAGCAATTTTATTGGTAATCAAAAAATCAGTTTAAATTCTCGTAAGCTTGGAATTAAAACTAAAATAAAAGCTTAAAGAAAGAATTGCATTTTAATCATTACGTATTTACTTTTTTGTATATATATATATATATATATATATATATATATATATAGATATATATATATATATATATATAGATAGATAGATAGATAGATAGATAGATAGATAGATAGATAGATAGATAGATAGATAGATTGTAATCCGATAGTATGAAAGGATAATGGACAACTATGGAGATGAAGCTTTAATAAAAGTGAAACATGTTAAATTGATAAACGTTTCCTAGTTGTTCTTTATCACTTCATATATATATATATATATATATATATATATATATATATATATATATATATATATATATATATATATATATATATATATATATCCTGAACTGCGTGCGCTAGATTCTTTGTTATTCTCACATTTAGTACATTGATGAAATCAGAAAAACTCCTTCAACATGACAGTGTTCTATTGACCAGATAATACCGAGAGAACCTTTAATTAATCTAGACCCGTCAACGAGAAATCATTGAAAAAGAACTGAAAATGTACCTGGAAATTTTCAAAAGAATTTACTTTGTATTCGTCGTTTGCTGCTAATTTGTGATGGGACACACTCAATTATGAAATACTGAAGTTTACCTAAAATATTCAAGCAATCAACAAATAGATCTCAGAAATTTAATAAATTCATGAAAGATAATCTATTTGATGGCATATGGGACACAATTCGTCCCATATAATAAGACATTAAAATATATTACCAGAGCTTTATATTCGAAGTTGAGGTATCTGATGGGAAGCTAGCGACGCTATAGACAACGAGTATTTGTATCTAGTTTATCTACATAATACTATATTAAATATAAATTGGGGCGTCTTATATGACTTTAAATAAATCAGTTTGGTTAAATCATTGCGTTCTAGAGAGCGACTGAATTAAAATGTAACATTGAGTATGAGAGAGAATTATAGAGGATATTACGTTTCAACAAAGTTATTTTCAAAGATAAATGGAAACAAAATTGGAATGAAAATTGGTAATGAAAAATAAAACAAAATTAAACAAATGCATAAAAGAAGATTTAAAGTCTAAAAGTCCGATTTTTTTTTTCTACACAACACGATTCAAATTGAAAATTAGTCCGTTTCAAATCACAAAGTAATCTTTACACTTCCATTTTATTTATATATTCTTTTGTGAATATTCAATAAACTCCGTCATAGTTTATTTTCTGTCATTTCAGGTGATGATAACATTCCAAATCCATGCACGAAGACAAATATCCAGAATAATATAATGCGGTTTAAGCATCCAAAATCGACCACTAAATACATCCAATGTAAGATTTCAGGGGCGATGGAAATTGTCAATTGTCCAACAGGAACAAAATACGACGAAAATCAACAAGTGTGCGGTCCTCAAATTATAAGTCCTCCCCAGAATAGCATTTTATACAACGGCCCAAATCCATGCACCGTAGAAGCCATTAGGAGAAGACAATTTTATTTTGCTAATCCATCAGACATATCATCGTTTATTCAGTGTAACGAATGGGGAACTGCTTTTCTCGTAAGCTGCCCAAATGATACGGCTTGGTCACAACAAGCTTACACATGTGTCCATCATTCCAGTGCAATTTCTCCCGCTATTAACCCATGTAACTCCTCTCAAAATAACCAGTTTTATTTTGAAAACCCTGGAAACCGAAAATCATTCATCCAATGTGATGCGTTCGGAAACGCTTTCATACAGCCATGTCCGTTAAGAACCGTTTGGTCACAGGCCATTCTTAGTTGCGTCCATGATTCTATCAATTTGAATTGGAATATAAGCTACCCTTCAGAATCTTCTACCCCTGATCCTCTTAATAATAATATTCCTCTTACACAATGCACAAATGGGGCATTTTTGCCGCACGAATCTGACCCCAAAAAATATTATAGGTGTGATTGGGGTAAGTTGGTTTTGCAGAAATGCGCCGACAAGCTAGTATTTTCGAAGAAAAATGATGTATGTGATTGGCCATGAAACAACAAGATCCTTTTCTTCTGTAGCAGCTTAATTTAAAAAATCAAATTTAAAAATTAACATTTAAATGTCAATAAATTGACTTAGAATTAGAAAGATTTGTGTAGATCATTTCGCTCTGGTTTTGTACAATTTTTTTATTCGCAAAACATTTCGTTAGCGAACAAAAGTATCTCGTCTTTAAACGTAAATAAGAAATAGCACCCGATTAATCAAGGACTAAATTCTTCATGTTAAATGTTTTAAAAAGATTACGCTTCAACCTTACAAGAAATAAAATTGTGTTATTCTTGACTTTTGCTTTCTTTTTAATTATTTTTTTAGTAAAAGTAATGGCGGGTAACATTTTCCCTTCGATACAAAATATTTTATTCTTTTTAATTAACTGGCTATTAATGTGTGATATATTTACTATTAACAAATTCAGTTTCAATTTTGATGGTTTTTATTCGTTTTAATTTATCTCAATTAGCTATGAACTGTAATTCTTCTTTCAAAATCGAACTGCAAAAATTTATTTTTGGTTGACGAACCTTGTTATATTAAAAAGACATAAACTTTCCAACACGAAATTCGAATATTCTTTTCCAGTCTAACTGAACTTTATTTTTTTATTTTTGTAATCGCATTATTTCCACTTACTATTATCAAAATGTATTACTTCTACTGGCAAACGTCCATTTTACGAGTATTTAATCGTTTTTCATTTAATTGAGATTTAAAAGTCAAAAATGGAAAAATTTAAACATGGTTTACAGAAGATTCCAGATAAAAGTATTTAACAATAAGTTGAATGTGAAAATGGAAATGATTTGTTCCATAGATTTTTTACTTTTAATAGTAAAAAAATTACTATTCCACAAGTATTTTTAACATCTAGGTCCCACCCTTTTACCGTTGAAATAGTTAAATGTAAACGCCACTTCTACTCCAACAGTTTCTTTTCTCGCACTTCCCACCTGTTGAACTCCCTTTCGTTTACTTGCTTTCTTAATAACTACAATCTCCAAAAATTTAAATCGCAATCTTCCGATGTCTTGAATTCTGTTCAACTTTTCTCCTTTCCTCATTCCCCACTACACACAGTTCTTTCTCACACCTCCACTCTATATAAGCCCACTACAGGCCAGTGGCACTGCCACCTTGTTTGGGGTGAAATGCTTATACTTATATATATATATATATATATATATATATATATATATATATATATATATATATATATATATATATATAATACTGGTGGAATAGTCATTATATATATATATATATATAACTCACATCCATACTAAGTATGTTAGCTATATCACTGATAGTGAGCGCTTTCCAATAAGTACCGCACATATAATATATATATATATATATATATATATATATATACAGTGTAACCCGGATATAAGAGACCCGGATATAAGAGAAACCCAGATATAAGAGAGATTTTCTCTGGTCACAAATTAGAGCCTGTGTTAATGTATATATAATAGAGCAAACCCGGATTTAAAAGAAACCCGGATATAAGAGAAACCCGGTTATAAGAGACTTCTTCTCCTGTCCCGACAACTCTCTTATATCCGGGTTACACTGTATATAAAATAACACAAATAACCATGATAAAGCTAGACACATCAAATTACCTACCAACTCAATAATGACTAAAACTAGAAATAATTTATCTAAACTTATAAAATTTGCTAAAACTGCTTCAAAAACCATAACAGATTTAAATTTAATTAATGCTAAGCAAAATAATAATATAAAGTCTATTTTGTATATTCCTGCTTCGGGTTTTGGATTATATCTTTGTTTGTATTAGTTAAATTCGTTATTGTTCTTTAAGTAGTTGTAACAAATATTATATTAAATTTGGATAAAAAAATTAAATCCAAATTTAAAAGATTTTTATTGCATACCTGGGTAAAAGAGTGCAATACATCAGCATTTTGGAAATTGAATTAAAAAATATAAATTTTCAAATATAATAGAGAACTTTTAATTAAGTTAGAGTGTATCAAAAGTATTTTCGGTTTTTAGATACTTTTGCTTCAAGATGCGCGAACAGTGTAAAAGTTATCGGAGTGGAAGAAAAATCGACGATCCGAGATCAAATTCTGGTTCACAATATTGCATACACATTGTCACTAATGATTTTCTCTTTAGTTTTGGATAGAATAGTAGACTAGAACAGCCATACTAGCCTTTGGTGGCAATCAGCCGAGAAGGAGAAAAACTCTGGATTCAAAACTGTCAATGAGAAATTACTTCAACATTCTTCCGAAGAAGTCATGTTAATTTACAGATAATAAAAAATAGAATCTGAATCTGCTAATAGCCATGGTTGCCACAGTCTAAAAAAGTCATAACATTTACGAAAAAAAAAATCAAGAATGTGAATCTCTGAATAGCCATTGTCACATCGATCTGAAAGGTTCATAGCATTTACACAATAAGCGGATTTTAATCTGTGAATAGCCAAGTTGTATCAGTCTTAGAGTTTCAAAGTTATACAAAAAACGGAATCTGAATCGGTGAATAACAATATTCGCCTGTCTTTCAGGGTCATGGAATTTACACGAACAAAATAGAATATGAATCTCTGAATGGCTATGGTTGCCTTAGTCGTAAACTGTTATAGTATTTACAGAAAAACAGATTCTGAAACTGAGAATGACTATAGTCAGATCAGCCTTAAATGGCCATAGCATTTACACGAAAAAAACAAAAATCTGAATCCAAGAATATAAATAGTCGCTTAAAAAGTCGCATTTTCAAAAAAAAAAAAAACGAAATCTAAATCTGTGAATAGCCATGGTCGCCTCAGACGTAAACGTTCAGATAATTTACACAAAAAACGGAATTTAGATCTTTGAATAGCCATGGTCACTTCAGACATATAGGGTCATTGTATTTACACACAAAAAATGAATCTGTGAATAGCCTTGGTCCCCTCAGTCTTAAAGGGCCATACCAACTCACAAAAATGTAGAATCCAAATCTTTGAATAGCCATAGTCGCATCAAACTTAAATGGTTATAGCATTTACACAGAGAGAGAGAGAGAGAGAGAGAGAGAGAAAACAAAAAAAAACGAAATCTGAATCTCTAAATAGCCATGTTTGTCCACATTTTAAATGGTCGTAATATTTACAAAAACCCGAATCTGATTCTATGAAAAGCCATTGTCGCTTTAGACTTAAACTTTCAAAGCATTTACACAGGAATTTGGTTCTGCGAACAGCCATAGTCGCATCAGTCTTAAACCATTTAAACAGAAAAGTGGAATCTGGATCTTTGTATAGCCAGGATCGTGCCAGTCATAAATGGTCATAGCAGTTACACAAACAACTAATTCTGAAAATGAAAATAGCCATAGTCGCATCAGCCTTAAATGGCCGTAGAATTTAAACGAAAAAACAGAATCTGAATCTAAGTCATTGCATTTTTACTCGTGTTCGCCCCGAGAAGACAGTAAAGCCCCTAAGACACAAGGTGTTACTGGCTGTGAAAAAATTAGAAAACAGAAATATTACTAAGGAGCGGGAACAAAAGAGGAGTAGTCAGGAGATAATGATTGACATTGCATTCAAATTTTCAAAGATTAAAGTAGACTTAAATGTATGGAACCGGAAGGGAGTTCCACAGACGACAAAAACGAGAAAATAAACTATTAGCATAGAACTTACGGTTGCCTCAATCCAACTCAACTAAATTGATGAGACCTCGCCGTCAGTCTAGTACGGCGCTTAAATTCATAAAGTCTAGGTGCCATAACGAAGAGCTCATCCGAACAATTACCATGAAAGTATTAATAAAAACAGGACAGGGAGGTAACCTTACGGCTGTGTAAAAGGGACTGAAACTGTGACACCAAATCAGGACCAGTAATATTATTGATTCTTCTTTGTATCAAGTATCTCTCGATATATAGCAGCAGCCGTAGACAAATATTAAACTTGTAGATATGTAAGACAGATTCTAGAGAGAAAAACTGTCTAGCACCATACACTGAAACAACTTTTTTAAGCAGCTGACCTAGCAATGGATTCAATTTAGTCTTTCCACTTCATTTCAGCCGAGAACGTTAATCCTAGTCACTTTCCTGGAGGTTAGTATCAGCCATGGAAGGCAGAAAGGAGTTTCTAAGATGAGCAGATTAGTTTTGGGAGCGTTAAAATTAATACGCCATCTTTTGTCGTTTTATATCAGTCGTCAATTTGACATTATCAAACTGATCAGACATACTATCGAGACAGGATTAAATGGTTGTGTCATCAGAATAGATATCAAGACGAGCTGACACCATCGGAAAGGTCGTTATGAATTTTTGAGTTGTACTTTCCTTCATCTTATTTTTGGCTGGTTTTTATCGCGACTTTACTTTGTCCGTCAATCTATGAAAATGAGAGACCAGGACTGATCGGAAATAAAAGATAAAGTGAAACGTAAATTCATGACTCAGAGAAGTCAAGTTAAATTATGCAAATAATCTTAAGGCTTTAAAGATCTAGGAGGGTGGCACACTATCAAAGATTTTAAAGATCCAGGAGGGTGGCACACTATCAAAGGTTTTAAAGATCCAAGAGGGTGGCACACTATCAAAGGCTTTAAAGATCCAAGAGGGTAGCACACTATCAAAGGCTTTAAAGATCCAAGAGGGTGTCACACTATCAAAGGCTTTACGGTAATCTATCGAAGCTGTGCTGAGATTTCTACATTTTTCCTGCAATTTTCCAGGATCACTTTATTTATTAGTAGTTGATCTTTGCAACCATATGAACCTCTTTGACATCCATTCTCTTCCAGGAGAAGAATGTTTTCATGGAGGAAAGAGTAAGTACAGTTCATCAGGACAGACGTGATCAATTTATGTGGTGGACAGACATGTTATTGGCCTATATTTTGGATCATCTGTTTCACCCGGTTTTGGTAGGATATATTTAATACCTTTAGTGGTCCATTCTGGAATTTCATTGGGTTATTAATTAGCATTGATAAATTTTGTGAAAGTGGTTTATGGATTGATGGCAAGTGATAGAGCCAAACCTTGTATACCTTGTCATTTCCAAGGGATTTCTATTTTTTGAATTTTGTTAGTGCTTGCCTAACATTATTCTTGGTTATATTTTTCCATCCTTGCACAGGTTTATTCTTCATCCTTTCTTGTTCTCGTTTGATCCACTCTGCATTGGGATTATATTCCTTTGGGTTGCTCCAAATATTCTCCCAAAATGTTTTCACTTCTTCAATAGATGGTGATTTTTTTTACGTCTATAACTGCTTTTCCAATTTTCCTGTAAAACTTTAGAATATCTTATTTTGTCGATAACGCCTCTAATGCTTTTCATATCGTCTTGTTCTCTACACCTTTAATTACATTTTTTGTTTAAGTATTTCCTTGACTGCTTTAATTTTATATTTCTGCTTGATATTACTTTTCCGTATTGACATTTGAATTTTTTGAAATCTCATTCAGTATCGATAACTCACACGTGATTTCCTCAATTTCACGCTTTAATGTTATCTTCCAAGCTGGATCAGTTTATCTGTGGTTTAATCTTTTATTTGTCTTGATATTGAGTTTTTCAGTAAATGTCAAAGCTGTTGCATATTTGATATTAATTACTTCTGTGATGTTTTCTAGTGGCCTTCACGCTAACAAGTTTTGCAATGCAACGTTATATTTTTACATATGTTTATTGAACTTCGTTATATTAATTTTTGGAAGCCGATCTCTTTCTCAGCCTGGACGATGAACTACATCCAACAACAAGGCCTCTGATCATGAAGTTTTGAGGAGCCTGGGACCACCTTTTAATTGCTGGTCTCCCTAGGTCCATCCTGACCCGGTGTAATAGCACCTGTTAGGGTCCCATAACCCCCAAAATGGGGTCAAAGCACTATGAAAGTGTAAAAATAGGTTACATTTTTGTTAAAGATTGTTACCAGCAATGATTTTTTTTTAAATTATAACCAGCAATAGATTTTTGAAAATAAATTTACCAGCAAATTTTTGAAGAAAAAATATTACCAGCAATATATTTTTGGAAAAATATATTACCAGTAATAAAAAAAAAAGCTTGTGGAATTAAATAACCCATGGAGGTTGATATGCCACAAAACAAAACCGTTCTCTTTCTGACATTTGTGTGTGAGTTACTTTACTGATTATTTGATGATGTGGTTTATCGATTCAAGGATTTCAGCTCTGTTATTTTCAAAGAATTCTGCTCTAATGTCGTTTGATTCATCTTCATCAGTGACAGAATGTAAATCAGTGCAATTTTTTATGTCGTTGCTAGATTCTTCTGTTTTATTTCCTGAGAGGTTATTATTTCGTATCTCATTTATTTTAGTCTGTATCGCATCTTCTGTCATATTATCTATTTCCACTGTTGCCTCATTTTTGTTTGGATTCTATCTGATTGTACTTTGTCTTACATTTAGTAATAATCCAAATAAAAATGACGCAAGAGTGGAAATAGATAATTAGGACTTAGTCTTAGGAATTAACGCCTTGAAGAGCAGAAAATTGAATTTTTCACCAAAGAATAAATATTACTGGCAATGAAATGAAAAACGAGTACCTGTTGTTTTTTTACTATTGATAAAGTAGAGGAGCGAGAACAATAAAAGAACAGAAATTAAGATGACAGAAGATAACGATTGACATTGCATTTAAATTTTTGAAGATCAAACTTGACTGAAAAACGAGAAGCCGAAAGAGAGTTTCACAAGCGAGAAGTGCGAGAAAAGAAACTGTTAGCATAGAACTTACAGTTACATCTAGCGAGAAGGAAAAACTGTCCTGAAGTATTCAGTCTAGTACTTGTAAGATCTGTAAATAAAAAAGAGCTCAATGTTGCAAGAGTCTATTAACCATGGTCGGTCGGATATACCCCATTTTAATCATTTCTCTCCAAGCAAGGCAATAAAGCCACTAAGATGCAAGGGGTTACTGAGTGGTAGAGAATAAGAGGAAAAAAAACAATATCAAGGGAAGAGAACAATGAAAGAACAATAATTAAGAAGATAACGATTGATGTTACATCAAAATTTTTGAAGATCAAAGTTGATTTGGAGGCAAGAAGCCGAAATGGAATTACAGAAGCACGATAGAAGAAACTATTAGTACAGAACTTATGCTTACATCTTGCCATTTCAATTGTAAAATGATGAGAATGAGACCTTACCGCCAATCTAGTACTGCGCTTGAATTCATGAATTCTGGATACCAAAACGGAAAATGATATTTATTCTGTTAAAATACACAGAAATGTGGCACATGGCCGAAAGTGAGGATTGGAGAAAGGACGGTCTTCTTCTGCCTTAACTATAACTTAGCTAGCCGCAAACGCTGACCCAATCGTACGAACAATATTCCTTACAATAAAACAACACATTCTTGCGTACCTTTCTTACTACAACCACCATAATACATCACTGTCTCTATGAAAATACTAACTAGTCCCCATATTTACAATTCATTGTCTGTGGGATGAGGGGAATAAAACAACAATTCTAAAAAACTAGCCCCAATGAGTATTTACAAATATGATTACAAAACTATTTACAAGAAACTAAAGAAAATAATATTAGTAATAACCCCCCCCCCCCACAATTACTAAATGTGGCAGAAACATCAGTTCACCGGCCGAAATCAATGCGGGACTATAATAGTATAAAACATTCATTCATCCCAAGCACTCACACTGGCATGCACTCATTCAGACACAACAACAAATACGAAAAAGCACTCACGCGAAACGAAGGCGCCCCGCATCCACCAGCGAACTGACACCACTGACTACCTAACGAGGGAGGGTATGGAGGAATTAAACTTAAAGAAAAATAGGGTCAGAAATAAAAGGGACCAATGAGCATACATACCCTAGCTAAGTTAACTGAAAGAAAAAGAAACTAAAGCATCAAAAACCTAACCTAGCCTAGTTTCGGGATGAGTTGCACAAGTTCAACCCAGGAAGAGTATTATCCTGATGCCTAACCGGCATCAAAATGCCACTCAAGGTCAGCTCCTTTCACACGACACAAACGTGCAAGATTCACCCACTTTTTGCTGAATTCTGATGAAGTGAGCCACCGCCTTTCCGTCCTAATCTTGACTTTAAGCATCAGCTTAAAGTACAAGATCAGCTGGGAAGAGGTGAACTTCTCGCCTCCATAGAATCGCTTCTGAGGTGTCGTCCAGATCACGAATCACCTAGCAAGCAGTGGAACACATATTGTTCAGCCTTCGTCAGCGGCGGTGTCACATTGCTACAAACGGAAGACGCCTCAAGGACAAAGAACTTTCCCTGCAGCATGCAAAGCATGAGGCCTTCAACAAACTTGCACAACGGCACTACCAACCTGCAATGAAAGAAGGCGTGATCCAGGGTCTCGACCTCCCCACCCCAGCGTCGACAGTTTGGAGATTTCTCCAAGCCCGCCGAGCAAAGTCTTTTGGCGACCCAGAGGGCCCCACGAATCACCAGCCAGGTGAGTGATGCCTCGTCGTTATTGAGACATTTCAACCCGGGCGCTCAAGGCCATATTCAGCGAGCCTCCTGCTTCGTAAGCTCTTCAATCAGCTCATCACAAACGGACCCCCTGACTAACACCTAATATAATGCCCTACGAGACAACGCCCAGACGTTGGAGAGGCCATCCGACGCCCGTAAGAGGCGCTTCAGAGCAATACGACATTCACGATAGAAGGAGCATTCGGCTCGGGGTAAACGGTGGGCCTCCTCCTCGAACGAGTGCACACTTCTCAGGGATGGGAAGTTCTTACGGATGTCTTCCTTCCAGAAGGCGCCCTCCTCATCCGGTTCGCGACACATTCGATCTAGAAAGCCGATGCGAAGCATATATTGATGAATCTCAATGCTTGGCATGCCCATACCGCCTTCAGATGGATGAAGGCAACAGATCTCCCGAGAGACTCTGGCAGCCTTACCTCCCCACAAGAATGAGAACAAGAGCTTCACTAATACCAGTAAAGTGTCAGACGGAAGTGGAAGCACAGAGAGTCGGTAAAGGAGAATCGGGTATGTGTGAAACACATACTTCCGCCCTCCCCTTTAAGGAAAATTCCCCCTAGACCACAAATTAATTGCGATCTCAACCTTCACTTGCACTTCCGACCAATTCATTTCCAACTGCAGATCAGGACCGAACCAGATGCTGAGTATCTTGACCGGCCCATCCGTCCAGAGGAAAGGTCCTGGTAAGAGAAACTCCCTTCCACGCACCCAACCGCAAGCCAACAGACTTATCGAGGTTGATCTTGGCTCCTGCCGCCATCTCATAACCACTGATTTCCTTGCTGATTTCGTTGATCTCGGTTCTGCTCCACACAAGAACCGAAACGTCATCAGTATAGGCAGAATACCTGGCCGATGTGGTAGCACCTGGCAGGGAAATTCCGCGTAGGATTCGCCTTTAACTTGCAACGGAAAGGTTCCATCGCAAGAACGTAAAGCAAAGGCGAAAGCAGACAACCTTGACGAATGGAGCCAGACAATACGAAAGGTTCCGATCGTACCCCATTCACCTCCACCAGCGCACCGGCAGTCGCATACAGAAGTCGGATCCAGGTGCGAAAGTACGGCCCGAAACCTGCCGCCGAAAGCACAGACTACAGAAACCGATGGTCAACCATATCGACGGCCTTGGAGTGATCTAAATTGATCAGCACGGCTTCACTGTCGACTTGCTCGATGATCAGGCGAAAGCGGAAAGTTCATCAATCATCATGAAAGTATTTATAGAAAAAGCATAGGGAAGCTACATTTTCAGAATATCAAATATTCTAAAGAAAATTAGCAGCCTATTACGCCCAACTGTCTTATCACTCAGAGTTTGTATGATGGGACTGAAATGAAAGATTTGGCGAAAATGTGGAGATTTTGTCCCCAAGAAGAAGGGGTTAAGTTAAAAACAAGAAAAAAGAAACGAAACACGTGATAACAATTACGATGAATCAATTATATTTAAACACAAATACAAGTAGATTTGCAAATCAATTACGATTTGCGAACTCAGTCTTATCTTGGTTTATCTTGAAATGTGAGACTTCTTAACTGGATTGGTTTTCTTGTCGTGGGAATAACGGAGCGCGCGCAGGTTCTGGTTCCATGCTGGATGAATTAAGGTCGAGTTCATTAACATCACTTTATTTCGTCTTCTATTTATGGGCTGATAAACAAAGTATATGACAGCATATAATACGCTCTTTTTCTCAAAAGATTAACTAAAAAATCTTGCTGTTTTATATGCCACCGATGGTGTTGGTCGACTTTACAAAATCTGAGTCTCAATAATGCCGCTGTACCATTCAGTACAAGCTAAAGCTGATAGACTATTCTAAAAAGCATGAGGACAGAGAAGCAGCAAGGTTTTAGGCTCACCAAGTATTGAAAAAAAATGTTGCTACATGTCAGAGGATAGCGAGATTAACAAAAAACAGTTTAAAAAAAAAAGACAAACATAACCTTTGTTGCTCAGCTCTACGTTAGCTTAAAATTGAGGATAACTTTTTAAAAAATGTGAGTGGTAGAACAGAAGAATTCAGAGAAAAAGATTTTCTATAAAAATAAAAATTAATGAGGGAGCAGAAGAACATACATTTTAGAATTTTTCAGAATCAGGTTTTATCCCTGAATGCTAGAACTGAGCACAGAAAATGCCAGCTGATTATAAAGAATTAGGATTTTATCATTTTTTATAATCTCACAAAAAGAAACTTGTTCTAAACTGAAGCAAATAGAGGACATCGACAAATATTTACAAACCATCCAACAATACTTTTAGCACAAATAGGATGTCTATTATACTCCTGCAATACTGACACCATTAACACAGTTAATATAGTTGGATAAAAGCAGTTTTGTTGCATAATAGTCCTTGGTGTAAATTCTCTAAAATGTGTTGCCATGACACCAATTATCGCTCATACTAATTATATCATATGGATATTTCCTCTGTTTAATTTAAATAATGAACAGTTCAATAATGATTTTTTCACACTATAACATCAAGTTGTGAAAAGAAAAATATTAAGTTTTTTAAGCTTATTAATACGTCAGGGGTGTTTCTCAAACATGACGATATTTTGAGTGATCTTGATAGGCACATCGCTAAAAATTTGGAGATTTTAGAAATACTTTCTATTTTCCTTTCTTTCATATGTGACTGTTACATATCGAGAAAATGGAGTAGAACAACAATGTACCGCCGATGACATCAAATATTATATGATTAGTCAATTATACTATTATTCTGCTTGTATGTATGGTCGTTACGCTTTGTCAACAGCACTGAATATAATCATCATAGCGCAACCCAAAATACTAAAATGTTATTATATATATATATATATATATATATATATATATATATATATATATAAAAGTGAAAATTGAAGTCAACACTCAGGGGCGACAGGCTGTTTCATGCTGTGTAACACTATTTAGCTATGGTAATTGGCTAAGTAATTAACCTTAGAAATTAAAACAGGAAATACTGAAGGTGGAAAGAAGTTATTCCGAAAGATATAGCGTTCGATGTTAAAATGATTTTATTTTATTTACGAAAAAGTTACCTTTCACAAAAGACAGTAAACCTGTAGAAAAAGCCATATGTGAGATTTTATCAAATTGATTAATATTGTTGTAAAGAAGTGCCTTGCCGAAAGAAATGGGAGAATTCGGAAAGAAAAACAAACCATTAAGATATCGGACAGACCACATAACGAGACGATTGCCGATACAGGGTAGCGAGAATCAATACTGATTATGTCTTCAAGATATCATTTTTTTCCGGCAAGGAAAAGCAATATGGTGATTATAAAATTTTGGCATTTGTCTCGATACGGATGGAGAGGATCGTTATTATTTATTTTACCAAGGTGTCGCTTTCAGACGCCGAGACGTTGGGTAGCAATATGGTAATTGTAAAATTTTAGGCATGAGAAAAGATAGCGTGGAAGAATTGTGATTTGGTGAGATAAGCAATTTAATTTCTCAAAAAGCCAAGGGTTCCAGCATAAGCTAACGAATGAACGAGAAGGACGGAGAAGTTATTAACGCCCACTGAAGGGATTGGTATGAGATATCAATGTGAGAAAGGAAGATATTAGGAGGATAGCTCTCCTCCGAACTCCCCTCACGGACGAGGGAGACCCCCCCCCAAAAAAAAATGGAAAGTGATTAATTTTCTAAAAATGGGAAGTAATCAATTTTCCTGGTTTGACAACAAAGAGATTTCTTGTTGGGAATCGAGATTTACCGAGAACCCCAGGCCGCGTCTGGCCCCGCACCGGGTTTTGGTTGGTACCCATATAAACGATCGTCCTCGGGCCGTTCGACAGTGAGTTGAGACAGACAGTTGAGTTGAGTTGGTTTAGGAGTTAGAGTCAGAGCTTAACCAGAGTGTTGCCCCGCAGAAGCTGAACGAGAGATTCTACGACTTCCAACTTCGCCTATTCCACCAATAGCAAGTTATACTGATGAACGAAGCCAAACCAACACCTAAGAACTAAATCAGTTGACTTAAGATACCAAAACTTGCTTGAAACGTAAAAGTGTCACATTTCGTAGAAAACGGGCTGCGAGAGAAACACACTCCTGTATATAACAGACGGATAAAGTTAATTTGTTATTTCTTAACATACTTGAACCTCTTGGGTTTTTCTTTTATTTGCTTCTTTTTTTTCTTCTTTACGCTTGTGCGATATCACCTTCAGTCTGGACTCAGCTTATACTACGGCCCGACACCTGATTGATCTCGTCTACCTAAGATCAAAATCACAACGTAGGTAGGTTAGGCTTGAGATTGAAGCAGTTACTCCGGTAACCAGATGTTGGAAGTGAGCTGGGAATGACAGAGCTGGTATCGAACCGGTACAGCTGGTGTGATACCCGTTAACATCGATGACCAGAATTCGACCCTGGACGGGCCAGTGTCACATATTGGTATCCTGACAAAGGGATTCCGCCGAGTAGCGACGACCACCGATCGACCAGGACAGCGACTAAGAGTCAACCCCAAAACGCCGGTGGAAGAAACATTACAGCTTCGCGCCGCGACTGGGAGTTGACCACGGGTCGACAGCTCAGTGTCAGAGCTGGACGCAATCGTCAGGCCGCTGCGATTGCGTCTAGCATGAAACAGCCTGTCACCCCTGAGTGTTAACTTCAATGTTCACTTTTATATTTATATTTACATGCGCTCTATCTCGGATATTGAGCACTTTATCCCATAAATATAGCACACCTTAAAACTATATTGCTTCATATATATAAATATATATATATATATATATATATATGTATATATATATATATATATATATAATTTAGAGACATAAAATTCACTGTCTGCTTTAAAATCTCACCACTATTTTTGACTATTGACTATTCTTTTTATTCGGTTTGTTGGTTAATTTTATATGCGCAATTTTTACACTTAATATACATATAAAAATTCTATACGGCCTTTAATTGCATATATATATATGTGTGTGTGTGTGTAATCACTAACAGATTAAAATGAAAAAAAAAATAAACCTGGAAAAAATAATAAAGAATGAGGATATATTATGGACGACGAAAAGAGCGGATCTTACATATATATATCTATATATATATATATATATATGTATATATATATGTGTGTGTGTGTGTGTGTGTGCGCGCGCGCCCGTGTGTGTGTGTGTGTGTGTGTGTATTACAGCAAAAAAACAAAATGACCTCAACATAGAGATAGTCTATTTCAAGCCGTTCTGTACGCGGCTATCGTCAGCCCCTAAATGTCTCTCTCAGAGCATTGCTTTAAATTTATCTTCAATGTCAGTCCTCTTCTGATAGACGCCTTGTTTATGAGAATGGGTCTGTGTTAGCGATTGGTGAGGGCGTAAGATATCTTACCCTGGGGGAAGCGGTCTGGGATTGGAGTTTATTTAGGGCCAGAACCTTTGTTGTTTGTTATTTAATATCAGTTCCTACTATGTGGCGTTTCTTATACTGTTTGCACCGCTTGCACCAGGATTAGTAAACTATCGTCCAATGAAAAAATCTTTAATAAGAATGAATACCTATACGAAAAGCCCTCCAAAATAGTGGTTTCAAAAGTAAACTGTCTTATGCATCCACCATTACTAATACTGATACACGAAAAGTGGAATGTTGATGTAAAAATAGGGAAAGAAAAATCACTTCGTTCAACCCCCGCTTCTGCAAACTGTCAAGTATCAACATCGGACAGTACTTCCTAAACTTAATTGCTAAAAACTTAAAAAAAACAACCCTCTAAATAAGATATTCAAGAGGAAATCAGTCAAAATTAGCTACTCCTGCACTGATAATATGTACCAAATTATTAATTCCCATAACAATTACATTTTAAGTAAATTCCATGGGGAAAAAAATCTAACATGGAACCCCCTGTAATTGTAGAATTAAGAAAAACTGCCCAGTAAAAGGGAAGCGCAGAACCACAAGGGTGGTATATCAGGCAACCATTAACCCTAAAGAAAATATGAGAAATCATAATATTTACATCGGCATTTCTGCAGGAGAATTTAAAAAGAGAATCAATACACATCGACACTCATTCAGCAATCCAAAGTTAAAACACCAAACAGACGTTTCAAAAAAAAAAAAAAAAAAAAATGGGAATTGAAGGAAAAGGGTCTGAACCTCAAATAAATTGGAAAATTCTAGGTTTCGCGAACACCTCCAATAGTTTTAGGGATAGGTGCAAGCTATGTTTAGAAGAAAAAATCAGTATAATAAAATATAAAGATCAATGCAAACTATTAAATCAACGGAGAGAACTTATCACGAAATGTAGACTTAGGAAAAAATTCCAAATTACATAAGAATACATGTGCATATATGTGGGGGTGTATGTGTACGTATAGTGGCATATATGTATTGACATGTAAATGTACATATATGTATATATTAGGTTGGTGCAAAAATAATGTCGTTTTCTCACATATGTTACTTTTATATAAGATTTCAGAATTAATTTATTGATATATATAGCCATGTTATATATCATTTTGAAGCGCGTTTTTCGCTCTATAGAATTGTGTTATTCGTTACCGTTCTCAATCTGTTCATTCATTGTTTTTGCAGGCTTTTCGACAGCATGGACAAAATTCAAATCCGCACGATTTTCTTGTTCCAGTTCAAACTAGGCCGAAAAGCTGCCGAGACAGCTCGTGATATCAATGATGCGTTTGGCCCAGGAACCACTAACGAACATGTGGCACAATGGTGGTTCAAGAAATTTTGCAATGGTGACGAGAGCCTCGAAGATGAAGACGGTCGCGTCCGGCCGCCTGCGGTTGATAGCGAACATTTGAAAGCCTTAATTGAAGCCGATCCTCGCAAAACCACACGAGAAGTTGCTGTTGAACTCGAGGTCGACCACTCAACAGTCGTTCGCCATTTAAATAAAATAGGGAAGTCAAAAAAAGTTGGATAAATCGGTGAACGATAATCCAAAAAGTCGTCAAAAAACGACATTATTTTTGCACCAACCTAATATAAAGCTATGTACGCATATAAGCGTGTTGGACAGCATGATTTATTCCATTGTGTGCTTGGGTATTACCCACAATCTATGAATTTATAACTTAACTAATTTACATCAATCTTAACGGGTTTAAGTTTAAATCCCACATCACTTAATAATATTGGACACCTGTAGTACAAAAACTATTTACTGAGAATCCCCAAAAAAACACACTCGGAACCTGTATAAGAAACGCCACATAGTAGAAACTGATATTAAACTACAAACAACAAAGGTTCTGGCTATAAATAAACTCCAATCCCAGACTGCTTCCCCCACCAATCGCTAACACAAACCATTCTCATTAACAAGGTGTCTACCAGAAGAGGACTGATATTGAAAATAAATTTAAAACAATGCTTCGAGACAGACATTTAGGGACTGATGATAGACGCGTACAGAACGGCTTGAAATAGACTATCTCTATGTTGAGGTAATTTGTTTAATTTTGTTATGTGTGAGGTCATTTTGGATTTTTTGCTGTAAAAAATGTATATGCTCTGTTAAAATAAAAACATCGAGCTTTCTGCGTATCAGTTTTAATAATTAATATTATTGGGATCCACCCGGATTATATACCAGCGGACGATTACCTGTACTATATATATATATATATATATATATATATATATATATATATATATATATATATATATATATATATATATATATATATGCTTGAGTAATGATGTTGACTTAGCTGTCAACGTCTCTGGGATTTCCACAACTACAAATTAAAAATTTAACAATAGTTGTTCCAGTAACATAAATCAAACAAGACCGGTTCAAATCCGGTTTTCCTCAATTCATATTGTGTTCAACTAAATTTTCTTTCTATAAGTTGAGATTTATTTTATGAGTTTTAAACTGACATGACAAGTTAATTTTTTTATCATTCAAGTGAGCAATATCAATTCACCTTTGTCCAGTCAGAACTGGCTGGGCAAGGAGTGAATCCAGTTGATCACACGATAGTTTTTCATTTAGCTATCGTTTATTTAGCTTTTAACAATTGAAATAAGTATTCAGAAACTGAATTTCTCAAGCAGTTTCAGTGTCATTCTTTTACTACCAATTAAAGTTATTCGAAAAGCATTAACCTTGATTTATAAAAACGGAAAAACTTATTACTTCTCATTGCTTATGACAGAATAGAGCTACAGCTGACAGATATACTGTAAAAATCATTATAATTAATCTTCAAGTGAATGACTGAATTCGTAGTCTGAAAATAACTTCAATTACGAGCAGGATCGTTTATGTACGGAATCCCTTTAGAACGTAGACGATTATGGCCCTCCATAAGTTCCTAATTCAGTAAATATACAAAAGATAGAAAGAGTGCAAGACTAGGATGTCGAATTTATTCAACCTATACAGCGAGGCGATTCTGAGAAAATTAGAAGTCCTACAAGGATTTATTATTTGCGGCCACAACCTTAACATAAGATATGTAAATGACACAATGTTGATAGCAGACACAGAAACGAAACAACAAGAACTCCTACAGAAGGTAGCGAAGGAAAGCGAGAAGAAGAAACTAAACATCAATTGCAATGAGGCGGAATGCATGCTTGTTACCAAAGGGAAGAGCCCAACATGCAAATTACAAATTGAACATACCAAAATCAATTGAAATATCTGGGAAGTGCTTTATCAGGATGGAAGGTAATGAAGGAAATCGAGAAGAAAGCATTAAACATCAATTGCAAGAAGACGGAATACATAGTTGTTAGCAAAAGGGAGAGTCCAACATGCAAATTACGAATTGGAGATACCAAAATCAAGCAATTACAACAATTTAAACTTTTAGGAGTTTTTTTTTTAAACAAAGGACGGAAAGTGCGACGCTGAAATCCAAAGCGAAATATGCCTTCCTAAAGCTAAGCAAAGTATTAAGAAACAAAAAAAAAAAAAAGCTTCGTTATAAACAAAGAAAATAGTACTGAACTGTTATGTAATATCATTCCTCCTATATGGCAATGAATGCTGGACAATCTCCTCACAGATAATGAAGAGACTTGAAGCGACGGAAATGTGATTCTACAGAAGGATACTGAAAATAAAATGGACAGAACATGTGAGCAACGACGAAATTTTATAGGAAATGGAAGCAAAAAGGACACTTATACTTAACATCAGGAAGAGACAATTTAAATTTCTAGGGCACAAAATGAGGAAAGAGGACTTGGAAAATTTAATATTCACAGGAGAGATTGAAAGCAATTGGACAAACTGAATTAAGTTAACATATAATATTTTCAAGATTAAAACGCATTTAATTAAAAAACATGATGGAAAGATCACTCTAAAGTATCGCTTCTCGTTTGATCATACTTATTTTAATCGGTATCACCCCATGAAAGGCAGTAAAGCCACTAAGACACAAGGGGTTACAGGATGCGGGAGATTTAGGAAGAGAAACATTAATAATGAGCAGGTAGAGAAAGACTGTAAATTGATGAGATCTCGACGCCAGTCTAGTAGTGCACTAAAATTTAAAAAGTTTAGGTACCATAGCGAAGAGCTCATCCGAACAATTACCATGAAAGTATTTGTAGAAAAGAGACACAGAGGCAACCTTGCGGACCAATAATATTACTGATTTTTCTTTGGACTTTATCAAGGAGATCAAGATAAATAGCAGGGGCACTGGACCATATGTGGCAGCGATATTCTAAGCATGGATGAATGGTAGACATAGATATGTAAGATAGATTCTGGAGAGAAAAATTGTCTCGCACGACACAATGAACGAACTTAGCAGTTGACTTAGCCTTTACAGTTCATGTCAGCTGAGAACGTTAGCCCGAGTAGGCGCAACGAGTCGCTTTCCTGGAAAGTATGTTTCCCGATTTAAATTTATCCTTTGTTAAATCTTTTCCGTTCTTTTTAAATGTTCTACAAAACGTACTAACATTTTTACAAAAACATGAATAAAGTAATGATACAGCTAAATTTGCCTTTCTTATTTCAATCATTTTTATTTCATTTTTTTCATGATAAATACCTATTTATATTCAAATAGCAATCGCGCGAAGAAAATTATAGCGGAAGTAGCTTGCCATAAATTAAATTAGCTTTCACTTATTTCTTTCACGTACGTACATAGCTGCGTTATGACTAACTTCCCATATTTCTAATACACAACGACTTCTATAACAAGTTACTTTTCAAGATATTAAACTAAAGGTTTCTGCTTCCTGACGTCAATAATTTCATTAATTTTACGGAAGATCAGTGTAAAGGTGATACCGTTCTCATTACACGCCTTACAAAATACATTAACTTTGTCATAATTATCCATCAACGATTTTCAATAGTTCTATGAGAAATGGGAAATAATTATATATTAATAACATAATATTAATAACCAAGAGTTGAACAGTCACGGAAAACTTATGCAAATATATATATATATATATATATATATATATATATATATATATATATATATATAGTAACATACAAATATATCACTTTAACCCGCAAAGTTTGTGATATGACATCGTCTAGAAAATTCCATATCAAAATTCAATGGGACATGAAAAGTTGCAGTCTTAACTATTTATATTCTTCTGCAAGAAGAGCAAATAACTTGGCGAGAAAGTACCAAGAACCTTATATATATATATATATATATATATATATATATATATATATATATATATATATATATTGGCTTATTCTAATATAAGGCCCCATGTATTAGGTTGGAATATAGTTATATGTGCCATGCGTGATACACGCTTAGCCGATTATGTATCTTTCGATGCAGAGTTTTTTTTTCCCGCAATAGGTTGACATTTCTTTCTGTGGTGGGCCAGTTGACATCCAAGGCTATAGAATCCAATCTGTCCTGCTATTTACCTATAACTGGGGGAAGAAGAGGATTCATATCTTTCCCAAGGGAATGTAATGGATTCGACTGGAATTCGAACTCGACTCTCTCAATCCGAGCCGCTATCCATTACTCCACGGTGTCTCCTAGGTTGGGTTATAAGTAATTTTAATTCTAGGGAATCAATTGTAATGGTGATATATCATGCTAACTACGAATCATATGTGGCAGTTAATAAATTTGTAGTAAACTAACATAGGACAATTTTCAACGCAAAATGCAATGAATTGGCAATGAGAAATCTCTACAAATATTTAAATGCAACACTGAAATTCGAAGGCGCGTTGGGATAGTCAAAACATTCATTCCACAAGCAAATGTTTAGAAACAGAAAAAACATCGTTGGAAAAAAAGAAAAGAGTACTGAACTGTTACGTGATATCTGTGCTTCTGTATGTCAGTGAATGCTGGACAATCTTCTCAAAGATGAAGAAGAAACTTGAAGGAACAGAAATATAGTTCTACAGAAGGATGCTGAGGATACCATGGGCCGAACATGTGAACAACAACGAGGTTTTAGAGAAAATGGAAACAAAAGAAAACCTTATACTTACCACCAGGAAGAAACAGTTGAAATTTCTGGGGCACATAATGAGAAAGAAGGGATTGGGAAATATGATACTCACAGGACAGATTGAGACCAAGAGGAACAGGGAAAAACAATGCATAACATACTTAGTGAGTTTGGGTAAATAGATAGCGGGATAGGATTTAAGAGAAATACAAAATAAAATTTATTAAAAACTACAAAGGACAGGGAATAGTTGAGAGCCATGATTGCCTACGTCCTGAAGAGACATGGCATATAAAGAAGAAATCTCTGCAACCTAGTCCAAAAACTTTCCATGAAAGAAACGTACTGTTATACATGTGGTGGGGTTGTCGGCGTATTATTTAGACTTCTTAAAAGGCAATGAAACACCAAATGCACATTTATGTGTCCGTAAAACTTTAGTCAAAAAGTTCTTTGCGTTAGTCAACAGGAAAAATGTTACTCTCCAAGACAATTCAAGATAACAATATAGCAAGAATAAGACAGAAAAAAGTTCGGAACTTGTTTTATCTGTTATAGCCAACCTGACATATTCACCTGACCTTACACCAACAGATTTTTTTTACTTTATTTGATCACTGCAAAATGCTTTGGTGGGAAAAACTTTCTGTAATAACAACCAGATTCAAGAGTTTGTGGAAAGCTGGTGACTTTTATCAAATGATAAGAAAGAGGCAACAAGTCATTGCAAGTAATAGTGAGCATAAAATGTAATTCTACTTTGTTTTTGAACAATAAAGTCATTAAAAGAAAGACAGAAATTATTTATGACTCAATAGGTCACTTGGTTAAGCGAAAAAAACCCACTTAATGTTTTATGAAACAAACCATCTTCACTCATTTTGCATGCATACAGCTTAACCCTGCCTAGGTTGAATTTATTTCTAAATTTTATTGATTTTAAAGTAACTCAAATTCGATTAGAATAACACTAGACTATTTTTTCTTCTTCTTCTTCTTATTATTATATTATAGAGGGTGTGGCAGAAATGCCTCCCACATAATTGTAAGACATTAGTGGCAATGGTATCTTTCTCTAGCTAATATCTTATCATTATGCGGGATTTATTTCTGGGATGTATTTTTGCCACACCCTGTATAGAAAAAAACTTTTACAGCTTCACTGACAAGATTTCACAAAGCAGGGTTAACATGAAGTAACCAACCTGCCACCGAGTTCAGGTTCACATGACCCTCACATCTGCGCCTAGGTTGCAAGTGTGAGACAGAATTATATTTATTATATAAACACCAACTCTAGCAAGGAATTCCACAGTCTAACATATCCCACACGAGAACATAAGATTCACGTCTGGTTGAAGGCTTTGGGGTCACAGACACGCACACTAGACGATGGGAACCGAAGTCTGGACTTGAATAAAATGTAATGTAAAACATGAGAGATTAAGTCTTGTGTTAGCATTTAATTGGTACAATGACAACATTACACACGTATATGGCGTATTCACCAAGTACTGTATCTTTGAATAGTCATTTATTTCGGTCTTTACAGAATTCTTTTAATGAAAAATTTTCAGTTTTCTGGAAAATTGCAGAAGTCATCATAAATAATCCTTTGCTTGGAAAGACAAAAGTTCTGGGAGAATGGAATTATAAAAACGCCAGGGAGATGGCAGAATAAAATAGTAAATTTGGGTATGTCGTTGAGTGGTTAATGCATTAGCATCCCAGCTATACACTTGAAGAGTTGTGAGCAGGAGTCACATAAGAGTGTGGGTGGTGGACACGGCTGGGCGAGTCGCCCCCCCCCCCTGACAGTACATTGCAGATCCTCTTCATGTTGACGGTTGAACTAAGTCTCGTCCCAGGCCGGATGGTTCTTTGCCAGGAAGGCTGATTTACAGTAACGGTTTCCTGGTTCTCAGGTTCGATGTTGACGTGTGTCAGAGAGGTTTCCAAATGATTCTTGAAGCATTGTTTTGTGCCTCTGTAAAGCACACCAGATTATGCCTCCACTCTCAGAAACTGTAACTAAGGTCGGATCAGCAGAGTTACAGTATAAACCACAGTTTGAAAACAGGAGTTAGCTAGCAGATAGGCATGCTCAGAAACAAGGAGCCAACCACGCAGAAAGTTTATATCAAAATAATTTGTCTTATTTTCGCTTAATAAACATTTTATTATTTTCACAAATAGAGTTTTTTTTTTTTTTATAGATAAGCTTATATAAATGCAACAAACCAATATCAATACCTCAAACTATTTTCTACTAATATGACATTAATGTGACACGGGCGGTATTAAATTAAGATTAAAAGGGTTCGTATAGGAACTGGGGAATTGGGAGGGTTAAAAAAGTTAAGATGAAAACATGGATTGAAATATGGAGCAAGGAAAAAAAAGAAATTTTTCCCTTATAAACGAATGAACAAATGGAATTGTTATGAATCCATAAAGCTGGAACATAAACAATGAGATTTTAATCTGTCATATTGAAGGTCGACAAAAGAGAGAATTCTTTGACAGAAAAATAAGTTTTAAACACAAAAGTTTGTTATCGGTAAATTATTGTTGTCGGAAAATGTATTGTTTTGTATAACTGATCACTTTGTTTGAGGGTCAGTGGCGTTTCTCCACAATTAAAAAAAATAACTGATAAGAATATTGATGATTCCTGAGATGCTGTAGAAGTCGGGCGAAATACATATAAACGGATCACATAGTTGAAGCCAGCAATTGGAGCGAGAACCGAGACGCGTCAATAGCGGACGAAGGAGCTGCTGAATAGCACGTGACCTGCTGCCGATACAATTCCCGACCGACTACCTTGTATATGTTTTAACCCGCTCCAATTTTTAAAAGCAAAAGATAAAATGTCACGATAGAGAGTTTAACATGAAGGGTTAATTTTGTTGTATCAACAACTATATAAACCAGTTGAAAATTAACCCAGAGACCTTCTTCGTTATTTGTTATCTTATTTTTATTTTCGCCAGCGGAAGCGTTCTTTGTCCTTTTGTAGCACGGTTCCGCCGCGGCTTGATTCAGCAAAATTCGGACTTCACTGCTCTGTGATCGAATCGGACCGGCTGTGTTATAATTGGTAACCAGTGACCAGGATAAGACCCTGTGTGTCATAATTAATGCTGTGGCTAAGGGCGTAACCCAGGAGAAGCCAACAGAAAGTTAGAATATCAACCTAAGGACACTAAACTGTGTGATCAAACCGAGAAGAGTGAAGAAGGTCATTTCGTTGAAGGAGTAGAACTAAAGGACTTTAGTCATTATAAGGTTCTAAAACTTCCCGGATATAGAATTTTTTTGTAACTGGATTTTGTCGGATTGTTTCTCTTCTACAGTGAGATAGTTAGCTAGACAGAAAAAAATGGGCGAGAATAGATTGGATGATGGGGCCGACTGCTCTATAGAAGAAAAAGAGGTGAACAAGTCTCAGATATGGGATAAATTTAAAAACCTGTTTGGAGAACTCAGGGTACAAGTGTATAAAGGGGACCCGGGAGAAAGAACTGGTTAACGGCTCATCTACGAGCTGTCAGAGGTAACGACGGCACTGTTGGCATATGCTGCAGCTGAGGGGGTCGGTCTACGAGATCACAGCGGGCTACCTAGCGAGGGACCATGGATTAGCTGACTTAGAGAATCTGCTAATAAAATGATATGCAGATGAGGAACGGCAATAGAGACCACGGTGAGCCTCGTTAATCTCATCCAGACAAGGGAATTGGGAACAAGGGTGACGAAATTGTCGACCATAGCTTTCCCTGGGGATGTAAGGGAAAATGCCGCAATTCAGGTCCAGTTAGCGGATTTGTTCGTGAATACGCTTAAAAAATGAACGCATCAGGCGCGACGTGATTAAGAAGATCCCATTTAGGATGTCAGTCGCTATAGATCTGGCCAAAGACAGTGTGAAGGTATGGGAAAAGTCGTGACATAGTGGAACGCAGGTTCAGGGTCGGTGAAATTTAGACAGCAGGACGAATAGGGGAAAGAAATCTCCCCACGTGGAATAAGAGCATAAGACGAGAAAAGGACCAGTCGGAGTTCCCATTAGGAAAGCATGAACATTGGGATATGGCTTCTATAAGCCCACACCTGGCAGATATGGGTTAGTCTGCTGGACTTGTAATCATGAAGGTTATAGGGCAGTAGATTGTCTGAAAAAGTTGAACCTGCCACTGGATTTTGACGAGCCAAAATGCACTAGGTGTGGGCAAAACGGACATCAGACCAAATGGTGTGGATTTAAAAAAAAAAAAAGTGACAGTATCAGTAGTGATTGACACTTACATAAAGCTACCTCCCAGGAGGGCGATGTCAGGTAGATGTAAGCAGGTAGCAAAAGGATAAATTGGGGAAAAGAATTTTCAAATAACCCCTGTGGAGAAATATGACCCTGAAGAAGTGGTTTTGTGTGAAACAGTGATGGAAGCAGTAGAGATAGTACCTATAATGTTGTGCAATCTGGCCAACAAGATAGTAAAAACAATAAAAGGGGAAAAGGTGGGAAGGGCTCTACCAATATGATGCACAAAGCAGGTGATATATGATGAACAAAGGAACATAATCAGGTAGGGGAAGTAAGAAATAATGGCCCCTGAGAAGTTTAAGGCCATAATAGACCACTGGTGGAGGAGGCAGTTAAGGACATGCTAGAATTAGGAATGATTGAGAGGCCTGAATCTCCCTGGAGTTTCCCCATAATAGTGGCAGATAAGGAGTTGAGGCACAGATTATTCTGTGTCAATTTTAGAAAGCTGAATGCTATCACAAAATCACTGTCAGTGCCCCTTTCATTGATAGATGACATCTTGGCCCTTCCTTAACATCAGATTTGAAGTCAGCCTATTGGCAGGTAACACTCAATGAGGCAGAATGTGAAAAGGCCATGTTTGCATGCTATATGGGTTTATTTCAGTTTAGGGTCATGCCATTTTCCAGCAGCTGATGTCAATAGTGTTGAGCAAAATGAAGGGTTTTGTCATGGCCTATTTGGATATTTTAGTGTTCTCTGAAACACCAAAGGATCATTTCGACCACTTGAGACAGGTATTAGGACAGTTAAGGAGACATGGATTGTAGTTAAAATTACTAAGTGTCAGTTCCTGAAAGAGGAAACAAAGTATCTGGGAGTCGTAATAAATGAAGATGGGATTAAGCCCGATCTGGACAAGGCAGGGGTAAGAGAAATGTCTGAGCCAAAAATGGTGAGGCAGGTAAGCAGGTTCATAGGAACCATAGGCTAGTACTGACAGTTCATTCCAGCATTTTCTAGGCTGGCTACCCCTATGATAGCATTGACCAAAAAGTATGCTAGGTTTAGGTGGACAGAGGACTGTCAGAGCATTTGACAGCCTGAAGTAGCAGCTGACTGCAATACCTTTATTAACGTATCCAGTCCTTAGTAAGCTGTTGACCCTCTACACAGATGCTAGTGATCAGTGTATTGGAGCAGTCTTTACTCAGCCATGCCCAAACAGGGATGGTCAAATGTCCGGTGTACCAAATAAAGTACCAGTATACTTCCCATCCCATAGACACCCTAAAATGCAGCAGAGGTGGCCAGTGATAGAGTAAGTGGCATACACCATTATGTATACATTGCAAAAATTAGATTACTACATGAATGGGGCAGTAGTTATTATCAAGACTGACCACGAGCCAATCCAATACTTGCTGGAAGCTGCATGGACTAACAAAAAGATCCAGCAGTGGGCACTGAATTTGAGTGGGTACAATTGTAAGATAGAATACCTAACCCTGTAGAATAATATATGCACAGATTTGCTGTCAAGAACCACAAAACAGGGTAGAGTCAAGTGTACATAAGAGGGCCTACCAGATACAGGTAATCAACTCCAATACATTAAAGGACTGTCCAGTATTGAAGAGGCCACACAAGTTGTGGCTGATCTTTACTGGAAAGAAGCAATAAGGGAGGTTCAGGAAGACAGTGAGATAGTTTCCCTCAGAGCAAAAATAGAGGCAGGTAATACCTTTAAACTTGCAGTGCATAGCAAAATGCTATATTACCTCTCGGGGAAGGATGAAGAGGTAAGGCTTAGATTATATGTGCCTATAGAGCTGAAAGCCAGAATATTGGAACAATATCATGAGAAACTTAGTCACATGGGAATCGATAAAATCTGTGATCTGATAGCAAGAAACTATTATTGATCTGGGTTATATAACGAGGTCACCAACTATGTACAGGGCTATGTGATGTGTCAGGTCTAGAGTATAAGGCAGAAAACAGCCCCACAGTTGGAGACAGATGTCCCCAACTTCTCCTTTGCAAGAGGGAGTAAGGACATGTCAACACTGTATGGGGAGGGCCCCAAGGAGAAATTTATACATATTGAGTTTTGTAGATTGGCTGACAGATTGGCCCAAGGCATATGCGATACCTGGTAAAAGAGCCCAAACAGAGTCCGACTTGATACTGACAGAAATACTTCCTAACTATGGGGCCCCGGTACAACTGGTTACAGACAATGGACCAGAGAATGTAAATAAGATAATGAGCGAAGCCTTGATGAGCCTAAATACAGTACATGTGACCACTTCCCCATACCATTCACAGAGTAATTTCATATGACCTGAGGTGATATATTGGCTAAATTGGCAAAGGATAACACCAAGAATTGGGACCTGTATTTCATGAAGGTCTCAGTGGTAGTGATGCTTACTACAAATGAGACCTCAAAGTTATCACTATACTATATGCTATTCAGACGAAAGGTGGTTTTGTCAGTAGATGATATGTTAAAGCAAGACCACTACAGATTGATAATAGAATGACAGCATAATTTGTTTACTCAGGCCAGAATGGCAATAAAACGGGTACAAAAGAAGAGAAATAAGAAGGAGAACAAAGGAGGTAGAGTTATCGGGCTGGAGATCCTATGTTCTACAAGATTCGTCTGAGAGAAGGAAAATTGGACCAGAGGTGGGAACCCTATTATAGAATATTGGAGCAGACAGGGCCAGTGTCCTTTGAAATCTAGGACCAACGAATAAGAAGGGCTCATGTCAATAACCTCAAATTGGCTGAGGTAGATGATTGGGAAGTGTGATGACGTTCTCCACTTGTCCGTCATTCGTTGCACCTGTGATGACATCTGTGATCAGTTGTAACTGCATATACACCCAACTCACTATGTTCACAGGTTTGTCTTCTTGGCCATGATCACATTCAACAAAAAATAATAATGATAATTGTCTTTGGGAGTTAACAACATGATTTCCCACTTAACTGTGCGATCCTTCAGCTTAGAAAAGTGAAGTGCTATCTTACTAAATTCTAGCCACAGAAAAAAAAAAAAAAAAAAAAAGCACCTTTACATTCACTGCCTGTCACTTCAGTCACTGCTGATTCTTCACTCCAGGCTGCTTGGCAGCTACCAACTTCTGGTCTTCTTTACAAGTTCAAAGATCATGGTATTTCTGGATGAAGTTTTTTTTTTTTTTTTTTTTTTTTAACCAAGTCAGTTTTTCTTATCAAATTGCAAAATGAAAGTTGTCTTAAACGATCACTCTTCTAGATCATTTTACATTAACGCAGATATCCATCAGAGCTCTATCCTTGAATCTATGTTGTTCCTAATTTACAACTATTTACTCCTGTCTTAACAGTAAGTCAGATCAGTTTCATAAGGCAAAATTGGCAGCTGATCGCAAAAAATGACCTACAATCTGTTGTTAACTGGGATAAAGAATAGCTTGTTAATTTTAATATCTCTAAAATAAGACTGCTCTCTTTTAATCATCTGAATGAACCTTTTTTGACTTCCATCCATATGACTGATGCTAACCTCCAAGAGAGTGACTCATTGTGCCTTCTAAAGCTAATATTTTCCACTAACATGAAGCAGAAAGTTTATATTGAATCAACTGCTAGGAAAGTTGGTTCACTATTTTATTAGACAGTTTTTCTCTTTATAAGTCTACTATTCATCCAATCTTTGAATATTGCTGCCACACCTTTTCTGGTACTTCTGCTATATATTTAGAGGTTCTTGATAAAATACAAAGAAGAATCTGCAACGTTATTTGTCTAGACCTGATATCTCAGTTTCAGTCATTTTCTCACTGCCGTAATGTACCTTGACTATGACTTATCTATAAATACTTTCAAGGTAATTGTTCTGATGAACTTTCCTCTATGGTACCTAAACTTTATGAATTTAAGTGCAGTACAGGATTGATGTCTAGGGAAAGTCTTAACATTTTACAGTTGAATTGGCTAGATGTAACCATAAGTTCTATGCTAACAGTTTTTTTCTCTTGCACTTCTAAGTTGTGGAAATTCTCTCTTGGTTTCTTGCTTCCCAGTCAACTTGATTTTCAAAAATTTAAATGCAATGTCAATCATTACCTTGTCTTTTTAATTCATTTTCTTTTATTGTTCTCTTTAATAATTTTTTTTTCATATTCTCCCACACTCAGTAATTCTTTGTGTCTTAGTGGCTTCATTGCCTTGCTTGCAATGAAATAATTTAAAAATAAACAACAATAATATCAACACATCAGTATCTTTAAACACTTTAAAGACAAACTGAAATTGTTGCTTTAATCTTCAAGACATTCACTGTCTTTGGTCATTTTTCCAATAAATTTTTTTCTACAAAAACCCATGTGAAAAAAGAAAATATGCACAAATAACTTCCCAAAATTATTCAAAACGTTTTTAACATTAAAAAGATAAAAAAAAGACCTGCAAAATATATTCTGTACAATATGTCTATACACAAACCAAATTTTTTTTTTTTTTTTTATTGAATAACAATTTTTTTTTTCTTTCTCATTTGAATATTCATACAGATCATAATATTTGAACTCACCCTAAAAATAATGTAACTCAAAATTATAAATTATTTTTTTAATTTTTATTTATTCTTTTAACTTTTTCAATTACTTTTAAATGCCTATGAACAAGAATGTATAAAGCAATTTTGAATGAGACTGATTTTTTTTAAAGCTAATGGTTATTCAATGGGAAAGAAGTGTGAAATACCTGGTGTAAGAAGATTGAGGAGGAGGAGGCAAAGAATGAGGGTCAGGGAAGAAAGGAAATAGTGAATAAAAAAGAAAAGAAAAGAAATTGTTGAATTTATATGAACCATGAGAGAACTGAGTTTTGCTTGGTTTCTTTAGAAAAAAAACTCTTTGAAACAAAAAAAAAAAAAAAAACATTTCTTTGATTGTTCCTTCATGAAATCTGTTCATTTTAAATATTGATAATAAATCTTGAAATAGCCAATTAGAATGACCCAATTCATTAAAAAAAAAAAAAAAAAAAAAAAACTAAGTCTTTGAGGCACAATTTGATGCCATGCATTTACATGAGCAACCAGCCACAGGACAATCACTGTGATCTCTGAAAAAAAAAAAAAAAAAAAGTAGTTTTAGATCTACAATTAAAATTTCAAGAAAGTTAGAATCAAAAACATTTTTATATCAATTGGTGAAAATATACAATTGTTTAATAAAATATAGCAATTATTTTTTACATTCAAGCATAAATATTCATGTTATTTTCATTGCAAATACTCATTGTACTGAAAGTATAGCATAATTGAGCCATTTCTAAAGAAGTAAAGGATTTTTATTTACTAATCCAACAGATTTTATCACTTTAAATGTTATTTTTAATGGATATCGATATTTGAGTAGACACTGTTTATTCATTAAATAATATATTTATTTTCATCTACCAGCATAAATATTTGCGAAATCCTATTAAAGAAAAATATATGCACTCCTTTAAGAATCCATCACTTTAGAAATTTGTTTGCATGTGGATATGAAACTGAGCAGATATGAAATTTTGAGAGTCCATGACGAGAAGGATTTTGCTTAAAGGCACAATTCAGCCTTGCTTGACCAGCAAAAGTTCTTTATGGCCAAGTTGGTTAAAACGTATTGGATCTAACAATGGTTCCATCTACCTAGGGAGCTGTAGGTTTGAATCCTACTGGAGAGCACATATTTTTCTTCAATAAGATTTCATGAATATTCAGATGGTGGATGAAAATAAATAAATAGACTGTTTAATAAATAAATGAAGCAGCTACTCAAATATGGATATCCATTAAAAATAACATATAAAAGTGAAAAAATAGTCACTTGACTACTCATCTTTGGTTTTAACATTATAAAAGCTTTTTCATAGCCAAAGTATTGATATATAACATTCTTTATATTGTTTTTAAAATCAAGCACTAATATTGTTTTTAAAAACAAGCACTAATTATAAAAACATATTTTCTATCTAGTTAGTATGATTATCTTGGTAATATAATCAATTTTACAATGCAGTGTGGTTCAAGTAGCCACTTTACTATTTAATATACTTTGCACAATTTTAGTGCCAACAGCTGCTTTACAACAACACATTTCTCAAACTTCTTGGGAGGCTTTATCAAAATGAAAATTCTCAAAGTTTTAAATATTTTTTTTTCTTTGTGCCTTTTCAAATGTTGTTTATATCTCTGAATATATGATATCTGAAAGGTCTTATTTAGAAGAGTATTTAATTTTTAAATGAAACAAGTTATTAAAAAATAACAATCCTCCTCTCAGCATACAACATAGCTTGCTTACTATAGTTGCTTGTAAATGATACTCCTCCCCCCAAAACAAGCACACACTTCTCTTGCTTGCAATAGAGATTCACAAAGACTGAAAATAACAGAAGTAATGAATCTAATACAACTGTAGAATAAGAACTTTTACTAAAGTAGGACAGGTTCAGCTCAGTTACAATGTTTGAAAACTATTGTTTTTTTTATTAATAAAAACATGTTTAACTAAAAAACACAAGTTTTTATTATATGTAGTCATTAGGAAACATTTCAGTCAGAAATATACAGAAAACTAAGAATGATTAGACTAAGCTAAAAGCAATACAAATTTAAAAGTTTTTCTATTCGTACTGTGCATGTACTTATGATATATGCATACACAGAATAAATCATTTATCAACAGAAAATATGCAAACAGTACTACACTATCAAATTATATATGACAACTCAAAACACAAATAAAAGCATATATAGAGAATAATAAAAACAGTACCAGCTTACGATTATAACTCAAAAATATGTAATCTTTGCCTCAAAGAGAAAAGTGACTGTTACCTTTCCTTATCAAAACAAACTGCTAAACAAAAACATCAGAACTGATTTCTAAATGTGGACATGAAAATTAAAATCTTATTCAATACGTACAATCATGATAATCAAAATGACTAAACACACATATCACACACACACACACACATATATATATATATATGTATAAAAATCACAGTAAAAAAAGTAAAAGGGGATAAATTCTTTTTTTTCTTAAAAAATGTTTTAAAGCAAACTTCATTTTATTAAATCTTTCTGATATCATTTTTCTTAAAAATAAAAATTTTAAAAAAGCATTCAGAAACTTTTCAATTCTATAACATTAAGTGATGATTCTGTTATTACACAAGATGCCTTTAGTAACAAATATATAAGAATACAATGCTTACTTACTTGAACCAATCCATGACATGGCCTGCATGTCCTCCATGACGGCAAGATTGACACCAAGTGAACCAATTTTCAAATGGAGATGTTTTAGTGTCTGAATTTATAAATTATGACAGAAAGTGTACAATATACAATGACTCTAATAGTATTATACAATGGCAACACAAAAGATAATAAACAGTTAAAGATGTAATGTAACTCACAATAGGCCAAAATTAAGAGATTGGTTTTTAAAGTATTGAATATGACCAGCCAGTTTTTTCCCCCTCATTGAGCTGTTAAAACCATGTCAGAGGAGAGATCAGCTACCAAGTCCATCTAGAGTTTTGGAGGTATACCCATATACCATTGTATCATCAGCATAGATTTTCACAAATGATTGTAGTATACTCTTAGGCTGATCATTTATGTAAAGCAGAAAGAGTATTGGATCTCAGAGGACTGACTGTTGACAACTATCTTCAGGGAACTAGCCATTAGAAGGACTCTTCCAGTCATTCCATAGCTAGAGTGTGCAATGACCCATTATATAACACCTTGTCAAAGGCCTTTGAAATATTTAATGTGATCATCCTGGAGATATATTTGTTGTCTAGTTCCTCATTGATTCTGTTAATAAGAACAGTTAGGATATCAGCAGTGGATCAAGCCAATTGAAATCCATACTGCTTGTATCTCAGGGGATTGTTTCTATTGAGGTGATCAACAACATTCTTGTTGATTATAGCATCAAAAAGTTTGCTAATAACACTGAGGCTAATTGGACTATATTGAGATGGGTATGAGTGCTCGCCTGTATTCTTGAAAACAGGGCATACGCAGAATTAAACTGCCTTTAATCTGTGGAAATTACTTGTGAGCTGCCTTGTCACTGCTACTACTACTACCAACACTACTACTCTTTTGGAAAACTGCTTGATTTACTAGTATCCTATTATAACTGTGCTTGTTCCTCCCTTTGTTAGTTGCACGACCATTACACACTGACAATATCTCATAAATAATGGACTATTCCGTTTTGAGCATGTGGAAAGAGGAGAAAAGACACTATTTGGTTTCAATAAGAAAATTAAACAAAGAAAGAAAGAAAGAAAGAGGGGAAGATAGAAGTGTTGAATGTCTCCTGCCAATACCTCATAAATAATGGACTATTCTTTTTTGACTGTGGGAAGAGCAGAAAAGACACTATTTGGCTTCAATAAGAAAATTAAACAAAGAGGGGAAGATAGACATGTTGAATGTCTCCTGCCAATACCTCATAAATAATGGACTATTCTGTTTTGATCAGATGGAAAAACAAAATATATATCAAGCTACCTGGTTTCTGTGAGAAAATGAATGAAAGAAAGAAGGTAAAATAGAAGTGTTTCACAGCTGAAGGTAATTAATAAAATGGGAATAATACTTCCTAATGGCTAATAATTACTGATTAGTTAATTCTTCTTTGTTAATATTTATTGTCTCACCCCCAGTCAGGACATGACTCAAAGCCATTGTTCAACAATAACAAACTGAATGATACCATAACATTATGGCTTGTAAACTACAAGTGGTCAAAAAAAAAAAAAAAAAAAATTATTTTCCCACAAAACCTAAAGACAAAAGGTGAAATCTAGAATACAGAATAACAATAGCTAATTAAGAATATATCCACTATTTAAAATACAATCTACTTACCAAGTGACCCTTCAATAGAAAATGCCCCAGAAGCTGTACCCAAATTTTTCAGGCAAAGAGCACATCTCGGCAGTGGATTACGACAGTGAGGGCAGCAGGATACCTAAAATCACATCAATAGAGAAAATAAATTCTCTGAATGAAGATTAACCCTTTAAATTTATAATACATTTCAGGAAGAGGAGAAATAAATGAGACTTTTTTTTAAAAATCTTATTCAATCAAAGATAATTTTGCCCCCTTCCTAAAGTCTTTACAAAATGTTTATCTTCCAAATACAAAAACAGTTTATTAAAATATAAATGAATAAATTCATGTATACAAGAAAATAGCAAAAACAAACATGACAGTGACGTGAAATGAAGGACTTTCACATCCCCTGCATAACGATCTTTTTCTTGTACAGAAACTTGGAGATGGTGAATGTTGAATGAAAAAATATGGCAATATTTGAGGGTTGTAAATTTTGAAGTGAGAGTGAGTGGGACCTTCAGAAGTTGATAGATGGATATAATTATAGTTTGTTACAAAATTTCAGTAAATAATCATTATTTTATTTGTATAACAGGAAATTATCTAAATCTTAATCTATTTGTTTATGCATATAACATTCACAATGTAAGAGAAAACTAAAGCTTTGTTATTATAGTTAAATTACTGTAAACTCATATTTTCTTACATTTATCTCAAAGTATATTTAGTGAAAATATGAAAAAAAAATATAAGATAAAAATTTACAATATACAAACAAAATACATCAATTTCATATCCATAGTTACATAAGACAATTTTCTACATATGTTTAAAAGAGAATTTACCTTGACATGTTTAGCAGTATTACTGGAACGTGTCCAACTCTGCTGTTTGTTCTTCATTAACGGTTGCACATTACGAGAGACAGACTTACGACAAGAGTGGCAGCTGACAAATACTTCAGAATGAACATGATTCACAGAATCACTACCTTGCCATACAATATCAAACAAGGCCCTGAAAAAAAATTATATAATACAAATGAATACACTTTCATTATATATATATATATAATGTAGCTGGCCACTCATTTTTGAGGATACCTATCTATTAGGGTGGCTAGCCAATCCCTATTGCATATGCCCACTCAGGCACATTTGTGTTTGTTCAACACTCACAGAGCCAACCTGTGGTTTATACTGCAACTATGCTGAGCAGACCTTAGTTACAGTTTCTGGAAGAGAGTGTGTTATCTAGCGTGATCAACAATCTGAACAAGGCCAGCACACTTAAACCCTCGGTCATGATGACTTGTAACTTTGTACCAGCACAGCAATCAACGGCTCCCAAGAGTTCCATCTACACAATTTCACTCACAAGGCTTGGGTCAACCCGTGGTATGGTTTTCAGGCACTTTCCAAAGGTGCCACATGCTGGGTTCAACCACTCCAGACTGATAACATCAGGAAATCTACTTTGTGACAAATCAACTGTGGTGAGATTCAAACCCGGGTCTCATTGTCAAAAAACAAACCTTCCAACCACTTGGCCCTGCGCCCATGTGTATGTGTGTGTATATATATATATATATATATATATATACACATACAAGGGCTGTCCTTCACAGTAGTCCACTTCTGATGTCACACACTTTATCCAGCATCGTTTCCATTGAAAGAAGTATTCCTGGAATTACATTTTGGGATAGTGATCAGCTACCTCCTTGCATTCTCTTGGATTGCCTCAACATCTTGAAATCTTGTTCCTTTTAAATGATTTTTTTAAGAGGAAAATGTCACAAGGTGTGAAATCTGAGGAATATGGAGATTGTCGGACCTGGGGAATCTCGTGCTTGACCAAAAACTACTGCACAAGCCATGGTCACAAATGGAACCTCTGATACGTGATGAGACAACCACACTCTACACACTTTCCTTCCAAGCACAGTCATAAACAACAATGTAAGTGAGCAAGAATGTTATAACTTAGGATGTGCTTGTAACAGAGTTCAAGTTCAATCTGTACCAAGCAGTTTCACTTTGCATACTTTAGCTCCATTACCATAGCAACAGTCCTGATACATTTGATCAGTCCTTGTATATATATATATTTGTACCTGAAATGTAAACAAAGAAATCTTAAAGTAATTTCTTCTTCTATGTACCTTGTCCCCTAAGGATGTGGGTGATCATGGCTCTCCACAATTCCTGTTATTTGTAGAACTTAGACAATTTTTTTCTATATCTTTTAATCCCTGTTCTGCCAACCATTTACTCAAGCTCATTAGGTAGGTTGTACACTGCTTTCCTCTGTCTCTTTTGCCTTCAATATGTCTAATGTCAAATTTTCCAAGTCCCCTTTCTCCATTATGTGCTCTGGAAGTTATTCCTGATGCTACATATGTATCTTTTTGTTTCCATTTTCTTTAAATCTGATTTATTTTTTGCATGTTCAGTCCATGGTATTCTAAGCATCTTTCTGTAGAACCATATTTCTATTGTCTCAAGTCTCTTCATTATCTGTGATAAGATTGTCCAGCAGTTACTACCATATATGGGAATTAAATGAGTTTTTAATCAGATATTATATCATTATACATTATCAGAACTTCTTGATCTCTAAGCCAATCAACATTAATTTCACTGTTATAAAGAACCAAGGATATAAGAGAAACCCCTATCTGATCAAGCATGCTTTAGAACATCAGAGCCCAGCAAGATACTATTTACCCTTTTAAGGAAGGCACATCCTTTCATTCAGATTTTCTTGAAAGTCCATATCTACTCAATTTTATATCCAAAAGATAAACAAAGCCATTTTCTAAAGAATTAATGAATTAATTTATAATCTGACATTTTTATTACTTCAAACACTTTTAGTGGATACCCATGTTTGAAATATTAGGTTGGTGCAAAAATAATGACGTTTTTGACGTTAAAAAATACGTCAAAAAACGTCATTATTTTTGCACCAACCTAATAGATACCTCCTTTTTTAAACAGTATGTATTACATCTACCAGCATGCACACTCAAGAAAAAGACATGCATGTTTGAACTCTGCCAGAGAGCTCATTTCCTTTTATTAAATTTTCTCAAGTGCATAATAAACACAGTTTTAAAAAAAATGGGACGTCTATTTCAAACACTGGTATTCTCTAAAAGTGACATTTGAATATATATATATATATATATAGATAATATTAGTGGTAAATATACATATATATGCAAAATCCACAGGTGCACATATACACATGTATATTTAGAATAAAAAATTTCCGAGAGGATAAAATCCAGGTAGAACTCAATGTCCAGGACAGAGTAAGGATATAATATATATATAAAGTTATACATAGACAGCAAATATTCATCCAAACAAGTTTCATTAACTTCAACCAACAATATGTCACTGTTTTATAAATTTTATGTATTTTTAGTTTTCAAATAAGATGTATATTATGGTCAAAACTGGATAACCTGTCTGAAATTCATGTTTGTTCTGTCATTTTTGTTCAAGTACTTTCAAGAACTTTCTCAGTCATTATCAATAACCACATGCAACAACAACTTATTTGAAAATTGGAAAAATACAATAAAAACAGACAGCTAAATTTAACAAAATTTGTATATATGTACACACACACACACACGTGTGTGTGTGTGTGTGTGTGCATGTGTGATTCTTATGGTGGCTGAGTAGTTAGAATGTTCACTTTCTAACCATGAAACCTAGGTTTGAATCTCATCAGGGTCAATTTGTCAGAGAAGTTACTTCTTGATGTTATCTACCTGGGAAAATGATCCCAGAAGATGGTACATTTAGAACTGCAAGTTATCCGAGGCCTTGTGAGTGAAATTGGGGAGACAAAACCATTAGGAAGCCATCAATGGTTGTGCTAACATGAAGTTACAAATCAATGGGACTGAAGGTTTGTGTAGACTGCCTTATTCAAAAAAAACTGATCACACCTGATTATGCATTCTCTCCCAGAAACTAATGTTTACTTGGCATAGTTACAGTATAAACTACAGGAGGGTTTCCATTGGTTGAGAAAGCATCTGTAATAAGGTTTGGCTAGCCATTAAAGGTATGAACACCAGTTATACTGTAATAAAGATCCAAAACATTACACAAGCTATCATTTCAGATTATACTATCATTTTAAATAATTTTCAGACAATTTTACCTCATAGTTGATGTATAGAAATTGGGTAAATTGGATTGATTTATATCTTTATCTGCAGAACTACTATATTTGGTGATACATAGGATGCTACACAAAAGAAGAAAAAAAGCTCAAAAATATTTTCCAGGTTTTATATCCGAAGTTAAAGTCACTGGTAGATTAATGTTTACCCAGATAGACTACTAATATTTGTACCAAGAATAACTTTTCTAATTGGAAGTTGTAGTCAGTTTCTTCTTGCTTGTAATAAAGTTCCCTAATTTGTTTTCTTCAACCAACAGAGTAGTGTAAGTCAAACAATCCAACAACACATGTCTCCTGCTCACTACTACTGTCACACTCCTCCTCTATCACATCTTTAAGCACTCTTTATAGATTGAATGACAGTTGAAGTTTGCACAGGTGGAAAGAGAGTCTCATGAAGGTATCTGACTCTAAGATCTATCATCTTTAAATATACAACTCATAAAACTACCATTTTCTTTTGGGGAATATTTTACATGCAAGACACATCTGAATCTATTGTCATCCATTTTTTCTAGCGTTACAGAAGTTACTGACCAATAAAAATCATGGAAGATCTGTACTATTATATGAGGATACAGACAATCAAACCATTGTGAAATGTAGACTATTAAAGAAAGTCTCTGAATTTGACATCTCAAATGGAGAGATGTCATGAGCAACAAAAATAAATGCATTTTTCATGAATTTTGTCCAACTGCCTCTTAAAGTGAGATTTAGGAAATTTTATCACAATAAATGACAAAAAATGTCATTACATGTACTTTTCATACCTTTGCTTCCATAGCTTCCATTGATTTAATAGGCTCCGGTATCTGAAAATGAAGTGAAAAATTTGATCATGTAAAGAATATTAACAACTACTTAGATCAAATAATATTGAAACATTATTTTTCTTTTTTGACTATTATTCACCTAATACATGGGTCAGCTACCTTTTGAAGAGAGTGGGCCAGAAAGATATGTAGTGTCTTGGACAAATGCCATGACATCAAATGTACTATAATAAATTGACTTGACCTCAGATAGTTCCCTCCAGAAGGCTGCCTTAGTTTGGAGGTTTAAAGAAAATATTGAAGTTAATGTTATATTATTTAAACAAGGTTCCTTATTTTACTGCAGGAATAACAGGATAACCACTAACACAAACAACAAAAAATGCAAATTCCTTACTACAAACAAAATACGCTGAGAAATGGCAAATTATTTAATGAGTCACTTGTTTCTGCTTATTGTTCAATAACTTCTTAGGTGAAATGTTTGTTGATTATAGGAACAAACATCATTCAAGCGGTCATCACCCAACCTTATTCTTAACCAACTTTTAGCATATTTAAAAAAAAGTTGTTCCCAAGCATATGTACTTCCAAATAATGAGGCCATCATTTTTGCATTATTCAATAGCCTTTTATATTTTCCACTTGGCAAAACATATTTCTTGTAGAACTTTGATTTAAAAACTTTGTTGCACTGTAAGTCAATTAACTCCAACTGATATTTTTCTGCTACTTGCTCCACAAATGAATGAGATAATTAATATCCAGGTTTTAACTTGGTGAGCCATACAAAAATCCTTCAAGTGTCAGATGTAGCCGAGAAGCCAAGGGGTTGCTGACCCTGACACAGCCCAAGATCAACTGAAGGTAGAAAGTTACTAAATGAGGTTGTTGTAAGGGCATTACAGGGAGGGACCAAGTAATGCATATTATGAGGATATATATAGACTAAATAACAGTTGACTCTAGACTTGAAGTATTTAAGATTGTAGTATTCAGGGAAGCATGTTCCCAGGAGCCTGTTCCACAATGCATGTTCCCAGGAGCCTGTTCCACAATATTGACATTCAATATTGTAAAACCATAGACTTCAACCTGGCTAAAAGAAGAGTCAAAGTTTAACTGATGTTTTAAAAAATTAAACTCCAAAAAGTAGACAGCAAATAACATTTATTTATGTCAGATTTAAGGTGACTAGATAAAATAAATTTCTGTTTTTTGTGCATTGTTAATCCTCTGTTGTATATATTTATCCTCACAAATCAGATAATAGTTTTATAATTGAAAATCCAATATTTAAATGATTATAATAGAGTACAAAAGGTAATTATATATATATATATATATATATATATATATATATATATATATACATATACACATACACACATACGTATGTATAAACCACTAAAGAGATTTATAAGTTTTGTTCCAGAATCATTTGCTGCATAATTATTAAATTAGAAATAATTATCAAATTTTTGTGCAACTTGCTGTAGCATAAAAACAACTTTATTTCATTCAAATTCATGTAAAAATCTGATAAGTATTTCTAATATTTATGTAGCAAATTATTCTGAAACAAAACTTATAAATTTCTTTAGTGGTTTATACACATGTATGTGCATATAGAGCCTTTTGTACTTGATTATAATCATTTAAATATTGGATTTTCAAGTATAAAACTATTATCTGATTTGTGAGGATAAACATATACAACAGAAATTACAGCAGAAATTTATTTTATCTAATTGCCTTAAATTTGATATAAATAACTATAACCTTTGTTTTTAAAATGATCTATTTACTATCAGAGCTAGATTAAACAAATGAAATATTGTGTTAAAAAATGATAAAATGCTGGAATCTAAGTTATAATTAAAAACTTATGAAGTATATCTATAATATGTTATATCCATCATATAATTTAAACTTAAATCATACATCTTGTGATGAAAATAAAATATTAGCATTAAAAGGACAAACATTGAGCATTGCCATGCTATAGATGGTCCTATAGTACCTGTTCATTTTTGACCCCAAAATAGCAAATAATAAATATCTCAAATATAAAACAAATTTTATTAATAGAAATATATCATTTATGGGCAATTCTATATACATTTTAACAGCAAGTAAAGATCTCAAAGGGAATTTCATAGAAATGTCATCTAACTATTTATTAAACAGTCCTTTATTTTTAAATTAATTTAAATCTTATATGAATAATTATATTAAAAAAATGTTTAGGTCGAATTTAATGAGTGAAATTTTCATTGAGCTATTTTTTCTTTTATAATTGGATGTGGTCACATTAACCTACATCTTTAAAACCAGTATTTCTGATGTTCAGCATTGAAATACTGATTTTAGAAAGTGAATCACACTAAGAAGCTTTAAGCATCACCTTGTAAAACAGTTTCTAACAATTCATTTTATAACATAGAAATGCATTTATAACAATAAAATTATACTGTTCCAACTTTTATATTTGCATAAACTTATCTGCCAGTTATTATCTAAAATACCCCCACATTGAACACAATAATTGGCTTCCTCTGTATAAAATATACATGTTTTAAAATAATACATTGTTATAAGAGGTTATTGTTATCCGAAAGACCCTGTTCTAAACCATTCACAATAAGCGGCTTCCTCAGTATAGACATAAACGTATTAAAGTAACACATTATCATAAGAAGTTATTCTTATCTAAAAGACCTTGTCCCAGAGTGATCACAATAAGTGCCTTCCTCTGTATAGACACAAATGTATTAAAATAACACATTATCATAAGAGGTTATTCTTATCTTAAATAACTTGTCCCAGAGTGATCACAATAAGCAGCTTCCTCAGTATAGACATAAATGTATTAAAGTAACACATTATCATAAGAGGTTGTTATCATCTAAAAAACTCTGCCCCAGGGTGATCACAATAAGCGGCTTCCTCTGTACAAGTATCTTCCACTTAGTAAGAAATACATGGGTGACCGAATAAAGAATGTTAGATAAAAATTTATTTGGTAACGAATGTTAGATAAAAAATTATTTTCTAGTCAGACTTGATGCTTAATCCTTGTGTCAGATTTCTTGAATTAAGGTTAGTATGCTATTCTTGCAAACCTTGCTACAGAGTTTGTTTTTCACAGGTTGTTCTAAGGTTGTCTAACAAATATCTAAACTGACACTTTATTTTCTTTAGGATACTGTAACAATATTAAAATAGTCTATTAACCCAAAAACACATAAACTGTTGCAATATCTACAATGTTTTGTCAGCAATATTGTCATATTATGAATCATTGCTGATCATTGTCTACTGTATTTAAGTTTTACAGTTGTCAGACAATACATTTTTCATTTCATTTTTATTCTCTATTGTTACGTAGTACAAAGAAGAAAGCAAGGATAGAATAACCTTTTCTTAAGGCTTTACTGAACTTAATTCACAGCAGTCAGTAATCAACAAAGGAAAGAATTCAGAATGAAAAGGAAGAAGAATGCAGCTTTTAAAGAGGAAAGGGAACGCGTGAAAAGTCACGTGGACAAGAAAGTTAGTTTCCTTTTTTTTTTTATGAAAATATAACATTCTCCCCCACTTGCAAAAGAGATTGAAAAAGTTTTATAAATCCAGTTGTTGGATTGGTCTATGAATCCTGCTAGACCGGCGTGGAAGTAGTTCACCACTGGAAGAGACAGACCTCTGAGAAGGCTGACTTTCAGGATTCTGGCTATTATTCACAGATTCATTTTCTGTATAAGGTGAAGAAATATTAACGGGACCTGTATCAGGCAAAAGGGTTGAATCTGCATGGTCCACGTCGGGTTGAGTATTTTCAGGTCCATTTTGAGGTCTATCCGGGCGTGGAAAACGTGCCAACCGTCTCAGCGCCACCGAATCTTCCCGGCCATCATTGTGATGTATTTTGGCATGCGTAGGGTTGGCCTCAAGGAGTTCCACCACCACAACGATAGGATCATATTTACCTCTGCCACTGAATCGTTTTAATAATACCTCCCCAGGCTCACAGAGCCAAACAGGCAATGCAGTAGCGGAGGAGGACCACCTTTCAAAATTGAACATTCGTTCGTGGGGGGTTGCATTCGTAGTGGTGCATAGCAGGGAGCGGATAGCATTTAACACATCATGTAGAACATCCTGCCAAGCACTAATTGGTAACTGTTTCGATTCCAGGGCCAATAATATGGTATTTCAAATTATGCCGTTGTAACGTTCGCATTGGCTATTGCCTCTAGGGTTATAAGCAGTAGTATTACTGCATCCAATTCCAAGTCGTGTTAGAAATTGTTTAAATTCTCCCGACATAAACAAAGTTCCTCGATTGGAGTGAATGAACGAAGGAATCCCGAAAATGGAGAAAATACTTGTCAGGCACTGAATAGCAGTTTGCGAAGAGCAATCGCGGCAAGGAAAGGCAAAAGGAAATCGACTATATTCGTCGATAACAGTAAATATATATCGGTAACCTGTCGGAGATACCAGGACAGGCCCTTTGTAGTCTATGGAAAAACGCTGAAATGGCGCAGTAGAACGGATCAGAACATTACTAGCAGAATCAAAGAATTGGGGTTTTATTTTGGCACAGGTCGTACATTCAGAAGTCACACGTCGGACTTCATCAAGTGAATACGGAATATTCTGAGACCTTACAAAATGCCAAAAGCGCTGTACCCCAGGATGTATTAAGGAATCGTGTATCGATTTAAGTTCCTTCAAGGAAGAAACAGCAGCACCACATACTCTGGATAAGGTATCTGCAACTGTGTTTTCATTTCCAGGACAGTGTTTTATGTCATATGAAAAGGGAAGAAGTTCCATTTTCCACCATATAATTTTATCGTTTTTAAATTTTCTGCGATTAGCAGGTTTAAACATAAAAGATACGGCTTGTTGATCAGCAATAATAGTAAAATGTTTCCCGGCAAGGAGGTCTCTACATTTACGAACGCATTTGACTATGGCATATGCTTCTTTTTCGACTATATAAAGTCGTATTTCAGAGGGGTTTAGCGACCGAGAAAAGAATGCTACAGGTCGCTCAGCTTGTAAAAGAGTGCCTCCAATAGCCTTTTCTGAAGCATCGGTTTCAATAGTAAATGGCAATTCATCATCAATAACTTTTACAGATGACTTGGCAATGTCTTTCTTAAGTTTTTCGAAAGAATTTATAACTATAGGAGGCATAGGGAATTGTTTATTTTGGACCAGTGGACGAATTTTGTGGGAATATTTAGGTATCCATTTCGCATAGTAAGCAAACATACCAAGACACCTTTTTAACGAATTTGAGTTGGAAGGAGGAGGCATTTGCAAAAGTGGCTTCAAACGCTCAGGATCGGGTTGGATAGTTCCGTTACAGATTTGATATCCAAGTACGTTAATAGAACGAAGTGAAAACTCTGATTTTTCCTGGTTTATTTTGAGGTTGTATGTCGAGGCAGCCTTTAAGAAACATTCTAAATTGACGTCGTGCTCCTCCTGGGTTTTACCGCAAACAGTTATATCATCTATATACGAAAAGGTTCCAGATAATTTGTTATCAGAAATGAAAGAACTCATAAATCGCTGAAAGGCAGAAACCCCATTAGTAACACCCATGGGTATTCGTTTAAATTGGAACAGACGATTTCCAGCTTGAAAGGCCGTATAAGGGCGATCTTCGGGGCAAATTTCAATCTGATAGTACGCTTTGGACAAGTCAATTATACTACAGATACGATACTGGGCTATTTGGTTTACGAGATCTTCAATTCGAGGCAAGGGGTAGGCATCAAGTAAGGTGAACCGATTAATAGACTGGGAAAAAAATCGACTACCAATCGTTTCTTTTTATTAGGTGACGAAGTTACAACAATTTGAGCATGCCATGGAGAGTAACTTGTTTCAATTATATCATCCTCAAGCAGTTGTAGAATTTCTTTTTCAATGAACCGAGCATCCTCTGCATGGTAATTTCGGGATTTAGTAGCAATAGGTTTGCAGTCAGGGGTCAAATTTTGGAACAACTTAACAGGAGCACAACTGATCTTGGTTAAAGCGCAGATTTTTAGAATATCCTGAGATCCACCAAAAGAAATAGTGATACTCTGGTGTAGTTTTAAGAAGGGCACTCCGAGTATAATATCCATACAGGAATCAGGAAGTACTGTAAAGTCAATTTGTTTATATTCGTAACCATTGAAGATAATATCCTCAGTACAATATTCAGATAGTTTGAGGGAAATGGCAGATGATGTCATGGAAATTACGGAATTCCATTTAGAAGTAGACAGTTTCATTGTTTTAACAGTACGGGCACTGATAAAGTTATCAGAACTACCGGTGTCTATGAGGACAGTTAATCTCTTTCCTTTTAATTCTAAAGTTTTAGTAACTGGAGGAGACCTATCATTGTCTTTAGCACGGGCTACTATAATAGCTGAGGTAGAATGTGAAGGCGCCAGCATGGTAGAACGGCAAACTTTAGAAAAATGACCGAGTTTGCCACAGTTTCGACATCTCTTATCACGGGCAGGACAATATCGACGATTATCCTTAAAGTGACGTTTCCCTCCACAGTTGTAGCACTTGCCACGAGCAAGGACAGCAGACAATTGTACAGTCACACTCTGTACGAGAATCAGTTAAGTCAGAAAGCATATTTTTAGTAATAGTAGTGGAAGTGGCCTCCTCGGCAGAATCAGTAAACACATTTTTAGTCCTAGTGGTAGTAGCAGCGGCTGATCCAATCTGAGAAACGTATTCAGCACGAAAGTGAGCCTGTTCTAAGGCTCTAGCACATTGAGTAGCCTCCTTGAGAGTTAGCGTATCATTTTCAAGCAGTCTGGCACGTATTACGGGGGACTGGAGACCACATATAAATGCATCACGGACAGATTCATCCCTGTAAGTAGTAGCAGTAACATCTTGGAAGCAACAGTCAGCAGCAAGTCGATTCAAGGCCTGAAGGTATTGGTCTACAGACTCATTTTCCTGCTGCAGACATGTAGACAAAAAATGTCTAGCATGAATAACACTTGGAGACTTGTCATAAACACTTTTCAGCAATTCAACAGCATGTTCAAATCCAGAACAACCCTCGATAACATCAGCAACGGTAGCACCAATGTTTAAATAAAGGACTTCGAGTTTGTCCGGGTTTAAAGAAGCAATAGTTGATAAGTAATAATTAAAATTACGGTACCATAGTCTCGAGAGCTTGCTAGCCTGAGGGTCTGCAGAAGATATATCAAACCTGTCCAGACGAATAATCTTGTCCATGAGGAATTAAGTTCAGTAAATTGTTATGTAGTACAAAGAAGAAAGCAAGGATAGAATAACCTTTTCTTAAGGCTTTACTGAACTTAATTCACAGCAGTCAGTAATCAACAAAGGAAAGAATTCAGAATGAAAAGGAAGAAGAACACAGCTTTTAAAGAGGAAAGGGAACGTGTGAAAAGTCACGTGGACAAGAAAGTTAGTTTCCTTTTTTTTTTTTTACGAAAATATAACATCTATATAGCATGGAAAAAGGCTAAATTATTAAGTTACATAATCAACAGTGAGAAAAGGGTCTTTACATTTAATGCCAACTGCCTGTCACAGTCTCTTTAACAAATTGTATTAGGGATATAGCAAATGTATTTTCATATTTTACATAGTTTTACTTGAAAGCTTATTTTATATATATGTAGCTAATGACTACTTAGGAGTCATAATTATATAATTAATATTATAATCATTCTTCTCTTCTATTTGCCATGATCCTTCATGATGTTGGCCATCATGGCTGTCCTGTATAGCTCTTTAAAAAATTGTTATTTCTCCTCAAACCTGTTCTGCATCCATTTACTCAAACTCACTAGGTATGTTATTATACATTGTTTTTCTCTGTCCCTCTTGCCTTCAATGTCCTGTGAGCATCAAATTTTCCAAGCCTGCTTTCCTCATTATGTGCACTAAAAATTCCAACTGTCTCTTCCAGATGTTAAGGATGTGTCCTTTTTGTTTCCATTTTCTCTAAAACTTTGTTGTTGCTCACACGATCAATCCATGGTATTCTCAGCATCCTTCTGTAGAAACGCATTTCTGTTACTTTAAGTCTCTTTTTCATCTGTGAGATTATCCCACATTCACTGCCATATAGGAGAACTGATATTACATAACAGTTCAGTATTTTTTTTCTCTGATTCTAACAAAATTATCCTGTTTATTAATATTTTGCTTAGCTTTTGGAAGGTATTATTTCACTATCCCAATACACCTTTGAATTTCAGTGTTGCACTTTCTGTTCTCTGTTTAAACCCTTCCCAGATATTTAAATTGTACCCATTTGATTTTGGTATCTCCAATTTGTAATTTGCATGTTGGGCTGTCTCTTTTGCTAACAACCATGCATTCAGTCTTCTTGCAACTGATATTTAGTCGTTTCTTCTTATTTTCCTTCATATCACTGCTATTCACATGTTCTTTTTGTTTCAGATGTTGTAATAGCAGATAGAAATATTGCAATTGCAATAAATATCAAAAACATATATCTTAAAAAATGATAATGTTGATATAACCTAATGAGCAGTATCAAACAATATCGGATCAATCAAGCGGTATCAAACTATATCAAATCAAAATGTACTGCAAAGAAAGTTGGGTCATTTTTCTCATCAGAATCCATCTTGCACATTTACAAATCTACTTTTTGTCCATGCATTGAATACTATTGCCATATTTGGTCTGGTACTCCTGCTGTGCATCTTGAGATTTTTGACAAAATCCAAAGAAGGATCTGTAATGTAATGAATCCTGACCAAGCATCTCAACTGCAGTCACTTTCTCACCAATGTGATGTGGCTTCCCTCTGTCTTTTCTACAACTGCTTTTCATAGCTACTGCTCTGACAAGCTTTTTTCTTTGGTGACCCAAATACATGAATTTAAGCATGCTATTAGATTGGCATCAAGGTTCCACCCTTTTACTGTTAAATGTAACTGCCACTTCTACTTCAATAGTCTTTCTTGCACTTCTCGCCTGTGGAACACCCTTCTGTTTACTTGCTTCTATGATAACTACAATCTTCAAAAATTTAGATGCAACATCATTTGTCATCTTCTGTCTCCTAAACACTACCTATTATCAGTCTTCTCTTACAGTTTTATTCCCCATAACCCTCTGTGCACTAGTGGCATTACCACCTTGCTTGGAGGTGATATGATTTCAAAAGAAAAAAAAAAAAAAAAAAGCTTTTGACTAAAGCTTGTACAAATTGAATAGCATTAAAATTACATCCCAACATTCATTTAACAATTTCTTAGCACTAACATTTTTTGTTCAGCTATATAAATTTCATCTATATAATGACTGTTTAATAGCTGAGATATTTTCATGTTTACAACTGGCGCAAGTAGAGCATATTTTGAAAAAGTATGAATCAAACTCTTCTCCCCCACCCCAGCTATGAGTAAATAGTAAGACAGACTGAGTTCTATAGCCTTGGGTGGCAGCCAGTCTAAGAGAAGGAAAACTCTGAATTTACAACTGTGTCTAGCCCTGGCAAAGCACATAATATACAGCTAAAGAAAAGGATTGCTTGCATTGACTCAATTATCTCAACTACGATTGACTCCTTAAGAAATTTAGTAATAAGTTTTCTCTTTCTCATTCCTTGTATGCTTAGTGTTAGCTTTTGGGTTTTTTTTTAATTTTACATGAAGTGTGCGATGGTATGCATTACCTAAAATAAAAAAAAAAAAACTGACAACCTACATACATTTAAAAACATCCTTCAAAGATGCAATAACTAGTGAACAATTCTGCCTGGTGTCATCAGTTAAGTGTGTTTCAACAGAATTTAACTTTTATCAATTCTTTTTTTCTTTGTATGAACACTAAAGAATTTTTGCCAGTTAAGAATTCACTAGTTTTTAATAATCAAGTGGAAACAGAAATTTTAAGGTATTCAGACTAAAACAATGTTCTTAAATAATTTAAATAAAACTACGAACATAATTTTTCGCTTTTTTCAAAAAAAAAAAAAAAAAAAAAAAAAAAAATAAGGGACAATAAAATATTTCATTGATGACAAAATACTTAACCCAGCACAGTTTAAACAAATTTATTATTATAGAATGTTGTTTAATAGTTTTTGTTATCCTTGTATGCTATTAAGTGAAACAGTTTTGATGTGATATCATGAAATTTACTATAAAAGAAATATTTCAGTCTTTTTTTAAATCATTTCACTCCAAGCAAAACAATAAGCCCACTAAGGGATTACTGAGTGTCAGAGAATATGAGAAAAAAAAAAAACACCATTAAGTAGAGAGAACAATAGAAGATCAGGAATTAAGAAAATAGAAGATGACAATTTAAGATCAAAGTTAATTGGAAAGCAACTTGTGAAGAAGACCTCAGTTCATAAATGGTTACACTTTTGAAAGGTTTAAAAAAAAAAAAAAAAAAAAAAAAAACCACTCACTTTTCAGTTGCAAATTTCACATATTAAATTTTTTTATCAACAACAACAGCAATAATCACGCCTGTATTTTCTTTAGATAATAAACAGATTTGGATTTTGAATGAAATATGAGTTAATGAATTTGCATATTTTTCCATTAAACCATTAGCTGCAAAACGTGGGCATTTACATCATTGCAAATCTATGATTCAACTGTTAATGGCAGAAATTTCTGCTGCATTAACAATTATTCACTTACATTAATAATTATTGGTTACTGTAAATTTTACAGTTATATAATTGACTGATCAAAAGGATATACACTCAATCTTCAAGCATTCATCAAAGCTTAAACCAAAAACAATTAAAATATACATCAGTTACATCTAAAATAAAAAATAGGGGAGCATATTATGAAGATGAAATCTGAGTATTTCCTTGGGAGTGTCTATTTAAAATGTTAATCTGGTAATTCTCACCCATGAATCCAAGAATCTACACGACTGTCAGATGACAGGTTGCTTGGAAATGTGGATATCGCAACAAAAGAAGCAGTTTGGACGTCACTAGTCAGATCAACATAATTCTGCAAGAGTTTGACACCTTTCTCAGAGAGACCTAAAAATATATAAGAAAAGAAAACATTATGAATAGTAATAAATGAGAATTGCTTAGAATTGTTCTTGGTTTTGGAAATAAGATGAAATAAATACTTATATGTGGAAATAAGATGAAATAAATACTTATTTCATCTTATTTCCATATATAAGGAAAAATTCTGTAAAATAAAACACAAAGTGTCTATATATATATTTATTAGTCATGCATTATCTCCTCTGTTTAGTAATAAGATATACCATTGTAACAGGAGGCATTACTTGATACCAATATCATGACACTATTTTGCTATGGTAACTGATTAACTAATTAACCATAAAATTTATACAAGAAAATACTGAGAACGGAAAAGAAGATACCCCGAGATTTTATTTTTACTTTAAAAAAAAAAGTTACTTTTCTCAAAAACCCAAGAATTGGCATAAACAGTGGACTCACAAAAAGGCCATTTGGCGAGCCTTTTGACAATTGATTAATGTTGTTTGTAAAAGTACTGGTTAAAGAAAAAATAAAAACAAGATATCATCTTAAGTACAGGCAAGGCCAAGTGTTAATTATAAAAATTTTGGCATGAGAAAATATTCAAAAGTATTTGTCGATACAGGTTAAAAAAAAATTACCCTTGTTTATTTTTCCAGGATATCAATTTTAAGTGTTGGTAAGGCAAGGCCACATGTTAATTACAAAAATTTTGGCATGAGAAAATATCTCGAAAGAATTGCCGATTTGAAGAGAAAGAGTTTTATTTTTATTTTCTGAGAAGCCAAGGGTTCCCACAGACCTTGACAATTGATTTATGATAATTGTAAAGACTTATGAAACTGAATAAGAGATAAAAATACAGTTATACAAAACAGTGTCCAAAATTAGTGCATTTGGATCATACAGATATCATTTGGATTAAATTAAATAAGGTAATAGGAAATCCATCCTCTTTTTCTTTACAACCAACAGGTAAGTAGTAATTTCAACAGATTTTTAATAAATTGGCTTATCACATCAAAATTTCTTTATAGAGATCCATGGTAGCTCATTTTCATGGCTAACCATGGCTCTCCAAAGCTTTCTTTTCATTAACATCTGTAAATAGTGCATTGCCAGGATTGCATTTGAGTAAAAAGCAGTGAAGTAGCTTCCATTGCATTCTCCATGGTTTTGAATTAACAGATGTCTTTCTCCTAGGTTGGTTTCCCAACCAGAGATAAAGATCCTAGTCTGTCCTACAATCTTACCCATGCCTTTTTTGAAGATTATTGTTGCAAATTGAACAGCATAGTTCAGACTGAAATTTAAACTTGACCTGCAATCCCCTTTTCCACATCAGTAACTGTTATACTACACACACACACATCAGCATATCAAAATAAGTTCTAAAAATAAAAAAAAACACACATAAAAAATAAAAAAAAAAAAAAAAATATCACTAACCTATATGAAGACATAAGCCTACATTAGCTACAAATATTGATTCTAGCCATTAAAATATATTTAAAACAATTTTTAAAAATTGCAAATTCTCACTTTGTCATTATTAACAGCTTTGCATAACAAAAACTAAGATTACAAATTAAAATTTAAACTAAAGCATTAAAATATTCTTTTAATACTTCATTTACAAACAAAAAAATGTAATAGTTACTTTTATTTATCAGGTTAATTATTTATTATGTTAGCAATTACAAAATTAAGCATGGGATACACAAGTAAAAATAATTTCATAGTCCATCAAAAAATGTATGAGTCATAGAGAACTGAACAATTATTTTTACATTGGTAATGTTAAAACAAAAATGATCTTAAGAAGTGTTCAATTAGCATTACATTCATTTTAATTTCAGATATTTTTCATCACAACTCACATTAATATTCTATAATCATCAGTAAGCAATGCAAATCAGAAATAAAATATCAGTCTCCAACATGACTTGAATCCACATTCCTTTTATTTGTTTTAAAGCTTGTCCTAATAATTTACATATTAGGTCACCAGTTGTAGTAATTCAAATATAACTTACTACTACTACTACTACTACTAGTAATAATGTATATAAATAAATAAAAAGATAATGACATGTGAAGAAAAATAAAGAATTGCTACATAAAAATTCAGAGGTAATCAATCAATACTAGTTCCAAAATAAGTTTATTATTGCAATCTCCACCCCAGTTATTTTATTGGTTACATCTCATAACCAATCCGTGGTAGTCATGAAGCCTGGAGTGATAAATCTGGTTAATCCAGTTTGTAAGGTGGGCTTGGACATCTATCGGGATGAAAGAAATTTAATTCATGCAGACTTCATTTACTCAAAAGTGAAGTCTCTGGGAAATCCCTATCTTTTATTATCTACCTTTTAACAATTCTTAGAAAGGAGGGGTTCTTCAATGCCTGTTTAGCCTGGTCTCAGGTGAAACACCTGCATGTTTCTGAGTTTCTCTTGACCTATTTCTCAAGGTTATTACATTATCATAATGTAACTATACAACTATTTTTATTGTACATGTTTACTTCTTCAATGTTATAATAAATAATTAAAGAATAAACACACAGGTGTTACTTAATAAGTGAGAAAAAATATACAAAATAAAATGCCAATTGACTTTATTCTCAATTAAGCTAGCTTCTGGCAAATTCCTCTTTTTACAGTATACAAGCAGGAGATAATTGTTGATGAAAACAAGTTTGACACAAGGTCATAATGATAGAGAATCAATAATAACTTGCAAATCTCTCATGTTAATCATCCCTTATTAATGGGAGTTACAGTAAATTAGATTTAATTACTCTGAAAATTACTACAAGTTATTTTTCATGCAAAATAAAATGCTGAAACTACCTTTTTATTCATGTTTGGATTTTTTTTTCAGCTAAGACTAGGGAGTGGGAGGTATCTTTGCGTTGAGTTCAGTCAAGCAGTTTGAGTAGCATGAACCCGCCAGTCTGTAAAGTTATCAGTGGTCCTAACCCTTTGTATATCACATTGGGGATATATGCAACCATCATGTGGTGGAAGTTTATGGCTTGTAAACTTTAACACCTCTAAAACAAAACTGCTATCATTTAGTCATCTTAGAGAATCATTTTTACCTTCCCTCAGCATGGCTGATGCCAACCTCAAGGATAGCAACTTGTTGCACCTTCTTGGTCTCATATTTTTCAATGATATGCAGTGATTATAATGAATCAATTGCTAGGTCTGCTGCTAAGTTGGTTCACTGTGTTGTGCCAGACAATTCTTATCACCAGAATCCATCTTGCATGTTTATAAATCCACCATTTGTCCCTGTATTGAATATTTCTATCACATCTGGTCTGGTGCTCCTGCTATGTATCAAGATACTTGATAAAATTTAAAGAAGAGTCTGTAAAGTTATCAGTGGTCCTAACATCTTGACTTGAGTTACTTTCCTATTGCCATGACTTGGCTTCACTGTGTCTTCTCTATAAATATTTTCATGGCAATAGTTCTGATGAGCTTTTCCCCTTGGTACCTCGACCACATGAATTTAGATGTAGTACTAGACTGACAACTAGGTTTTATCATTTTACTGTTGAAATAGCTTGATGTAACCATAAGTTTTATTCTAATCATTTATTTTCACACACTTCTCACTTGTGGAACTTTCTTCCAGCGTCTTGCTTTCCTGTCACCTACAATCTTCAAAAGTTTAAATGCAACATCAATCATCATCTTCTGTCTTCTTGAATCCTGTTCTTTTATTGTCTTTTCTTCCTCACTTATGATTTCTCATCTTTTTTCACTCTCAGTAACCCCTTGTATCTCAGTGGCATTAAAGTCTTGCTTGTGGAGAAGCAATTAAAAAAAAAAAAAAAAAAAAAACTACCAGAAAGAATGGGTTGGGTGATTTGACAGCATGTCAATCCTTGCTGGGTTCATTAATGTCAAACTGATTTTATGGGAGCACTGAGTGAGTATTTCACTACTCATTTGTAATGGTCAACCAGACTATTACCTCACCTCAAGGCACCCTCCCCCAAGAAGGAACCCTGTTCAATTTACTGTTAGTATATAGATGTCCCCTTTTTTAACCTCTTTTTTCTTTTTTAATTTTACAATGGATGGAAAGGTGTTTGTTTTTTGTCTTTTTTTTAAATAGATAATTTTTCCATACGATGAAAATAACAGACTGCTAGATATTAAATCTGTTCTTTTACTCACTATAGATATGTGAAGGGTTGTAGGAATGCAACGACAACACAGAGAATAAGAGATAAGTAAAAACATTAATGTTATCAGCAGCAACTTATCCAGGTATGAACTTTAAATTCATGCTTTCAAGCCAACACAAAAAACTACTAATGTTGAGCAGTCAGAATTGAAACATTTTTTCCAGTTTCAATTTTTGTTGCTATTTTATATCGCAGTTCCTCTCAAAAGAAAATATAAAATTTTTGTTAACTCTTTAAATCCAGAAGCACCCAAATGTAAGTGAAAGTTTTACACACTATATGGGAGTGCCTGAATTGTACCCATAATTCACTAGCACTGTCAATACACAGCATTAACACCATCACAGAGTCACCAGAAAACTATAACTTTGCAAAAATTGTGGATTTCCCAAACCATATCTCATAACTAGTAAAATCAAGGTGGTTAAATTTTGATATCATTTGAAAGAGAAATAAATTTACTTTAATATAACTTGTAAAACTTGGTTTTCAACAGTTTTTGAGATATATCTATTTAAATTTCACTAATGTCACATATTTAGATTTTTCAATAATTATTGAAATCTCTTAAAGCCTAGTAGGATTAAATGAAAGTACAAACTTCAATTTGTAACAAGATTCAAAAAAGATACAGACGCCAGGCATTATACAAAAGCAACTTTTTTTTTTGCCTAAACTTGTTAAACAGGAAAAAAAAGTCACTTTTTGTTCTAATAAAGTACATAACCAAAAAAAAAAAGATCTTATGACAAGAACAAGTTACCAGTATCGTATATCAAATATTTCATTTACAGCTTTAAATGCGAGACAGCATAATGTAAGTAAATGTTTCTGAGAAAAAGCCCTGTGAAATGAATAAAGTACACAAGTGTTTGTCTATACATAAATGTATATGGAATATTTTTTCAATATAAATACTTTTAAGTATTTTAAGTTTATTTTTCTGATGCCACTACTATTGCACCTACATTTCCAGAACATTACTGCATACATAAATTACAATAAAAACAAAAAAAATTTTAAGGATGTGGAAAAACCTATATACAATCAAAAACAATTTGATTTAGATACATAATCTACTTGTATCCATATTATGGCATTAAGAAATAACCAGTTAGCAGTCAATTTCTACTAAAATAAATATATCAATAATCACTCAATCTGATGACGTTTTTACATTAAAATTCTAAGTCTAAGAATATGTTGGAACTATACAAAAATAAAATAGTATAATACATGTTAAAAATGATGGGAATATTTATATAAAGATTAGCATATCTGTGTGAACTTTGGTTTGGATCAAAAAGTTGCTTCTCAGCACATCACCAGCATAATATCAGTGAAAAGAGTTACACACACACATATATATATATATATATATATATATATATATATATATAAGCAAATATATGGATATAGATCCGACAGTATGAAGAAAAATATACGGAAAAAACAAACAAAAATCCTTATATGCAATTATGCTGTTTTAATGTTAATATAATGTCAACGTCGGACGTTTCGGTCTAATAAACCATCTTCAGGACATATTCATAAAATATAATTAACATTATCCATTCAACATGACAAAGACGATGGACATATCCAAACAGATAACTGAAAGTTTTATATGATCAGTTTAAACATGGTCACGTTGTCATCACGTGGGTGACGCTGTGAAAATGTATTCCTAAAATTTGAGTATTTTGAATGAAAAGAATTCTATTTTGATCTAAAATTTATATGTACGCTTGTCGAGCATTAATCTCGCTAGAAAAGGGGAAATACTAAAAAGCCAGGTCTAGTATTCACCGTGCGTGAGATGGATATTATGCCTGCTTCATAAATCCTCCTAAGATTTTTATTATGAAAATATTTTAAAATCTTCACGGAATCAAAATCGAAATTATGATCTGCTTTAGTTGTGTGTACAACTAAAGCATTGTTTAAATTTCCGAGGGGAATATCTCGTTTATGTTCGAAAACACGAGATTTTACAGACCTACATGTTTCACCCACATATTTTAAGTCACAGTTTTTGCAAGCATCGGATGTAATATGTTGTTTGCTGGTGCTATTTAATAAACTACGTGACGACAACATGACCATGTTTAAACAGAATGCTGATCATATAAAACTTTCAGTTATCTGTTTGGATAAGTCTTGTTCTTATGTCCATCGTCTTTGTCATGTTGAATGGATAATGTTAATTATATTTTATGAATATGGCCTGAAGATGGTTTATTAGACCGAAACGTCCGACGTTGACATTATATTAACATTAAAACAGCATAATTGCATATAAGGATTTTTGTTTGTTTTTTCAGTATATTTTTCTTCATATATATATGTATATATATATATATATATATATATATATAGATGGATGGATTCTCCCATCAAGAATGATTGATGAGGGTTTAGTAAAATAACTATATTAGTTTTTATATGGATCTTTATGCCTTTCTCATTATTGCAGACTATCACATTGGGGATATATGCAACCATCATGTGGGGGAAGAATATGTCTCTTTTCTTGAATGGCAACTCCAGGATTGCTTCTGGCCAGAAAACTAGTGACAAACAAAAGTATCTCCAGGTGTATTTAAATGGAGAGTGTTAGAGAGCAATTCATAGCAGTGTTTTTGTTTTATTATTTCATAGTTTTTGACCTTGTTAAAACATGTTCACCTCCACTTTCAGCAGTTTGTAGCCTGATGCTCCCAGGTATCAACTGGTATTTCACACCTTTTTAAGATGCCTTTGAGTTTGTCCCTAAAACAGAGGAGAGGGTGACAAAAGACAATTTTGCAAACTTCAATTTCACTGATGAACCAGCATCATCAGAAAAAGGATTTTATTTCAGAACAAAGTCTATATTGCTGAGCCAAAACATTATTTGCTTTAAGCATCAGGGACATGTGGATTTGAAATTTTCTAAATTGTCTTAAATATTTGCCATTTCATTGGGTTCTCATCCAATTTTATTCACACACACACACATATATATATATATATATATATATATATCTCAACTGCCTATGTTCATTCTCACATGACAATAAAATTAGAAAAAGCAAAGGAGAAGAGGGGAAAAAAGGTTCAAAAGAAGAAAGAGTAAGAAAGACAGAAAAAATAAAAAATAAAAGCATGTGAAAGGAAAGGGAGAAGAAACAGAAATGAAAAAAAAGACAGTGATAAGCTGAATGTCTCGTGTTTTATTACTCATTTACTTTCAGGATGATTTTCTATGGTGCATGACACACACACCTTACATACAGGAAGTTAGATAAATACTACATGATCGACTGAAAAATAATAACAGAATAGAAAAAAATATACTCAACTTTTGAAAGAATTATCAGACCACTTGTTCAACTTTTTAAAGGTTGCTCTGTTGTGCTTTTGTACAAAAATCATCAATATTAAAAGAAAACTTTAATCAATCATAATTAGTGATATATGATAGAGATAGTATTATGTAAATATCTAGTAAATGCTATACAATGATGTACCAAAAGTCATAGAAGGTGACATTAGCATACCTTAATGTCACAGAAATGTTCAGACGAATATCAGTCATGCCCTAATATCTAGTGAATCAGTATGAACACTGGCTAGGCTGCATATGGTAAGGTGATGTGAACTATCAAACAGGGTATGATAGTGGGTGCTAGACAGATGAAACATTCTATTTTTAAAATTGTGGGGACATTTGGTATCCATCAATATATAGTGTTACATATAGTGTTACATGTGTACTAGGATTTACCTAATGGAAAACATTACTGCTCACTGTGGACAGCAAGTAATGAACCACAGGTCCTTAATGATCAGGACCAGAATAGTTTGGCTAGAATTTTTTGTGGTAACAGACAAGCAACATTGGTTTAAATTACATCCACATTCAATGCAGGAGATACCAAACACGTATTCAGCAGGTCAGTTCAGTGTTCTCTAGCCTCTAAGGGACATGGGACAAAAAAAAAAAAACCTTACACAGTGCCTCATTTAAGCTCATGATCTCACTAATTGGACACGAGAGGAATAACATCCTCTACTGACTTATTGTGGCATCCTCTAATGAGTTATGGTTCCACTCATTCAGGCTCATGTTAGAATTTTGGTCCCATGAGGTCATAAACTTCATTTGTCAAGAAGGTACCATGAAGGCTGGTTATGATTCCATAATTACAGCGTGTATGCATATTTTACAGGCTGTGTCAGTTGGTTAACCTAAACGTGTCAGTGACAGGTGACTGGTATACTATATCTACTATAAAATGCCAAATAAATTCTCTAAGGCAAAAAATGAAAGCAAGAGATTTTAACCTGTCAAAAGAATTCCATCCAAATCACCAGCATCTGTTAACTGAGAAGACAAATTGTTAATGTACTCCTCCAACTGAAAAGAAAAATAAAAAAATCTATATGTAATAATACTATATGCAAATATACAAATACTATATCTAAATATGAAAATGTAATACAAACACTATATATCACATAAACTGTAGTAAACAACTAGAAGCATAATGCATAAAAAAAACAAACAGCCTACAATCAATAAAATGATGCTATATCTAGGAACAAACATACAAATATATTTCAATGACATAGTAAAAAAAAAAACACAAGTCTCTGAAATTGGACAATTTATATTTAATTAAGTATCTGAAATGAAAAATTGATCCAAAATGTAGAAAAAACATTCTTAAAAACTTGGTCTTTAATATATATATATATATATATATATATATATATATATATATATATATATACATACACACACACACACAGAGGGTGTATCAAAAATGCTTTTACAAACTTTTAGCGTGGGTTCCTCACAACAAAACAAGGACAAAAGTCCATATAAACATATGTCCTTAAATCCTTTGTTTTTGAGTTATTAAGTTTAAAGTTTATTTATACTTTTACAAACTTTGGGGACAGGTTTCTGACACCAAAACAAGGTAAAATGTCTATATAACATATGTCCAAAAGAACATTGTTGTACCTTAACAAAGCAACTCATAACAAATGTTCAAAATGTCCTCTGCTTGCTTCTACACATGCATGCACCTGTTGGATAATTGACTGGCAGACACTTTCAAATACTCTGACATGCTGTCAAAAGGCCCCTATGGCATATTGATGAAGCATCTCTACATTATTGTCTGCTTTATAAACCAATTGTTTTATGTGGCCCCACAGATAAAAATCCAAATGATCCAGGTCAGTTGAATGTGCTGGCCATGAAACTGCTCCTCTCCTACCTATCCATCTTTCATGCATCTTCATATTTGCAGGGATGTATACTCTAGCAGGTCTGGAGTTGTGTTTGATATAAAGTCCCTGTAGACAGCTCCTGTAAGACATGCTGGAAGAACATGTGGTCCTACCAGACAGCCACCTACAATTCCAGCTCACACCATTAACTGTAAACTGATGCTGATGTCAAGCCTGTATTGTACCATGGGGATTCTGATCTGCCCACAAATATTGGTTGTGTAAATTTGTAATTCTTCTCGTCCATAAACAAGACTGAAGAGACAAATAATGGGATCAGATGTCTGTGCAATAAACCATTGGCAAAAGTTCCCACATGGTGAGTAATCAGAGGGCAAAAGACCCTGCACATATTGCAAATGATACAGATACAGGAGCTGCTCTTGAAATACCCTCCATGCAGTAATATAAGATGTACGACATGCTAGGGCCACTTGACATGTGCTGATACCTTGATCATCTCCAACAAACTGTAGGATGTTTTCTTTGTGATCAGGCATAGAAGCAGATCTTGATCTTCCTCGATCCATAGTTTGTGGGACCATAGATCCTGTCTCAGCAACCCGATAAACAGCCGCAAAAGTTAATGACTCAGCTGTCTTCAGTCTGGAAACATAATCTGATACAGCTTTTCAGTCAATTACCTATCGATTTACATTTGCAGCACTAACTTCTTTAAATATTTTATTACTAATCAATCTACTATTCTTATCATACCTTTAATTTATCCCAAATCTATTTTTATGATATTCTTAAAGATATTTGTTCTTATTTTGCCAACATTTTCAATTTCTTTTTTAATGGTTGTGATATTTTTAAACGTTTTCATGAATTCAAATATTGTGTTCTTATCACTCGATAACTTTGCAATATCTTCTTTCTGTCTTGAGAGTTTATCTTTCTTACAATCCATCACAATCTTTATATATCTTAAATCAAAAAATAAATATCAACAATTACTATTATTATAAATATTTATTTTCAAGATGATAAACAACACTTAAGTTTGTGTATATTTCTGAGATGAGGTATTATGTACAGTATTTACATTATGCGGACTATTGTCCTCATCTTTGTTGCCATATTTATCACAACGTTTCGGCCGTTGTACGCTCAAGCCTTCTTCAGGTGGTTGGAATTTCAAACTGAACCCTTTATTTCGATCACTGGGGTAGACTGTTCTAGTTCCACGTGCCATGTTTGATGGATGTCAGTTATCACCTGAAGAAGGCTGGAGTGTACAACGGCCGAAACGTTGTGATAAATATGGCGACAAAGATGAAGACAATAGTACGCATAATGTAAATACTGAACACTTAAGTTGCATAATAAAATCTCACAGCACCAAATATGTTATTGCAATGTTTTTAATAAAAGCAGAGAATATCTGACATTGTATACAAAAAAAAAAATAAGTTGGAAAAAATCTCAAAACTTATGTTACTTACTTTGTTGTCTGGCAGAAAGGTACATGCAAATGCAACACGATCACGGACTGCCATTCCTTTCTCATTCTAGAAAAGAAAAAGAAAAGTATAAATAATATGACAGTTTTAAAATCACCAAAATTAATTTATATTTATATATATATATATATATATATATATATATATATATATACACACACAAACACAGGACTTTTCAGAAGATTATGAATTTATACTGAGCAACAGACAACTAATAAAAATTTATATGAAGCAGTTGAACTATTTTTTAGATTAATAAAAAAATCAGTTAGTAGCAATACACCCCATGAGAAGGAAGTAATATATTTGTTTCTGCATTAATGCTTTAAAATCTTTATAACATAGAAATAATTCTTTACCAATAAGATTTTTTATTTAAAAATAGTAATCTGTAAGAATGAATTTTAGTAGTGGCAAGTCAGTTCATTAATAGGACTTTTAGAACTCACTAAGACATCCATGTAATTGTCATTCTGTGGGGAGGACAAGAAGAAGAACATTGCCCGTAAATAAGGGTTGGTCAACTGCTGCCGAAAACTGCTGCACATTTTCTGCCAAAGAGCATCTTTGTTTTCAGTAAAACCTGCAAGTGCCATTCCAACCAAACCCAAACTACTGTTTGTTTCCGAATCTGAGAAATATAAAAGAAACAATACTAATTTACAACTGCATTTCAATAATATTAAGAGTATTTTTAATATTTTCTGTTTATTTTTTTCTCCAATAATCAACTTTTTGCCATTACTAAGATGATAACCAGTTACTAATAATGACACTGGAAAGCATTGCATCTCAATCTTTGGTTATGAGTTACCTCCCCCTACTGGATGTCAGAATTGTAGGCATTATATAAATACTTATGAATCACTACTTCAGAGTATGAACTGAACTTTTCTATATTCCTTGTAAAAGGTGTGACCCAGATATAAGAGAGATTTTCTCTGGTCCCAAATTAGAGCCATACTTACCTAAACAAAATAGACCAAACCCGGATATAAGAGACTTCTTCTCCAGTCCCGACAACTCTCTTATATCCGGGTTACACTGTATCTATGTACAGTTTGGTTAAATAAAGCTCCATTGATTTTTATTTAATATTTTCATTATACTTTCAATAAAACTACTTCAAAGAGCATGAGTTACAATATCACACCAAAGAACATTTAGTATCATCTGCTACCTTGCATAAATCTAATCTCAATTGAGACTGACAATCCTGAAATAGCACTGGGTGGAAACCTGTCTCAGGATGAATGTCCATTATCTTTTCACTTACAATCACTGTCTGCAGCTAAAAGAAAACAATATCTAAACTTACTATGTTTGGAATTGGCATATTTTCACCAGATTTCCTATTGACTGGAAAGAAGCACAAAGCTGCAGTTATGGCATTGTACTTTATCTCACTTAGAAGTGCCACTGATTTGAAGAAATTCTATAAACTTTAGGAGAGAAAAGATGCTTCTAAAAGAAATTGTGTTATCATACTGAGGGAGAATTGACACCATATCTAATAGACATCTCTCAAAATACACACCGTCTTCACCTGTCCATTTAGGATTTTAAAAATGGGCAAGGCAAAACCAGTTACTTCTCCAAACAGTGATGATACCACCAACACAATAATAGAAACCACAAGAGAATTGAAAGCAAGTAACCAGATTTTAATATTAAGATTTCTGAATGATGCAAGACACACCTGTAAAAAATAATTAAGAATAGGGAAATCTTTAACTATGAGTGACCTCACTATCCTACCAGATTTGAGAGCACTATATAAATGCTTATAAGTCACTATTTACATATAGGAGTTTTTCAGGTCATACTTAAAATATGTGCTGTACTGTTTTTATCCTAAACCTACATACAGTTTAGTTGAATAAAAGTCCTAATGATTTTTAACAGTGGCCATTTCCTTACATCTATACATTTCTAAAATTAACTTTCAAAAATGAGTTATGAGATTTTAACAAAGCATGTATATAAATGTCAAAAAAAAAAAAAAAAAAAAATCTCTTTAAAAAAGTATAGAAAATGCATGCATTCCGCCATCTTAGTAACTAATTCTATGTGCTGTGTCTCTTCAGATTGTAAGATCCATGGCTCCCCACAACTTCCTATCCCTGGACCATAGTAGTGTTTCTTCATTTGCCAAGCCTCCTATCCCCTTCAAGATCCATTCACACAAACTCGTCAGGTAGCTGGTTCACTACCTTCACCTTTCAATCTTGCCCTCAATATGCCCTGTAAGCATCAAGTTTCTCAAGCCCAACTTCATTATGTGTCCAAGAAATTTCAGCTGTCTCTTTCTGATTCTGAGTACAAGTGTTGTTTTTGCTACCATTAAGAATTCCTTGTTGTTGCATACTCATTCCATCCATGGAATTCTCAATATCTTTCTGTAGAACCACATTTTGTTGCCTCCAGTTTTCTCTTCATCTGAATGTCCAGAATTTACTGTTATACAAGAGTGGTATCATATAGTGATTCAGCACACTTTTCTTTGTTTCTAATGAAATTTTTCTGTTTCTTAGTACTTTGTTTTGCTAATCCAAAGCACATTTGGATTTTGGGGTGTCATTTTCCATCCTATGTAAAACACTTTCCAGATATTTAAACTTCTGTACTTGTTTGATGTTGACATCTTCAATTCATAGTTCACATTTTGGGCTTTTTCTATTGTTGATAACCATATTTTTTTTCTTCTTTGGCAAAAGTGCATTCATACAAACACAAAAGAGGCCCCAGATCACATGTGGACATGTCTGTCAAAACCAGTTACATCCAGGTTTTCACCATTAGCAATGAAACAGCTTGACATGTTCAGATATGTGCCTCTCTGCAACTTGTCTAGATCTGGATTTCTGTCTGCTGTCTCTCAATAAAAATAATGGGAAGACCAGCAGTCAGCAGTGAGTAAGACTAGGTGTTTTATGAAGTTGGTCCCATAGTCATTTTCTTCCTAAAGTTGCTGTGCCTTCTACGGAAGTGTCATTTTGTTACCTCCTGTCTCTTTTCATTCTCTCTCTGCCTATTACCGACATAACATTTGGTAGAGTTATCAGTTAGGTATTTTCTCCCCAATACACCCTTGTTGTAGTTTACAACATTGCAGTTGATAAGTAGTCCTTTTTCTCATTTTCCTTTACTACCTTGTCTAGGTCCTGTAGTTTTCTTCCTGTGTCAGCAAACAACACAGTGACATCTGTATATCCTATTTTGTTAATATTATGCCCACCAACAATAAATCATGACAGGGTCTTCAGACTACTTTAGGAAAAACATTTTTTTCCATTTTTTTTTTTTTTTTTTTTTTTTGTTGACTTGGTAATGTTTGAGCATTGATATATTACAATGAGATGAAATAAAATCTTTTCACAGCATTTGATTGTGTGTCTATTCAAACAAAATATAACCAGTATAACATTAACAGTATCTTTGCACACAAATATTTCAAAAAGCCGTGACAAATCAATGTAGTTGACTCACAGCATTCCAACATGAACAGAATCACTAATAGTTTTAATGCTGTGTATTTGTTCAGAAATGAAAATAACTAGCAAAAAGAATATATAGTACTCTGAAATGTATATATGATGAGAATTGAATATGTGTTTATACAAACTGATAGAAATTTCCCAGCCTATTTAAATTTGTTCACCATTTCCTTGCGAACTTATACAGATCCAAGCACACCTTCCATGCCTCACTGAGTGTCAAGACCCAAAAACACTCTGCAGCAATATAATGTATGCTCAGGTTTTCCATTAGGGTCTCCTGGCAGACTCTATAATTGATTCCAGTCTTGTGAGTGAGAACTGATGGATTCTTTCGCAATGGCCCTTGTGGATATGTTCATAAATGTTTTTCCTTATTTTCAGGTGTTTTACTGGTGACTGTTTGCCTTTAGTGCCCATAATATTGAAACAATATTCAACCAGTTTTGAAACAAATATGCTTCTTTAAAAAAAAAATTAAAAAAACACCAATTCAAACTAGGAAATATTGGCCTGTCAGAACATTTCAAGAGTTCTAGCAGCAAATTTACCAAGTTTCATGCAAAATTTGATGCAAATGTGTTCCTTGAATTTTTCAGTCATTATAAAAATTTTAGAAACATTACCAACCAATATGAAAACTTGCATAATAATTGAACACAATAATTAAATACAAGACCAACTGGCAGACTGATTCAATAAGCTGGGTACAAATGAGCATTAGCTATGTGTGCATTTCTATTGAATAGTTCAATCAGAACACAAAGACCAGAAACTTCCAGATACCATCTCATATACAAAGAAAGTTAACATCACCACAGTTTTTCCAATAATATGCATTTAGCTTTCTGAAGCTCTATGCATAATAGAAAAAAAAAAAATTCCAAAATTCTTTAATTTTTAAGAAAAAACTGCAGCTCGATATAAAGATTAAATATTAAAAAAAAAAAAAAAGATCCATACATGAATTAATAAAATTACAAAATGACAAAGCTATATTCCAATATGGTTAGTAAAGTGCTATTGTAAATACAGACAGTGTTGTTTCATATTTAGGACCAAAACAGGAAAAGACAAATTTTTAAAACTTAAAAACAACTGTTTATTTCAGTTGATACAGAAGAGTCTTGAACAGTTCTGTTTTTGTTATTAGATAGCATTATGGGTAATTATTTGCTATTTTAAAAAAATAATTATATTATGACACCTTTTTCTAAATATATTTATAAAAATTGGTCTTTTTTAGTTTATTGACTAACATTGCCAAGAAAGATAAAAATTTCTTGGAGGATATAATTAAGAAGTCCCGGGTTTCGACCAATGAATAGCATGGATAGGCAAATTTCAATATCCGGCCCTATTGACTTCCCCATTGTCCAGGTCTCTTCCCTTGCTCGCAAAGAGAAATTCCATCCTTAATAATGCTGATTTTAATTTAATATATCTTATCTATTTTCCTTATTTTGTTGTTTTTATTTGTTCTTGTGCTTTCCATACATCCTCCTTAATGCTAAATATTTATTAAAAAAAAAAAAAAAAAAAAAAAAAAGTGCCATTGATTTTTATTTAATAAACCAAATTAACTTTTTAGTGGCCACCCAATATGTTAGATATACCAGAGTGTATTAGGGTTCAGTTATTAAATAAGACGTTGATGGAAAATTTATTAGATTTTTATCAACCACTCCTATGTACGATGATATGAGTTTGTCCTATTAACAGTTTCCATTGTTATTAGAGATAGATATAGCTTGTATGTGGTATCTATGTAAATAATATCTATTCAACTAAAAACTAACACCAGGCCCTGCAAAGAGGACAAGTTTGAAGGCTACATAGTTTGATAAATGAACAAATTATTGTAAGAAAAAAACACACAGACACACACAGATGAAAACTTACATAATACAAGATACTTTTTTTTAGCAAATAAAAAAATTTAAATTTTAAACATTTTATACTTTCTACTGTTAGAAAATTCTGCCAGTTTTTATACATTCACCATTTTCACACATTCAATTTCTATAAACTCTGAAATCAATACTGTTAATGTGATTGGAAGTACTTTTTCAATGTAACACCAAAAAATAAGGCCAGTTAAAAAAAATCTTGTTTATCTACAATACCTTCTATAGAATCTGCATTACGTGGCGTATTCAAGATGGCCAAGGACCTTTTAATCTGAAGATTAAAAAGGGCAATAGCTGCAGCCCTTTCATATTCCCCTTCACTCTGTAATCTGTATAAAAGGAAAAAAAAACAGTGTATTAAATGAACTGGTGGCATTTAAATTACTGAAACAGTTCCTACACAAGTTTTGTTATTAAATAAAATATGGATAGTTTCTATATATCCACACAAACACAATATATGTAAACAATTGCAGAAAACAAATAAATAACTTTCAATCAAACTTGAACTTTCATACAATTTCAACAGAGGACTTTCTATATAGAAATGACTTATTTTTTCTTTTTTATTAATGTTCACCCAAGAGCCACTCAAGATTACTGAATGATGTTGTATGAGCATAAAAAAAAAAAATTTAGAATAATTTCATGCTGACTAGTTTTAAGAATTGTTTTCATCTTGTATCTATTTTGCAGACAAATTCTTTTATAAGTTGTTATTATATAAGGTTGGGGATGTAATTCAGTTTTAGTTACATTTTGTAGCTAGTGTTTATACAGTTTCCTTTTTATATTTTAGGGTAGAGTTTTGTTACTTCTAAGAATTCTAGAATGACTTTGTGTTCAACTTCACTCAAAGAAGGCTCTAAGGTTGAGTACATTGTAGAAGTATTTTCACATAGGTACCAGTTTTTTGTAATTAATTAAAAAATGTTTGACATTGATGTTTTGGGAAGGAAGGAGTAGGTTATGTGGATGTGTTCAATTTTGATTCTTGTAAGTGTGGCATTATCTTTTCTTGAGTGCCTGGGCCGTGATGTTGTACAGTCAGAATGGGCTTTATTTGATATAGCTTGTTGTTTACGTGTGTATTCTATGATTTTAACCATTGATTGAGGATGTAAGAGTTAATTGTGGCTTTCAAGTCTGTAAAGTGAATTTTTAAATTTGATATATTCATTGAGAGGGATTTGTTGGCTGCCTTATCAGCCCTGCTATTTCCAGGGATTCCAATATCATAAAAGAAGGAGGTAAGAAATTAATTTTATGAGGTTATGTAAGAGAGATAATAGTTAAACCTAAACTTGAAGAGGTTAAGATTGTAGTGATCAGGGAAAACATCCTCTTGGTAATCTGTTCCACAAAGTAGTTCTTGGGAAGAAACTGGAACTTTCTTCCTACTAATGGCATGCAAAGGGAATGAGGATGATTTGTTCCAGTGTACGTAGCATGGCAAGTCTTAGTTGCGAAGGTCAGAACTGGTGGAACAAAGGAACATAGCATGTCAGTACATTTGCCAAGTAAATAGCAGTAGAGTACTGAGAGGCTTGCAACATTTGAAATGAGTTGTAGGGTGGAAAATACTTCATTACCCACAAAGCCACAGACACTTTTGAACTTGATAAAGACTAACAAGTGAGGACATGGAAGCGCCATCCCACGTATGATAAGAATACTCCATTTTCAGTCTGATCTGGTTCTTGTAAAGACAGGGCATAGAAGGAGGAGTCTGATAATTACTGGAGTGGTACAGGGAACTAACTATTTTTCAAGCAATTTTAGCAATGGATAGCATATAGGAGTTCCACATGAGGTCTGAGGTGAGTTTGAGTCCCAAAAAGCATTCAAGGTAAGGAGCTTCCTTGAGAGAACAACTTAAATGTACAGGATACAAAAAGTATTGTTTTGATGCATCTTTAACTTCCACAATTTGTTGCTGTCTTTGCTCTTATTTTAATCAGCTTTGGAGTAACACTGCAAGCATTTCACAGAATTTTCTAAGTTAGCAGATTATCTTTGAGCATGAAAAATGTCTATGATAAATAATACAAAGAAAGATAAGTATTCTAGTCTGGAAATATTTTATATGTAGACTATTTTCATTCAAAAAATATTAACCAAGAGTATATCTCTTATTGTACAAAAATATTTTTGAATATAGGTTTTCCCGCTATATATTTCCTTAAAAAATAATAATAATTAAGAAAATGAAATGCATTAAGTATCATATTAAGTGGTCTTCCTAGGGATAAAAGATGGAGATCATACATGTAATTAAATTCATAAGAGATTAACTTCAAAACATGGATCCGTTTTCCACAATTTCTTGCTTGTGACCCTGAACAGAGTTCTTTTATGTTTGCTTTCAAACAGGAATTAGCAGTCAAATGGATGGTCATTTCCATCACAGCGAATAAGTTGTTCAAAACAGCAGTAACAGGTGTAAAGAATGATACTGTGATTGTAGCTCCAGCCACTTCAACATAAAAAGGTATTGACCACAAATAGACTGGAATATGCTAAGAGTTTTCATACATTTAATGATGCTTTATTATTCACAATTATTTCTGTTCTTCTATGTGCAGTGTCTCTTCAGGATGTGGGTAATCATTCCTGAGTATTATAATAATTACACATATTACATTATTTTTAACTTTTAATATTATTTAATTTTCATTCTTTTTTTGTAAACTATCTTCAAATCCTCAGGATCATCCTAATAACTTTCATTTGGGTCATGACAACTGATTTAGAAATGAGCGGGTCTGAAAATTAGACAGAAATAGCAAAAATAAATATTTCTAAACAAGTAACAGCTCAAAGAATACTAATAACTAACAAAATAAAGGCACACTTATATTCCAGTGTATGCGTAGTGTCATTAAAATGGTAATGTCAGCCATTTCCATACAAGGAATCATTTGTCATTCACTGAACAAACAGCTAGTTTGACTTTTGGTTGAAATTTATAAAATCTTTCTATTAAAAAAATTTTCAGAAAGAAATTGGTTTCTCAAGTCCAATAACTGCTACTGCTTTTTCCAGTATGGATAGGTGGTTTCCTTCCTAACCTTTTGTTACAAGTAGTGTGGAATGTCAACTTGATTATGTCATTTTTTCCTCAAGTTACACATGATAACCATTTTAATTGTTGCTGCTGTTGTTGAAAGCCCTTAAATAATTTGGTTTCTATTATTTAATACACTTCTTTACTATTTTGTAGTACCAGTTCACAGGTTTGAAGAAGGATGGTCCTCACTAATACCTACAGTCTTCATTCACACAAAGCCATTTTTAACCATTGAGCTGAGAACACAAATGGCAGTTGAGATTTTTCTAAATGAGTTCAGCACCAGGAATGACATCCATATAAAAGTCTCAATCTATTTAAGAACATAACACTAGTTTTTTGGTTAATGTTTTGATTTTGTAGCAGTTTGCATGTTGAAATGCTACATGGTGAAACCACTCCTTGCACAGCCTATTCTATGCTCGATTTTCTTATCTCCTATACTAAATTTGTTATAACTGATCCATACACCAAGGTATTGGAAGTGTTTCATATTTACTAAGTCCACAGATTCAAGTTTTAAAAGTATTTAAATATGTGAAAGACAGCACATCTACATAACCCCAGACCTTGAAAATGGCCATGAGTACAGTTGAAAATACTTGATCACAAAGACTTGGAACATATCTACATACATACGTTGGACACAATAAAAGCATGTAAACAATAAAAATTTAGTAAAAAAAAAAAAAAAAAAAATGTTTCATTTTTAATGAAGCATTATTTACATTATTCAGACTATTGTCATCATCTTTGTTGCCATATTTATCACATTTCGGACATTATACACTCCAACCATCTTCAGGTAGTTGGAATGTCGAACTGAACCCTTTATTTTGCTCGCTGGGGTAAACTGTTCTAGTTCCATGTGCCATGTCTAATGGACGTCAATTATCTCCTGTTAATTCCTTTCTCCAAGTTCTCCATTGCCTTAACTAGGTATTGAACTCACACCTCTTTGGGTCCTGTCATTGGATCTAACCAATGCCTTTATCTTAAGGACACATGGCATAGTGGATAAAGGTTTCAGTTCAACATCAGTACATAATACCTCATCTCAGAAATATAGACAGATACTTTAATGAAACATGTATCAATTAAAAAGTACTATCTAAATAAAGACACACCAAGATAGGTGTGCAAATTATATACTTAAACAGGCAAGTTATTTTTAATGAGTTTATTATGGTGTTGAAACAGTAAAGGAACTATCCACAATTTGTGTTCTCATTAAGATTCTGACCTATATGACAACACATGGAGAAATATAAAAAATAGAATAGTAGAGACAACTCCTTGTGAAAAACACTATAAAAACAAAACAAACTAAAGATTACAAATTTTACAAGCTCTCTATATTAAGTCAAAACAAACAACAAGTAACAGAATCACTTATGATTCTAAATTTATTTAAATTCACAGAATCTACACTATATCAGTATAGATATAGCAGCAGAGTTTCAAAACTGAAAAAAAGAAGTCACAAACAATTACAACTCAAAATCATACCACAGATGTAAACTACCAGTCTTCAAATTTCTTTCTTTCTTGATAATTACTGAAGCCAGTCAAAAGCTCAGATTCTTTAAATATAAAATAAAAAATTAGTATAAACTGTTATGCTGTCAACACCAGGATACATAAAATTAATCTGCCATGAAAAACTTATTAACATAATTTCTCTACTGTCATTAACAGTACCTGTTTTAATGACCATTTATTGCCTATATATACCATATAATACTTTGCAGATTATTTACCAAGCCTCAAGTAATAAAAAAACCTGTTTTTTGCCGTGTCATTTTCAAAATGAGAATTTATTTTGCATGCTATAGATCTCAGAAATGTTTAAAAGAAACAATTACGTATTTGGAAAATTGCACAGCATGAAACTGGCTGTTAATGGATAAATAAAGTTTCATGCACATTAAAAAGTTCTTTTGAAAGTATTTAAAATAGAGCAGTCTTATATACATAAGAAAAGCGACATACAAATCATATATCTCATTACTAAAAATATTATATTTGTTGGTTGCATATGTTCGAGTAGACATCTTTTTTTCTTTTTTTTTTTTAAAAAAAAGAACAGAATAACTGACTTTTATTCTACTAGGTTTTTCTACAGAATCTTACATCCTGCCTGCCAAGGATCTCGGTTCTCGGTATGGAAACATTTCAGACTTCATCAGAAGTACGATAAGGTGGAAATGAGAGCCCTAGTTTATTTAATCTCTTCCTAGACTATGTGCTGTGCATTTACAGACACAGATGTGATGAGATCGGCACTAACCATTTAAATATTCCATACTGCAACACAAACAAATATACCAATAGAAGACAATGATCCTGCTTTCCCCCCCAAAGCCAATGGACTGATGATGGGGTGGGGGTAATGCTGATGACATAGGTGTTCATTGTTGGAATAAGAATTATCTTGAACAAAAAAATCAATATCCTCTATCAAGTATTCCAAGAAATGGGACTCAAAATAAACCCTTTCCAAAATCAGGAACTACGATCTGGAATTGGAATGAAAGCAGTGATGGCACTTACCCTGAATCCTTCATAAAAATACAGAATGTGGAATTAGCAAATACTAAACACTTCGAATATTTTGGCATATGGATCAGCTATAACAAATTAAGAATAGGAAAAAAAGAAATTGAACATCAAATCGGCTGTGCCAGATGTAGTTTTGCCCAACACTGCAAATTGTTACAAAACCAAAACATCAACCTGAAAACTCAAGTCATGTTCTTAAATAGCCTTCTCACATAAAGACTTTCATATGGGTGCCATGCATGGTGCCAAACCTGTTCAGAAATATTTAAACTGTCAGCTGTATACAATTGTTTTGCTAAGGTCAATGGTGATAAAAAAAGGCTTTGAGCCTGAGGGTCTTGGCAAAAATCATTCTATTTTGAACATTGTGGACTGGTGCTACAGAATCACAAAAAACTGTACCAAATAACAAAAACCACATCACTTGAGGATTAACAACAACAACAACCAAAATTGATAACACATCTAACTCTAAGAGAAAAAAATGCTTCAAATAGAATATTTGGAAGGAAAACCTCATCAATACTGGAAAAAGTGATAAAAGCTACTGGACTTAAGAAACCCGTTTTCTTAGAAGATTGTTTTAAAAGAAAGATTTTATAAATTTCAACTAAAAACAGTACTGGCTGCTCACTCAATGAATGCTAAATGTTTCCTTGTAGGGAAATGGCTAATATTACCATTTCAAGAGGTTTTAATAAAGAGAATGTGCCCTTGGTAGGATTCAAACCTGCATCTCTATTTTTTCTTCATTATACATATATTTCTATAATGTTTATTTATAAATAAAAAATGATGTTGCACTCTGCATAATAAAAGCTATTAAGTCACAAAAGAAGTTATTATCAATATTTACTTTATTTACAGATATCATAAGCTGAAATTTATATGATATATTGCTCCCATATATATCCTGAAAATTTTACCAATATTCATGAGTTAATACCAATTTTACTATGAAAACATTGCTTTACATAATAAAAACTCCCAACAAAAAGATTTGTTCAATCTTGAACATCAAATGGAAATAGTATGTGACCAATGCCAAAGTCCTGGGAAGAGCCAACAATCAAAGCACCAAATCACTGATCATTAAACACCATCTTTGATGGTCAGAACATGTAGCAAGGATGGAAGAATGGTGTTTCCACATCAAGTCTTATTCAGTGAGCTCACTTCAGGGAAATGGCCATGTAATTACCCTCTTCAAAGATACAAGGACCAACTCAAAACAACACTGAAAGCCACAGGACTTGAGCCTAAATTGTTTGAAACACAAGCCAAAAACTGTACCAACTAGTAGTGTTCAATCACCATCAGAAACAAAAACTTCAAACAAGAGAGAAAGACTCAACAAAATCAACCTCATCCTCCACCAACATTATTATGAAGTCAATGCCATTGGCTCTTCAATGCAAGAATTGGTCCACTTAATCATTAACACCATCATTATAAAGGAAACAATCAGCAAAGAAATTAAATTCTTGGATACAACATAAAAGTCAATGACAACATAGTAAGATCTGACACCATACTTTAAGCATGCCAGATATTTCTAAATAATAACAGTACAAAATATAGAAAAGATGTTTGTATATAAAGAGTAAAATAAAGATTACATGACGTTTACATATAAGAGACATAAAATGAAACGTGTCATATTTACAATTTAGAGATGGCAAATATTTTTGTGTTATATTTGTAATCTAGAGATTGCAAATATAACACAGAAAAACAGGATTTAGAAGAGATAGAAAAAAACCTATGTATAAGGATCATTGATTTTAAACAATATTTCTATATATTTTTAACAATATTTCTATTTATCTTATTTGAGGGACAGGTGCAAAATTGACCATGCAAAGAGAACACAGGAGTGTAAAGATAAAATAACTTACTTTTCTAGTAATTTATTTAAACCAGTTGGATCCTGCAAGTTGCCCCAACCACACATTTGCAAAGCATGAAACCTGAAATTTGAAAATGATTTTAGTTTTATAAATAAACTAACAGGCTTTGCTTCACAAAGTAAAATATATTCACTACTTGAAATATTTGAAACAAAAATTTTAAATGAACATTTCATTCATAAATTGGCTTGTTATAGTTAAGGAAAGTTTTACAAATAGATGCCAACTTGTTGAAGGCCAAGTAAAAAGCAAATTTCAAACACTTTTCTGCACTATATAAGACAATATTCCTAAACAGAACTATTTTTTATAGGAAAATCTAAACAATCCTTGAATAAAAGAACACTAATGAAATATACTTTTTTAAAACCAAAATACAAATTAGTTAAACCTGAAGAATGATATCACCTAGAAGTAGATAATATATAATGGAGATATTGAGCATTTAACATATAAATTACTTTTAGCGAGTAAATCCCACCTCAGAGGGATTTTGCATTATTTATCATCTCTCAGTTGCGTCTCTGTCTTTGGACAGAGTGTGCTCAGGGGCTTCTCTGTCAAAAGACAGAGGGGCAACTGAGGAAAAGTATACTGAAGAGGTGCCCAGCCCTGGGGAACAGCTGCCCGAGGCTGCGCCCTCCCATTGCACCAGAGGGAGGGATTGGTGCTCGTACCTAGGCTAACGCAACTGACGGTTGCGAGGGCTGAGGAGAATTTTTGTCCCTGCCCAGGTGCACGCACTCAGGTCCCCCACATTAATCTGACCTTGTGTCACATCTCATTCTCGTGAGGGAATGAGTAAACACCGCATATAAATTACTTTAAAATAGTTTCATACGTTTATTCATCATCTCTTGGTTGCGTCTGTCTTTGGGTAGAGTGCATTCAGGGGTGGCTCTGTCAAAGGACAGTCACAACTGAGAAAAATTATACTAAGAGGTGCCCAGCCCTGGGGAACAGCTGCCCAAGGCTGCACCCTCTCATTGTACTAGAGAAAGGGATTGGTGCTCACACCAAGGCCAGTGCAACCAACAGTTGCAGGAGTTTGGGGAATTTTTGTTCCTAGCCCAGGTATACGTGCTTGGGTTCTCCAAATTAAACCAACCTTGTGTCACAACACGACCAACAGGGTGGGTTTTAAGCTAGTTTATAATAAAACATGCACTGCAATTTTGGATACAAAAGGAAAATGAGTTTCTCCCCTTGAACTAGGAAAGCAATAATAATGGCTGGTATAATATATAAATATATTTTTTAACCTTGCAAAATCTGGCAACCCCGAATCTGAGCTCAACAAAAATTGTTCCCCGTACCTAACTTTTCTAGGGCTTTTGAATGAGCTATGAATCATTGAAATTGGACTAGTGAGAGCAGAGGAATTTCTTGGACACACACACAAGCACAAACACACACTGTACTTTACATATAAGATTTAAAAATATTCTTTTCTCACAAAAGTATATTTTTATGCTATAATGTCTGATTATAACTTAAAAAAACATAAATATCACTAATCATATTTCTATTACTTCAAAATATATTATAACTAAGTCATAATATAAAAATTATGGTCCATACAAGTCATCACTAAAAAAAGGAAAAAAAAAAAAAATACAGGTTTATGTGAAATTTTTGTTTTAAATATGTCTTCTTGTGTTCAGGTTTTCCATTCACATGAAGTGGAAGAACTATATTGAATTAATTACTAAGTCTCCTGTTAGGAAAGTTGACTCACTGTGTTGTGACAGATAATCTTTCTTATCAGAATCCATCATGCACATTTATAAATTAATCATTTTTCTGTGCAATGAATATTGCAGCCATATCTGGTCTGGTGCTCCTGCTCTACATTTCAAGATTCTTGACAAAATTCAAAAAAGGGCCTGTGATGTGGTTGATCCTGAGATCTCAACTTCAGTCACTTTCTAACCAACGTGACATGTCTTTTCTCTGTCTTTTCTAAAAATATTTTCATAGCACCTGTTATCAGGAGTTCTTTTCCCTAGAGCCTTGACTATGTGAATTTAAGCATGCTACTAGATTGGCAAATATTGAAGTAACTAGATGTAATCACCACTTCTATTCTAATTTTTTTTTCTCATCTGTGGGATCCCCTTCCAATTTCTTGCTTCCCTGCCAACTACAATCTTCAAAAATTTAGAAAATTTTATAAAAGACTAATATATATATATATATATATATATATATATATATATATACACACACACACACACACAATGAAGCCAGTGTTCAATTCTCCAAACTTTTGTTAGCACTTTATATATATATATATATAAGCATGATTCCAATTATAATTTGATTGTTGACCTATTGCATTAAATTTGGATTTGTGTAAAATTTGATTTTTACTATACTGAAAATACCAACAAAAAGATGTAACTAATATTACTTATATCAAAAGAAGCTGCAACAATTCTATAAATATGATTTATTAGGTTGATGCAAAATTTTTAGGCATTTTGGTTGTATACATATAAATTATTATTAATATGACTATGCCCCACCACAGTACAGTTTGGTCCCTCTCTGCCAGTTACCCTCTCTATCCACACTGTGTTTATTTTCGATATGAAGAAGTCTTTAGATGAAGCTGGTTGAAATGTCCATAGAGCTAAAGGAATCCAGTCACAAGGAAGCTTTTTATGGTGTAATTCCATTAGTCTAGGTGTCTCTCATTACCATCTTTAGTGTTGGACCATGCTTGTCACATAATCTGCTTTCTGGTAGAAATTATAATTTTCCAGTATCAGCTTCATCCATATTAAATGACATAATAATAATAATATCATTCTTCTTTTATGTGCTAAGTCTCTTCAGGTTGTAGGCAATTATGGACCTCCACATCTTTCTGTCCCTTGTAGCTCTTAATAAGTTGTCTTTTTGTTATTTCTACTAAAGCCTGTTCTGCCATCCATCTGCTCCAGCTCATCAAGTATGTTATGCACGGCTTTCCTCTGTCTCTCAATCTGTCCCAGGAGTATCAGGTTTTCCAAGCCCTCCTTCCTCATTACATGCCCCAGAAACCTCAACTGTCTCTTCCTGATGTTAAGTATAAGTTTCATTTTTGATTCTATTTCCTTCAAAACCTAACTGCTTACATGTCTGGTCCATGCTATCCTCAGTATCTTTCTGTAGAAAATATTACATCACCATTTTTTGGTAAATATCTTCTGACACTGTGGGCAAAAAATAACACCAATCATTAATCATGAAGTCTCTTGTCCGAGTTTATCTGACATCATCTTGTACATGACACTTCTTGATAAAATATAAATCAGTTGTCCCCTTGAATTTTCTAAACTGAACACACTTTTCCTTTTGATGCATAGATTTAATAAATGCATTAATCTTTCTCTCTCAAATAAAAAAGGATCTGCTTGTAGCAATACTCTTAAATGCCTAATACAAAAGGGATGGGGCCAATAATGGCATCCCAAATTTCCAGGAACTGGTTCTATAAAGGCAGATAATCTTTAGGAACCTATTCTGCTTATTTTCAATAAACATGGAAACAAGTCACTTTATAGCATCAAAAAGAACTAAACCATTTTGATAATTTAATAGGAAACATTTATTTATTAAGATATTTCCAGAGTGAGATTCTATTCTCATAATGTTTCTGTTCAGAAGTATGCTTTTTGACTTCAATGTCATCAGCTCTGTTAGGATTTCTTAGCCCCATTTGAAATGAATTGCCACAGCCCCAAAGATCCAATGGAAGAGCTATCAAATTTATGTCTAGACGATTTGCTACATTTTTAACTTCAAGATTTCTTTTGGTATCTGTCTATATTTCTGAGATGAGGTAAATAGTATATATAATAATGTACACTATTTACATTATATTATATTATTACATTTGTTGCCATATTTATCACAACATTTTGGCCAGGTGGTTGGAATGTCAAACTGAACCCTTTATTTCGCTCGCTGGGATAGACTGCTCTAGCTCCATGTGCCATGTCTAGTGGATGTCAGTTATCTCCTGTTAATTCACCTCTCCAAGTTCTCCACTGACTTGACCAGGTACTGAACTCACAATTCTTTGGGTCCTTTCACTAGATCTAACCAATGCCTTTATCCAATTATAAATGTCCTTATCCTTAAGGACATCTGTGTATGAATTTCTGGGACTTATAAACTTAATGACTTCAGCAACCATTTTTTACCAGTGCTCATATTTCAATTTTCATTGGCTCAGGAGATTTTTGTGGCCTAGCATATGTGCTGATTCCTTAAGTTTACGAATTTGCCAATGATGTTCTTTGTCTATGATTTCAACCTGATCCCACAGAGGGCAGTGATCTCCCTTTTCTCTCCATATGTGGTCAGCCATGACTGATTTTTCTACTTCCCCTTGTGTTAAAGCTTTTTGGTGTTCTTGAAGCCTTACCTTAAGGGGCAGCCTCTCTCCCCTTTATATTTCTTTCCACAGCTGCACAGGATGGCATACACACAGTCTTTAGTTCTCCTCTATAGAGGGTCTTACTTGGGAGAGGTCTCTGCGAAATGTCGTCCAGCTTTTGAAGGTTGTCCCGATGTTATCCTTTGTATTTTCTCCAATAACCCCTTCACATAAAGGCAGGGAGACTGTTTTCTGAGTGTTGTTGTCCTCCTCTTGTACCCACCTATCCCAGTTTATTGGGGCTGCTGCCATGTACCTGGGGTAATTGTTACATTGTAGGGTACTGCTTATACTGACCAATTCTTTACCTAATGTCTTTGGGTTGCCATTTTGCTTGGTGTTGTAAGCAGCGGAAGATCCCTTTCTTTACACTGTATGGATGGTGGGAGTTGAAATTTAGATACTGTCCAGTGAATGTTGGTTTGCGGTATACAGATGTCTTGAACCCATGCTCTGTTCGAGATATTAGAACATTCAGGAAATCATCATCATATTACCAGCTGACAAAGGCGATGCAACTGTAGTGATGAACAAATCAGATTATACAGGAAAGCTGGAAGACCTCATTAAAAATATTACTACAGCAAAGTAAAAAAGGATCCTACAATGAAAACAGAACACAAACTGTCACAGATACTAATCAAGAAAAAGGATCACTTTGTGTTACACCAAGCTACCTCACATATATGGTCTCCCTAAGATTCACAAAGACAGTATTCTACTCAGGCTGATTGTTAGTTGCCAAGACTGTGTGCCACCCTCTGAATTGCTTCCTTGTAGATATAATTGACCATTGATTGGAAAGTCACCTTCATATGTCCGAAACTCCACCCACTTCGTGGAAATAAACAAAGATGCCCCCCATCCTATCCAACCAGTAATCATTAAATGTAATCAACTCTCAAATTTTTTTCTTCTAGTTCTAAAAAGCATTTCTACATTTAACTGTCAACTGCTGTTATGTCAAATTGGGATTCTACTCGTCTCCCATGAGCGAGACACTGCTTGTCTCAGCAATACAATAATAGAGAAATGAACTATTCATCAAAAATAGCCAGAATATATTTCAATGAATAGAAAAATATTACAGGGCAGAAAGAGTAATAATTATATATATATATATATATATATATATATAATGAAAACTTATATTCTTGGTTGACAATATACCCAGAAGACAAAGCAACATCTGCTTCCTATGACAGCTGAGCTACAATTGCACCACACCATATGCTACACATCCACACTGAGTCTAGAGTATAGTAGGATGAAGCAAAAAAAACAAGTTGCCAACTAGGAAATGAGTACTTTAATAATTCTGGGGTAACAAAATACCCAATATAACTAACACAGGATTAAAGGCTTCCCTATTTCATTGCATTTTTTGATTCATAATTTTCCTGTTAATCTTGACTCTGCACTTAGACTATAAACTGAATGAACAAACTGCAATTAAATATACAAAGACATGTTATCCTGATGTGTACTTGTCACATGATCAGATGGCACGTTTTGACTTCATTCCATCACACATGTCATCAACATGAGCTTTGAACAGTGTCATGATATTTTTTGGGCCTAAACAAATTGCTGAATATCTTGCATTAGCAATTTTCATTATTGTTTCCACAAACCCAATTACATGCACTATATCAAGAGACAATAATCAACTATATTATCAAAAGCAGCTAATATTTTTATTAATTTAAATACTGCACATTAAAAATGCTTTCCAGGAATGTTTTAATATAAAAAAAAAAAAAAATCAACAAACATAAGCTAATTAAAGTTTTTGGTTACCTTTCTTCACTGCGGTAAAGATATTTGGCACGAGTTTCACTAGCTTCCAGTCCCTGCCAATTGACAGCTGTCTTCTCACTTTTTAAATTTGATAGCACACTTTCCACACCATAAAAAGAATTTTGTGCAGATTTTCTCATTTTATCTTTACTGAGTTCTTTTGCCACTGGAAAAAAAAACTTGTTAAGGAAATTAACCAATAGCAAACAATCCAAAATAAAAAAGATAAAAAATCCCTCAGTTTTTAATGCATGCAGCCAAATATAGGAAGTATAAACCCATTGTCAATACAAAATATCTGATATTACTTTGTAGTGTCTTTAAAAATAAGTTTGCTTTAACGAAAATGAAAGAAAGACGGAAAAAGATATTAGCTTGAGAGAGAACTTTTTTTTTTTTAAATCACTGGTAAATATTTTCCTTGTAGAGATTCTTATTCTGGGTGTCAAATGTCCCAAACTGAATGTAGACAGTTGATTGAGAACAAACTCTTAAGGGCTTCCATTGCACTTTTTGATTCATATTTTCCTGCTATTTTTAACTCTGCACTTTAGACTATAAACTGAGTGAACAAAATTCAATTAAATGACCAGTTTTAATCACTATCATCTAATTTGTCATTAGAAAAGTTAATTATCATTCCCCTTGTAATTACACTTGCTATTTTTAACTGATACTATTTCATGTGTCATTTTTAAAAACATTTTTCATCTCCTGCAATACAAAACAATAATAGCAAAGATTGACTTTCACAAAATTTTTCTAATTATCTATAACAAACCAAAAAATAATTTCCTTAAAGAAGATGATAAAAATAATTAAAACATTCTTTTGCTCTGTATAATTTTATATTTTTCAAAAATGTATTTTAAATAATTCTAAGTATAATGAGGATAATGTTTTTCATCTCATTTGATGAAAAACATTAAGATATTTTCTTTAAATTTTTAGCTAGCATTCATTATGTTGTTGCTTTTTATCATAATTATCTGTTTTACTTAAAGAACTAAAAATAAAGTATAGTTTCCAAAGAAATTTGAGACTGCATCCAATATCCCATTAATGTTTTTTTAATCATTTCACCCTAAGCAAGGCAATAAAGCCACTAAGACACAAGGGGTTACTGAGTGTGAGAGAATATGAGGAAAAAAAACATTATTAATGAAAGGGGACAATAAAAGAACAAGAATTAAGAAGACAGAAGATAACAACTGACACTGAATTTAAAATTTTGAACATCAAAGTTGACCAGATAACAGGAAGCCTGAAGAGATTTCCATCAGCAAGAGGAATTATTATAATATACATTCATGCTACAATTTTTATGAGTACCAAGAAAAAAACAGTCTTTTTTTGCTGGTTTTTAAAACCTTATATATGAGGGGGGTTCAAAGAAAGCAAAACGAGATGTGGGTGCTGCAGACACAAAATGGGGTCGACTGTCTTTGTTAACAGTAAGCAACTTCTGCTGGTATTAACTACATTCCTCTGTGTGTATATGTTGAGGTATATCAACTACAAGTTCAACCAACTTGACATTTTTACTTGAAAACAAACTGTTGGGTAGGTGAATTGTTCACACATTTTCCAAGATAATAATTCATACTTTAATTGATCATAAATTTACTGTTTATTCATTAGGATATCACACTTACTGAGATGAAGTTTTCTTTATTTTCACCACCATGCTAAACTATAACTGATTCTCAAAATCATAAAATTTGAAAAAGTGAAAATTAACACAAAATAAAAAAGGAAGCAAAATAAAGTTGTATAATATAATCTTTTAAACATATGCTTTGTGTCTGCCTGTGTATAAAGTATATTTTGATAGCAATTTTTCTTTCATAGATCAACAAAAGTTCTTTAAGTATATTTTTACTTTTAACTCTTCTAACTAGGCATGGTATTGAAGCTAATACTTAAGACATAAATAAGTTTGAAAATACTAATGTATTTTTATCAAAAAAAATATCTTTCTTTGAAAATTGTTTAGGAAAACTGAAAGCACATTGAATTCAATCAATAATTGTACAGCTTCTGTCCTGATACCAAACACCTACCTAGAAAAGAGGAATAATTCAATAAAAACATGTTAAACAAAGCATTTTTGTTGTTTTTATAATACTAATTGTATATAACACACACACATATATATATATATATATATATATATATATATATACACTACATTGACAACTCAGAAAAAAAAAGAGGTTGATTGATATCAAACATGTAAGTGTACAAATCTAGACTAGTCTAAGTCAGTTAAGTGCTATATGTGATACACATTTGGGTAAGAAATGAGTCTCTTTCAATTTATGACTGACTCTGCAGAAGATTTTCCTGCAGTAAGTTGCTTTTTCTTTCTGCAGTAGACTTGTTGCCAACCAAAGCTGTAGGACTCAGTCTGTCTTGTTATTTAACCCATAGCTGGGAGGAGAAGAGATGGATTCATACATTTCCCAAGAGTGTTTGCGCGAAAGTGAATGTAATGAACCAGATTGGAATTCAAATTCAGCTCTCCGATTTCTCATTCAGAGCTGACACCACCACATAAGTAGGAATCATAAAACCAAGCCTTTTAAGAACTATTTTCTAAGAAAATACAGACAAAACTAGTTTGGAATCTTACCAAAGGACTTCAGTTATAATAAAAGAAATCACCATGAATTTTTTTTTCCTTTGATCAAACAGATGTGGAGTTGCTGCACCATGGCAGATAATGTTAAAAATTGCCACCCACAGCTTAACCAACTTACTGATTGTTATAAACTAGTTAACAACCATAATTAATAAAATAATTAGAGAGGTATTCCTGCTGGTTACTTCATTTTAGAAATATCACTGATTGAGTGGCTTTGATTTAATAAAATATTAGGGAAGGAATTCTCAATTTACTTGACATTACTATTTTTTAAGAGTTCACTAAGTTTATCAAATAAAGGCAACAACCAAATTAATTCAGACTAAGGTTCTCATTCCAATAACAACTTGAATGCCAGCTTGATTGTTTCTATGTTCTACATTACAAAAGTCTTATCTGAATTTTTAAAATTCTGATGGCTGTCAGACCCCACTCTGAGTTAACTAACAATAAAGTTCTTGTCACAACACCCAAATTTTCATTACTTTTTTTGCTTTTGATTTCTTGTGGCCAAAATTAAATGATTGTCATCAATACAATATGGGAAGAATTGTATGATATACACTATCCTTTTCTCTACTGATGGATATAGTATTAGTATAATGAAAATTTTTATTGATACATGATCATAATTAGTCAAAGCATAATTACTAAGTCTACTTTAGTCTGGCACAAGACCAAAATAATGGAGTACCAAGAGAAGATTGTGCCATCTCGCCTCTTCTTTAGTGTTAGACACTCAACGGAGAATAAGACTACAGCTTCACACATTAGGTGCTGCTGTTGTGGTTTTACTGGATATAGTTACCAACCCCATACCCAACCAATTTTGAATTCAGAGTTTTTTTGCTTAGACTGGTTGCCAACCAAGGCTAGACTCTGCCAGTCTCACCATTATATAACATAATTAGGGAGAGAAAAGATGGATTCATACCTTTCCCAAAGGTATTCATGCAATAGTGAATGCATCAAATTCAGACAGAATTTGAACTGGGCATGCAAATTCCACTTTATAATAGGCAAGATATCCTTAATTCAACCACATGAATTTTTCATGATAATTCTAATGATATATTTTGAAGCAGGTAGGGAATGTAAAGTTAGAAAAAGTTTAAAGGATACAAGCCATCCATGTCCATAGCCGACACAAAACCGGATCATCAAACACCACTTTGGCATTTCTTCCTGGTTTGTCAATCTAGAAATAAAAAGAATAAATTTAAGTAAAAATCAATGAGAAAGAAAAATTATGGTGAGTATAACGATTTAAGTTGTTCACACATTGACTACATTAAAAAAAAAAAAAAAAATTATATCATTTCTATTGGAATTTCTGGGAAATGGAGTTATCATTATTTACACTATTTACATTTGAACTATTGTTATCATTTTTGTTGTTATTGCAATGTTTTGGCCATTGTGCCATCCAGTCTTCATCAGTTATATATTGATCTGGGTAACCAACAGGGAATTCCAAACTAAACCCTTTATTTAATCTACAGTGAGGTAGACTGTTCAAATATCAGTATCTGCTAAAAATAACATTTAAGTAATAAAATCTGTCAGATTAATAAACTTAAAAAAAAAGTCCATTACTTCTTTGGAAATTGTAAAAAAAGTCATGCCTGAATTTTTGAGATGAAGATTATCAATGTGTCTTGCTATTCACACCATTTTTTATACTAACATAGTTTCAGAACTGCCTGCATTCTTCAAGTGTCTGTAGGCACAGCAACCATAACATGAGTATAACAATCAAATTGGTTTGAAGAGAAAAACATAATATTTAGAAACTGGAAATAGTTAGACGGCTTGGAAAATCTGATACTGACAGGACAGATTGAAGGCAAGAAAAACAGAAAATAACATATAGCCTCCCTAACAAGTTTGAGAAAAGGGATGATGGAGCAAGGTTTAGGAGAGATAACAAAAAGACAAAATTTATTAAGAGCTACAAATGACAGGAAATTGTGGAGAGCCATGATTATTTACATCCTGAAGGGACACAGCACATACAAGATTGATACTTCCTTCTCCATAGATACCTACCTCCATGCCATACCCATTGATTGCACGTTCTTTCATAATCATACAAATATCTTTCCTTTCCAAATCAGCTGAAAGGTGGATTTCTTCTCTGTATTTACCTGATACTTCCGTTAATGCAAACTCATTTGACCAGTCCTAAAATATAAAATAATAAGCTTTTATATTAGCAGATTTAAAAATTTGTCCACTGTACAAATTTACATTTCTAATTATACCAGTTCTAAAAGATACTGTAGGAGAACAAACAAATATACACTCTCTCTTTTTTTAACCTCCCCTTACCCTGACAACCACCCAGCCAGGGGCATAGGAGAGTTAGGTTTGAAATCTGAAAGATAATTGCTCTTCTTAAGCAATCCTAACTTACCAAAAAACCACTTAGACTGACTGGCAGCTACAACTCATATTGAGAGTACTTTTCATGGTTGCTGCATTCCAAATGGTAGAAAGAAGCCCAAACTCTTTGGTAGCATTTAGAGAGGCTGTTCCAGTCAATAGTCATATAATATTGGGATTCTTGTAGTGCCATTTCATGTATAGATAGGTGTCCATGTAAGCACTTCCAGTAGGCAACCCTGGGGCTACACTATGCTGTAGTTTTCACCACCTTCCAACCAACTTATTGTCTTAGTGACTGTTATTCTTGGACTCTTTCACCTTAAAATTTTATCATATGTCTACAATGACTAATAAAAATAAGACTTAACCATTTTGGAAAAAACAACACCTAAACTCTTCAACCTTCCTTTGTCCATCATTCATTGTATTTGTATGAATTTCAGCATTGTAGAATAGTTTCCTTTGGAATGTTCTAGTTCTCTGTGAAACTAACTTGAATTCCTCAATCTCTACCATTGAATTCTCTGTTCCTGGTTATCTCCCTCTCTACCAAAAGGACTCTAGGGTCCACATACATGGCCTTGGTTTTCTATGTTTGTGAAAATCCCCCAGTGGTGAAGGAATTGTCACTCAAGACTCTGGATTGTTCTTATTTCTTTCACTATTAATCTCAGTTATCTCTTTTATTGTTTCCTCACCTTCTCAGGACTGATGCTTGCTAGATAGAATATCTGACAGTATAGATATAGCTTTTTCTCTACATTTGTCTGTAAATATCTTTGCATCTGGTGACTTCAATGCTCATCATGTCAAGTGTCACCAGCATCCAAATGCTGAATTTCTCAATTGCTCAATCTCTCACACAAATAGATTTCTCTTCCTGTTTCATACCTCCTCTTAGTGCACTTAGCAACTCTATTCATGCAGTAGTGTCTGTAGATATTTATTTCCACTATTCACAGAACATCTTTTTGTTACCAACTCACTGATTTGGACTCATTTCATAATTTTCTTTGTGATGCTCCATGGAGGGAAATTTTTGAATTTTTCCATTGGAAGCTGGCATCAAAGCATTCATGCTAGCATAGAAATACCAAATGAAACCACAAACTTCTTGGATCACTCCTGCCTGTTCAACCACTATAGCCACAGAGATCACTTCTGGCTATACCAGCATGACAGTTTGGATTACAACAGACCTCTTTTTGTGTCTGCTCATAAATGAGTATAAGCATATTCTTAATGAAGCCAAGTTGTCATTTGCTGATAGAATGAGACACCATATAGCCTTTCACAAGTTCCCAGCTAAATATTTATGTTGATAACACAACTATTTACTCCTGTCTTAATAGTAAGTCTGATCGGTCTAACAAATTAAAATTGACAGCTGCTCTTGAAAACAACCTCCCATCAATTGTTAATTCGGACAAGAAATGGCTTGGAAATTTTGATGCCTCAAAAAATGAAACTGCTATCTTTTAATCATCATCATAGAGAACACTTGTCCATATATATATATATATATATATAACTCTCCCAATTTCCATCTGTAAATGCCCTTTTCTCTATAATTGTAGCACTCAAACATTGAAAGTGACACTGCAGTAACAATTTCACTGCACTTCTCAAATTCATAATACAGCACAAGTTTTATAATAATAATAATAATACATCAATGCAGCTGTCGGTCAAATGCAGTTGATGGTAACATAGTATATGCCACACCAGGGCAACATATGATTTTGAAATCAGAGTTGTCTTTCGCCTAGACTGGTTGAAAACCACAGCTAGAGAACCCAGTCTACACTACTATTTAACCCATAGCTTGGTGGGGGAGAAGAGATGGCTTTATACTTTTTCAAAGGGTATTTGTAAATAGGTGAATGTAACAAATTTGGTTGAAATTCTTATTTGGTCTGCCAATTTCCACTATCCATTGCACTACCTGCAAATTTACATTTCATATCCCACCTAATATATAGAGTATAACTTAAAAAGTTAGGTTTTGATGCTGATGCTGCAAACTGCCTTAATCCTGCTATGATTTTCAATGCTTCAGATTATCTTAGTGGACCCACATTTTATCTTCAGTGAAAATCTTTCACCAGAGGATTTTTTTTAATATCTGGCAATAAATAAAATTCAGGTAATGAGACATGATCAAATATCTGACAATTCATGTGGAAGTCATTTTCCTGCCTTTTGAATCTTTCTCACAAGTTAAGTGAGTGAAATGAAGTTTTTCTGTCAATTCTAAATGTTGATTGAGTATGGTCATCATCCAAAAAGCTTATAAGTCATCACTTTCAAATTCTTGTGTAGCATGGTTTGTCCTCCAAGTCAAATCCACTTTGAACTTTATAAATCATTCACAAAACATACTGCTTCCAACTGAACCATTTTCATGTTTCTACAATCATCATCTTAGCTTCTGCAACTTCTTTGCCCAACTTGAAAAGGAACATGCGTCGTCATACATGTAGTTCCTTGGTTGCCATTTTTCTTTCTCTCTCAACACTGAATATAGAAAACAAGACTTGTTGTCAACAGTGTTTTAGTCTAGTTAAAAAAAAAAGACAACACTAGGAACCTTTGTACACATCTAATAGAAAATGTAAGTTAAATGAAAATGAGAAAATAACACACCAAAGCAATTCGATTGAAAATTTTGACATCAGATAAGACACCATTGGGTGTAATGGTAAGGAACCGGTTTTCTTCAGAAAGATGCCAAGCAAATGATGAAATAGCACCATTCTTTTCACCTGTGGAAAAAAGAGAAAGCACTTAGTATATGAAATAAATGTAAAACTATTCTAGTTTCTTTTTACCCACCATTTTCAAAGTTTCTTTTTCAGGTAAACTTGACTTAGTGCCACAAAGTCAATTGAGCAGAAAGATGTGATCCTAAACATAGACAATATCATTTTTTTTATTTTAATTTCATTCCAAAATCATTGATGATTTGTCAATAGGATTAGACTTAATTAACATATATATTTGTTGTTTCAAATGAAATTATGTTTTCATTTTTTTTCTTGGGTTGGTATTGAACAGACTTGTGCTACTCACTTTTGAATAAGATAACACCTACATTAATTAAAAAGTTATTTTGTATGAAAAAAGCATTTCTAAATTACATACTTTGTCGCCATATAGTTGCATACAAATAAAGCACAAGATTGAAAAAAATATTCTCCAGATTCACATCTGGGTCAAAGGTCAACCAGCAATAAACGTTAGAACAAGTTGTGATAAAATCTACCACTCCTAGATAAAAGCAAAGAGTGAAAAAAAAAAGGGTCAACATTACTAGGGCTTGATATAACCTATGTTTGAACAATGGCTTGATGTGTTTCGTTTTGTTTTTAACACCCCGCGACCCAGGTGATGACAACAACACTTAGCAGACGACATTTTTTTTTTTCACTGCATATCTTTCGTATTTCCCATTGCCAGGCCATTTAGCCGTTCCTTTTATTCAATGATGTTCATGCCAAATGAAGGAGAAAGGAATGAATTTTGAATGATGTTATTTTAAAGCAAAAATATTTTTTCATAAAAAAAAATGATTTTTCTCAGAAAATTGGGCATAATTTCTTAATGCTAACTGCCGAGCAACATTTTCCACAGCCAAATTGAAGATTAATTGCCAGTGAATAATTCTATGTGCAAACAATAGCCGTCTGGATCCTATAATGCCACCCAAAAAGGTCCAGAAGTTTACTGATTGATCAAAAACCTGTTGCACATAATTGTATTTTTCACGGTCAGTTTCCATTATTTCATCTTGATGTTATTTTCAAACAGCCAAGTCATCAAGGATTCAGGAAAACAGTTTGGCATGGGTTTGCTTTAAGAACTTTAAATTCTATGAGGTGTTTAAAATGTTAGTGACTAATGAGATTTTTCACCGAATATTTCATTTACGCGCCATGTTGGATTTTCCTATATGACAAAAACAAGGCTTTTAAACTGCTGTGACACACATATACATGTGTGTGTGTGTGTGTGTGAATATATATATATATATATATATATATTTTCCTTAAGTAATAGCTAATTTTTTAAAAAAATGAAACTAACAGTTATATTTGATCATAAATAAAATTATTTATAAATACATAATTAAATTCTAATATATTAATTTTAACATTACCACATATGTACTCAATAATTAGATGTAATATCTCAAGTTGGTACAAATAAAAACGTAAATATTAAAAATGTGACTAAATAGTATTTGAATGCTACTTTTGAAAAAAATCGTAATTGAAATTTATAAAAATAAAAATTAAATAAAAAAATAAAAATGCCAAATGTATTGCTATTGAAATCCAGACGATGTGTTGGAACATAGACACTATCACAAATTTCTACATGGAAAAAGGAAGTTTGTATCAATAGACAGATATTCCATCCCCCATCTTGACCAACTTGATAGCTACAATACATTAGAAACATGAGTTTTCTAAATAAGTTAAATCTTAACACCCCTAAAATAAAAAAGATGGAATTTTCCTTAACCCCAACATCTCAAAATTGTCTGGAGTTATAAATTAAGTGAATCAATTTCAAAAAGTTATTCTTAGCATCACTTGAAATAGAATGGAACTTTATATTTTAAATTGAATGTGTATGATTGAATTTAAATTGAGGTTTCAGTTTTGAAACATGGTAATTTCAGTGTTGCAATGATTATATATCTAAAAAAAAGAAAAAACATTTATATAATATATATATATATATATATATATATATATATATAAATTTAAAATACATAATATAGTAATGTATAATTATAGGCTCATTGACTGATACCTTAGCTAGCATTAAACATTAATACTAAGTATAACAATGTCACATGAATAATACTCATGAACAGCTACATGACTAGTGTATAGCCATGATATTAATTAGCAATTCAACAAAAATTTAACCAAACATAAACAAAAAGATATGTCATTAAGACTGAGTAAAATACTTACAAAGGGAATACCGTTGAATATATGTTGGCTCTAGATTATCTGATTCTGTAAAAAGAAAAAACTTTGGATAAACATTAGAATACTATTTGAATACATAATCATAAATGCCATGTCAATGCAATCTTTATCCTTCCATTGCATAAATGTTACATCAATGCAAGCCTTACACTTTTAATGTGTACTTTACATTGTTGCTTTTATGCATGTAAGTAATTTATAATGGAAATAATCTTGAAAGCTTGTTTCACTGTTATGGATAGCAATATAGTCTTAGTAAATAATGTAGAGATTTTGATCATCAGTGGATGCCAAACTATTTTGGCTTAATGCTGGACCAAATTAAGCTTTACAAATATCTATAATCATCTCTTCTTATGCTTTCTTTTTTGTTTAAGGAAAGAATTAATGTCAAAGAAGATTATATATTTGTTGGATGCAGATAATTAGCAAAAGGAGATATATGACACCTACCAGTAGATGTATGAATAATATCACAATGTCGAATTGAGCAACTGTCCTTGCACAAAATACTCAAGAAGCCATCTCTGCATAAAAAATAAAATAAAAACTTTAGGATATACTTTTATCAGAAACATTTTGATGCTGCCATTTTGCGAAACATAGTTATTTGAAAATATATTACAACAATGCAAGGGAGAAAACTTTCACTGATAAAAAAAAAATAGAAATAAAAAATACAGGAAACCTTTTTCATTCAACCCATAAATCAAATCAAAATAGTCTAACACCAGAGCAATGAAGAAGATGATAACTATTTTGTGTTAAAACAGATGCAATAAAAAAAAAATATAGAAATTTTCAAAGCTCACATTCTTTCAAAAACATTTTCCAAAGAACAATGAACTTAAAAAAAAAAAAAAAAAATGTCATAAATATAAATTCTATCAATATATAATTATTTTTAAAAATATTTAAAAGTTGTGTACATACCGTGTGGGGCACCAACTGACTTTTTGTACTGGTTTTAACTCGGAAATGGTAATTTCCTAGAGTTGTAAGTCAAGGTTTCAATAAGATCAAACATTTTTTTTTTAGTTTCAATATCTGGGGATTAAATGAATTTATATAAGAGGGAGAACATATATTCTTTTTCCAAAACAATTTGAATTTACTTACACAAAAGAAGATGATTCCAAAGGAAATTCTGGTTAGATTTTGTGGAGTGGGTCAGGCTGAGAACTTTTCAGTGCATGAAAGTAATGGATTTTTATTAATCTGACAGATTTTTTATCACTTTAAATGTCATTTTTAGTGGCTACTTGTATTTGAGTAGACACTCTGTTTATTTATTAAACAGTATATTTATTTATTTTCATCTACCGGCCTGAATGTTCAAATCTTATTAAAGAAAAACTTGCACTCTCTGGTAGGATTCAAACCTGCATTCCCCTGGGTAGAAAATGTGCAGATTTGAAAAATTTGGTGAAATCTATGATGAAAGAAGCTTTGCTTAAAGGCACAATTTCGGCTTTGCCTGATCAGCTAGTTCTCTGTAGCTCAGATGGTTAGAGTGTGTTTGATCTATAGTAGCTCCTTCTACTCAGGGAGAAGCAGGTTAGAATCCTGTCAGAGAGGGCCAGTTTTTCTTTAATTTCTTGAACATTCAGGCCAGTAAACAAAAATAGATATATTTTGCAGGTATTCATGATAAAGTTTGTAATATTAAAAAGAAAAAAAAATTTTTTTCATACAAATTTTTTTTTAAGTTTAAATTTGTAAAAAGTAACATTCACACAAATATAAATTTATATTAATAAATTCCTGGTGAACAGTGACCAACCACAAACTACAAATTTCATGTGTTTTCATGCAATCATAAGATAATCAGTAACTGTTATTTGTGAAATAGACATTTTGTCGTCCTTTGGCAAGTTCAAGATTTTACACAGGCAATTGATGCATACGTACAATGCACATTCCAACCAAATTCTAACAAATCTTTCAAAAAGATAGTTACATCTATCCAAAGTTTTCATTAATTGTTTTTTTCTTCAAATGCTAAAATGTTTTTTTAATATTTTGACAATAACTTTCTGCTTAAAGTTAAATATTAAAAGTCAAATGTGAAATTATTCTAAATTCATTCAGTTTTTCAATAACTATATAATTTAAGAAAGGATACAGGAGCTAGTAAATTCCTGAGGTTCCACACAAAAACTTGATTCTGAAAAAACAAAACAAAATGTAAATATAATCTGAAATAAAGTGAAAAAGAAATTTCAAACATTTTGAAAAGTGTCATATAATGCTTGATGTGACTGAAATGTATCTAAAGTCAATGTGTACCCAACATAATAATTTGCAAAAAGTAACATTCACACAAATATAAATTTATATTAATAAATTCCTGGTGAACAGTGACCAACCACAAACTACAAATTTCATGTGTTTTCATGCAATCATAAGATAATCAGTAACTGTTATTTGTGAAATAGACATTTTGTCTTCCTTTGGCAAGTTCAAGATTTTACACAGGCAATTGATGCATACGTACGATGCACATTCTAAAGTCAATGTGTACCCAACATAACAATGAACTGTAAGTTGAAAATACTACTTATTAATTTATATTTAATAAAGCCACGATTGTTTTTTTTTTCCACCAGAAAAAATAACTGCACAAATTAAATACTGCTGCTCTTTGAGCAAATATAAGATATCATTTGCAATATGGTCCTTCATGATAAATTCAAAATTCTTATCAGGAATGAGGTTATGTGAATATCCTGGCTACTTACAAAATTCATCTTTTCAGAAAAAAAAAAAAATGAAATAAGCAGCAAACATAATTAGTTTCTTCACCAATGAGTCAGCCATAAAACTGTAAAAGTGGCAAATATGTATGCCTATGCTCAACTCACATTGGGAAAAACTGAAGGACTAAGAACACAACTGTCAATAGCATGGGTTTTTATCACAAATCATTATGTCAAGCCACAAACTCCATTCATTTTGTAAGCATGAATTCACAAGGTAGGTCTAAAACTTAAATTATTTCCAGCTGATGCATTCACACAAAAGTATTTTTACCACAGTGTGTCAGAAAATGAGTTAAATTGTAAGACTTTTGTGTATCATGCTTATTAACATAGTGCTTGGATATTAGATACCATTTTATGGCTGCATATACACATGGGGGTATGCTGGGAGGGAGGAATGTCTATTGTTCATGTGTCTGTAAGATTCACAAAAAAGTTTTTCTTTATGTAAAGAATTGAGAAAATTATGAAACATTTTATTAAGGCCTTATGCTGAATACATAAAATCCATGAAATATTATCCATGAAAATATTAAGACTACAATCTACCTATTATCAAATTTCATTCTTTCAGTTGTGGTTTACTACAATTGAAACACCACCGCATTGTATCCTACTAATATCAAAAAGGCTAATCCATCAGACAAAGTCTTTATTATAGATACAAGCATGCAATTTCTTTCTTTCATGGCCAACCATGGGCATCACAAATACTTTATAAGTTTCTGTGATTATATTTAAAGATGAAACATTTTAGATTGTAAGAAGAATTCTTTTTCTTTTATGAGTGAATATTGTATTAACAGGTTTTTGAGAATCCTATTACCATTGTGCTTGCCCCTCACTTCGTCAGTTCGCACAACCATTATGCCCTGCCAATACCTTATAAATAATGGACTATTCTGTTTTGATTGAGTGAAAAGAGGGGAAAAGACACTACTTGGTTTCAGTGAGAAAATGAAAGAAAGAAGTGAAGTTAGAACTGGAGAGAAAGAATCAGATTAAGCAGATAAGAACAGATACTACATTTTGATCTTAGCCAAAAGGCCAAGAAATGTTGGTGACTGTTTTAAAAGACCCATTTTACAAATGCACAGTATCAATCAATGGAAACCAAGTAAGGCAATTGCTAAAAATCCAGTTAGCATAAATAAAATAACATCATCTGCTGAAATATTTTCAAAATTATTATTAAGAGAAATGTTTATAAGATAGAGATTTTGCTAGTAACAATAATTTTTCTAAATATAAATCCTATTATTTAATCCATAGCTGGGAGGAGGAGATGATTCATATCTTTCCCAAGGGCATTCGCATGTAAGTGAATGCACAAACCCAACTGAAATTTGAACTTAGCTCTCTGATTTCTCAAACTGAGCCACTATTGATTATACCACCTGCACATTCTTGTTACCAGGGGTATAATTTGCAGCTCATTAGCTATTGATTTTGCCACCTTCATACTTTGCAAACTCACTCAGAATATTAACCTCTTAAAGAGCTTGGATTTATATTATCTATCATAGCATTAGCATAATCCAGAAAATAACTTTACAATGTTGTGTAAAAAATAAAATAAATCTTACCTCAGTGAAAGATACAACTCTTTCAGGAAACAATGGATCTATTGTAACACCATAAAGTCCTTTGGTTTGTGTGGAGATCTGAGGTTTGCTAGGTTCTAAAATAGATAAATAAAATAGATAAACAAAATTAATTCTGGTAAAGACAGCAATTCAATAACATCTGATACATGCTGACCAAGAATAGACCAAAGGGATTCCTTACATACTAAATACTGGAAAGAAGGTATTAGCCATAAAAGTATGTGGAGGAGAAAATGAAAACAAGGCATGAAATTCAAAGTGGGAATGTTACAAAATGAAGATCACTTAGTACTTAACAGATAAAGTAGTAGAAAAATGTTAATGTCCTATGGTATTGAATGTGTTAAACAACCATCATTCATCAGAGATTCAAAGTAGGCTGAAAAACATTTTTCAGGATTATTCTTTATTTTTTTTCAGCTACATAAGGGTATGGCCAAAGATGCATTCCAAAAGGTAAGCAGAGTATTAAGAGACAGAAAAATTTTGTTAGAAACAAAGAAAAAAAGTACTGAACTGTTACATAATATCTGTCCTCCTGTATTGCAGCAAATGCTGGACAATCTCCTCAAAGGTGAAGAGACTTGAAGCAACAAAAATGTGGTTCTACAGAAAGATGCTGAGGATACCATGGGCTGAACATGTGAGCAACCACAAATGTTTTGGAGGAAATGTAAACAAAAAGGAAACTTCTACTTAACATCAGGAAGAAGCAATTGAAATTTCTGGGGCACGTAATGGGGCTTGGAAACCTGATAATCCCAGGATAGATTAAGGAATTGTTGTATAAGAACATTTTTCCTATGATGTTACAGTTGAAGTTATTTTTTGCCAGGGCAATGCAAGATATTTCTGTTAGTTGCTATTAAAGTGACAAAATATAGCCACTTCAAAGTTAATCTTGCAATATTTCTGATAATTTATTTAAAACTATTAGGCCATCAATAACAAACATTCCATTTTTGAGACAAAATATTTTGACAAATACCATATTTACATTGTATAAAAATGATAATAACACATATTTAAGGGTTTACTAACCACGCATATCATAAACTCGAAGACATTTACTCATTCCTGTCACAAATGTCTTTGACTCTCCAGGTTTCCAACAAAATGATATGCTAGACTCGGACATCCCTGCAAAGAAAAGAAAAACAATAACTTTTCTGTTTATCTTGAATTTTCATATTTATTGTCTAACTGCATTAAAATATCCCAAATACCACTGTGAAAAAACAAACAATTCCATTTATTAAACAGAAATAAAATAATTCTTTCAACATTAACTTCATTAAATAATATCTTTACTATTTTGTTTTTTATCTTTTAGCATCTTCCATGATTCTGTCACTCCTTGCTCACCTTCCATGACCCCCCCCCATCCCTTGCCACTCATCCTTCATGATTCTGTCCCGTCTACTTTTCTCAGCAGATAACTACATTAGGTTTTTTTTTTTTCTTTTTTTTAGTCCTTCAGGTATTTTAAATCTCTTTCATTAAAAGAATTCTGTGAAGAATGGAATATATGGTAATTCAAAGATGCTGAATATAACAGGGGGGGGGGAGTGATTGATTCATTTTCTACGGCTTACCCATTGCAGATTATTTAACGCCATAGAGTATTTTATACATTGTAAGAATTTTTTTTTGAAATAATAATGATCTTAGTGATACAAGTCTTGCTATTTAATCCATACTTAGAAGAGAAAAAAGTGTATTAATACTTTTCCCCAAGGATATTTGCACGTGAGTGAATATAGTGAATCCAACCGGAATTGGAACACAGTTCTCCAAGCCATTAACCATTATACCACATGCACATCCAAGCTTACAGTACCTGATATTCCCAAGTGATCACCGATCTAGGTATTGACCAGTCTTGATGTTGTTTAACAAGTAATCATACATGAACTGTTGTTTCAACATAATGTTTCTGTAAACCCCAAGCGAATGAAAACTTGAATCAAGTTCTAAGAAATTTTGCTTAGTTACCAAAGAAACATGATCTCTTCTTATCCTGGCTGAATACAGGAGACCATTCTATTCATTGATTGCTGCCTTTAACTGGTTTAAATGGGAGTCATACTTGCTCAAATCAATTGCTTCACTTTCTAGAAGAAACTCATATCTTCCCTCCAATCCCACTATAAACAGAACATCACCTTTAGACTTTGGTATGCTTTGTGATGGTTTATTTTGATTTTTCAACAATCTCTTCCATTCTGTCTTGTAAAGTATCCACCTTTCATCTCCTATCAAAAGTTGTTTCAAAAATAGTTTTTTTTGGCTCAATTTATGTGAATTGGGGAAAAGATTGATATTTCGGGTAAACAATTATACTCAAATAATATCTTTAGTTAATCACCATCAACTTTTTCTCATTTACCAGACAGCAGTGTATTGTTAAACTTCAACAACTCAACATGTTAAATCATTTACAATTCCTCCTTTTTTTTGTGCAACTCTGTTGATTTGCATTTCTAGCTTTCTTAAAATTAAAAAGAAGTATAATATACAGAAAAATATTACATATTTTCTAACATCTTCAATGTTGGAATCAATAAAATTAAAAAATAGAAATTTTAAATGCAGATTTTAACAGATTTGTCACATATAAACAAAAACTGTAAATTACATAACTTCATACCAAAGAAATTAAGATATAAAAAATTCATCCCTAAAAATCCTTTTAACTAAGAAATATCTTAGGAAGATAATTTGTGTAATTAAAATTTTCCTTAACTGTTTCTATAAAACAAACAGTCTTGCTTAATTTTGTATTTTGAATTTTCAACACGCTGAAAATGTAACATTAAAGTACAAAAAAAATAAAAATATAGATTTACTGCTATTACTATGTTATGAAAGCCCACAAGTCATTCTTTAGAGATTCTCTTTTAAACAGTAATTAAGAAAAATGGTCAATGTCTAACCTTCATGCCTAGAAAAAAAATGGTGTCAAAAGGATAGTTATTCCCTTGACACCGCTATTATTGTATACACTTTTGACTCTCTAAGCAATATTTATTCACAAGATACCAAAAATAAATAAACTAAGTACAATGTAATATGTATTATTTACCTTTCATATAAAGATTTATTACTTACCATTTTATAAAGAAACAAATTTGAAAAGAAATATTCTTATTCAAAAAGCACTGCTTTCAGTTGAAATTCATAAAATCTTTCTCTTAAAACAATTTCTTAGAAAAATAGGTTTCTAAAGTCCAGTAGCTGTTATCGCTCTTTCCAGTATTAATGGAAGTTTCCTTCCTAACTTTTTTTTTTTAAGTAGTGTGGAAATATTAACATTTTGATTATGTCATTATTTTCTCTGAGTTACATGTGCTACCCATTTTAGTTGTTGCCACTGTTGTTAGTCCTCAAGTGATGTGGTTTCTGTTATTTGATACAGTTCCTTGTTTTTGATTCTTTAGTGACAGTTCAAAGAAGGATGACCTTTAACAAAACCCTCAGGTTTTATTCACTTGTTATTGTTAAAAAGTTTTAACAGTAAGATGCAATGAAACAAAAGTCTTGAAGCAAATGTATTGAGATTCAATAAAGCAAAGATAAAGAATTCACAACTAAAATAAAGGCCAATGAACTATATAATTAATCCATTTAGTTTATATTTTTTAGACAGTTGTATTTATGATTCATTGATTACTCCTGTTATTATATAAATTGCTTTTTGCTCAATATCTTTTTATGCTAAGAACTTTTAATATAACAGTGAAATTGAAATAGATCTTGGAAGACCAAGATTAGCAACAGAATGACAAAGACAGTAATGATAAAGTCTATTTCAAGATCAAGTTGAAGCAAGATGATCACATAACAGACAAAGGTATCTGAGTTCCTCATCTGAAAGGCTTGAACAAATAAGACTACAATCTACAAAATGTAAGAGTAAAGGGACTGATTAATTAAATGGTTCATTTTGCTCAGGAATTAATTTTGTCTAAATGCAGATAAATATTTTATTTGTATGGATTAAAACAATTCACTAACTTAAGTTGATTTACCTCCCTTCCCACTACAGACAGGAAATATATAAATAAACACACACTGATAATTATTATATGGTTGATTCTTGTAAATAATCAATCTAATAAATAAATAGTGTTTTAATATCTTTGTTGCCAATTTTCAAGAATAGAAAAAAATATATAAATCCACTTTCATATGTTTGAGTTTTATTAAAATTCTAATCATTGCTTTTTAAAACAAACATTGCTGAGGGAGTAAAAAGCATATACTGTAATAGCAGTGTCAAGAGAATAATGGTCAGTTTGACTCTGGTTTTTTTGTGGGAACAAAGGTTAAACATTACCAAATGTTTATTACTTACCTATATCTAAATAGGGTTTAGTTATCACAGATGATTCACTGCTGCTATAACGCATACGTTCTGGAGGTAAGCTGGATTCTGCCACCTTACTGTTTACATCCCAAATTGCAATGCACCCATCATGTCTGTTTTTATCAAGACCAGCAGCCAACTGGAATGTACAAAGAACAATGAATAAATGAAAATAACATTCTTAAAAAGTTGTTTAAAAAAATAAATTATGAGTTCTGAATGGTAACAAGTAGATATTTCTTATATGAGCTATGTTGCACAAAACTAGATAATACAATCATAATTAATATAACATGTGCACAGCTTATAGAGTAAGAGATCTATTAATTTATATCAGCAATGTCAATAGAGCAGTAAACAAATAATTCAACAGTAAAACCTTATGTTTTCCAGTGATTGAGGACAAGTCTTTTTACAACATTTAAAACAAAAACAAAGAGTATAGAATATTTATTAGAAAACAAACATTAAACATTGTTACTTAAAACAAACATTTAAAGGTTCTTTGTGTTGCTGATGTTTCAGTGCAGTGTGGCTTCCTTTGTTCAACAAGAAATTGCATAGTATTATTGCTGCTGTTAAAAGTCCTCAAGTGATGTGGTTTCCATTATCTAGTAAAGTTCTTTATTTCTGATCACCAATCTACAAGGTTCAAAGAAGGATTTTCCTCACTAAGACTTACATGCTTCATTCATTTAAAGCCATTTTTAACCATTGATCTGAGAAAGCATTTGTATACAGCTGATGGTTAAAATGTTTCTGAACTAATTTGGCACCATGCATGACATCCATATGAAAGTCTCAATCTGACAAGCCTTTCTCAGAACAGGAGTAGAGTTTTTTGGTTAATGTTTTGATTTTGTAGCAACTTGTGATGTTGATCAAACCTACCCCTTGCACACTACATTTGTTATAATGGATCCATACACGATGCATGATAGATTCATAGTATGAGGTATCATTGCTTTCATTAAAATTTCAGAACATAGTTTCTGTTTTGGAAAGGTTTATTTTGAGTCCTATTTCTTGGAACACTTTTTTTTTTTCAAGATCATTTATATCCCAACTATGAATACCTATATCATCAGCATACCACTGCTCATCATTAGTACATTGGCTTCAGGAGGGAAAGCAGGAATGCTGTTTCCTATTAGCTGATTCATTTGGGATGTGGTATGGGATGCTTATTGATCTGTGCCCATCTCCTCATGTCTATGCTTGTATATGTGCAGAGTATAGTCTAGGAAGTGATTAAATAGATTGAGTCTCTCATTGCCCCCTTGTCATACAACTGATAAGGTTTGAAATATTTTGGTATTGGGGTTTTCACCAGACACCTACAACTTTGTATACCAATATACTTCCTCTATCAGGTCTAGACAGTAGAATCAGACCTTGAAAGTTTCTATTGATGTGGCCATATGCTGCCATGAGGCCAATTTACAATGTAAATTGTACAATGTACAATTTTTTATTGGAGAGGCATATAACTTCCTAGACTTGTGTGATGATATGTATGCTATCATTACACCTCTTACCATAATAAAAGCCAAAATGGGTTGTGAAGAGTGAACTTTCATAGAACAGAGAGAGCCTAGTTAATACAATGTTCATTGGTACTTTTATCATAATGGATCCAATTGAGGTACTTCTGAATGTGTGAGGGTCTTGAAGACTATCTTTTTAATTCCATAGTGTATTATACCCCGCTGCTCTGGAATGTACTTCCGATTCCAGACTTCTTTCATGAAATTGAGAAACGTTTTTTAATTTTAACTTCCTCATTACTAGGTTCATAGCATTCTACTTCCACAGGCATCTTCAGTTTAGTGTGGTCAGCATTGAAATGCGACTCAAAAAGAAAAAAATAACTGATCATTTGTTTATCATACAAGTGCAAAAGTAAATCCTTTTTCAAAAATCCCTGTAATGAATATCAGAAACAATGTAGTTTTATCAATTCATTGTCCCAGATTTCTTACTTACAAAGTTTGACTCGATAGGATTCCATGCCAGATAGTTACACTGTCGTGAGTGTCTTTGAGCTGCAAATAAAAACAGTGACAATGCTGTTACATAGAATAAAAATCAGACAGAAACAACTACATTTAAAATGTTCATCTGAGTTCACTACCATTTACAGATTAAATAAGTTACATTCTTTCTTGTAACATATCTGATTACATCTCAGGAAGTACAAATATATTTTTAACTGTAACACTCACTTCTTGTGCAAAAGCTTAATCTAAAATCCCAATTGAAAATGCCATACAAAGTAAACTAATATTGATCAAGAGCAAAAATAGTATTTCTTCAACTTGTAAAATCTACAACAAAAAAAAACCATAAACATATAAGCTAAAGAATAAAGCAAAGAATGATATCCTAACAGATTGGGGCTATACAAAAAAATGTCATGTCACTTGACATGACTCACTACAAAGAGATTTAGAAGTGAGGTTTTATTTTAAAGCAATGCATAAAAAAGTAAATTTTTAAATTTATAATCAATATTAAAAAAAATTCCAAGAATATGCTGTATAAAAATGTACAAACTTTCATACTTGAAATATAAATCTATATTACAGATTAACTGAATTTGTTAACTTTTGAAATTTAATAAATTTATGCTTAACAAAATATTTTTAAAATAAGTGTATCACTAAGGTCATCAATAAGATAATCACTTATATATACAGGGTGTAGCATGAATGTTGTTACAAAATTTCAAATTAATTCTACTTCTAAATTTTTGGACATTATATTGTTGTTTTAGGTTTGATATTTGCCTAACAATGTATATTATTTGTTTTTTTCAAAGTGTTTTAGTATTTACTAGCAACTGTCTATAGAAATTAAAAGAAAGTATATAATTGAGCAACATGAAAACAACTGATTCCACCTGAGATTTTTAAAGCTGGAAAAGAACTTGAAATCAGTAGAATGTCTATGAAAAGGACAATTGTTCAATACAATGGGACTTTCTCTATCAAAGATAGACTGAGAGCAGGACATCCTTGCTTCTTCATAATGCCAAAACTCAAAACTAATTAAGGCACATCAAAATCAGGCCTAATCCAAGAAGGTCAATGAGAAAATTGGCTTAGGTGACTGGAACATCAGAGAGAGCGATGTGGAGCTATATGAAAATGATCTAGAGATGTCTCTCCACATAATAACCAAGGGACAGCTTCTTTCAGTAGCCACAATGAAAAAGAGGTTTCAAAAAAAGTAAGCAGTTGCTGAAACAGATTTGTAATGGCACACTGCAAAACATTACCTTCACTGATGAGAAACTGTCCACTGTTGAATAGACTTTAAATCATCAAAATAATTGTAGTCTTTCAACAATCAGTTAATCTGTTAATCTGTTTCTTTTGCTTCAGGAAAATACCTCAGAACCCAGCATTTATGGTTTGGGGAGCCATTTCAGACAGAGGAAAGTTTACTTTTGTTTTTGTGCCTCAAGGAGTAAAGCTCAACAAGGATGTGTACATAGAGGACATCTTGGAAGGTGCACTCAAGCCCTGGTGCAATGCGAGTTATGGTGATGAACATTGGACACTTCAATGAAACAGAGTGATGAGCCATACTGCATGTGTAACACAGCAGTGATGCAGAGACAACTGTCCTGGCTTCATCATCAAGGAAGAATGGCCTCCATTATCACCAGATATCAATGCTCTTGACTATTATTTGTGAGGAATTCTTGAGAGGGAGGCCTGTTTTACTCCATACCACAATATTGAAGATCTGAAGGCAAAATCAAAGAGCATATTGGACAAAACACCCATGAAAACTGTGTGTGCCACTATCAATGACTTTCCCAAAAGACTGTGTGTGGTAAAAAAAGGGAACCGTATTGAATGAGGTTTTCTGGTGTTATTTAGCAGATAGTTTGTGCTAAAATTGTATAGTTGTTAAATAAACAGATTAGTGCTCTGCTACATTGTAAGCTATCTAGTACCCAGAGGTTAGAAGAGCTGGTATATGTAGCAAGCTGGAATGTTCTATTCTGCCACTTAGGCAATCCCATTCTCTGAGTCCTGGTTGGCTGCTGGTTCTAGTGTGGATATTGTGATAAATAAATATCTATCATTCACCATTTCCTAAGCTCTACACCCCCTTGCATGGCCACTTCTTTCCTGGCCAGAGAGAAACAAATAAAAGAAGAAATATTTCCCTGACCCAGATGAAATATGTAAAGTGGACAGGAAGGAGCTAGAGAAGGACTTTTCTATCCATAAAAAAAAAAAGAGCCCTTTTATGTCCCTTATTTAAACTTGCTTCCGGTAAGTCAGTGGAAAGTCAGTGGAGGACCCCTGTAAGTTTCCGAAAGCTCCAGGGGTTATTACATGTATAAGAGACATGGGGGGTACCTGAAGGTGTGGTACCACCTGTTTGAAGTGAAAGACATCTTCCCAAACATACAGGTATTTGAGCTGAGTTCACCCAAACTCAAAAAACTAGCAAAATTCTATGCAGGGAGGGTCCCATTGTTACGCCATCCCTCATTAGATAGGGCATTAAAACTGACGTATCACAGGGACATTGGCAGTATTGTCCTAGATGGAGAGATTATGTCAGAATCAGGCACAGAGAGCCTAGGGCAATCTGTCTGGGTCCTTACCTCCACAGATTTCCACCCTGTATGTGAATAGATTGATTGTTGTTTTTTCTCCTTTTCACACATAAAGAATGTCTACCAAGATAACCAGCCTAAATGTGAATGGTCTGAGGGATCAGAGTAAGGCAGCCCACCTGCTTAGTTTCCTCTTGTCATTAAGTGTGGATGTCGCCATGATCCTGGCAGAGGCTGGGAGCATCCCCTAGAGATAGCTCTAGCTAGGGAAGCCCTGGAGCATTTGGCTAGCAAGCGCTACATGGGTCAGGTAATTAGGCACAAGCATATCTTTTGAAGCTGTGAAGATGGGTACAGGATTGTACAGGGAAGAGATCTGCCAAGGTTCTAGTTGCTACATTTGAGAGGTCAAAAGCCCGGAGGGGTGTAATCTGGAGTCAACTGACAACATGGGTGAGGCATTTTGAGAGCAAGTTTACCATGGAGCCTGGTCTCTATGACAAAGAGTTTTACAGCTATTTGGCTGACTTTTCATTGACTGAAGCAGCGAGCTATGAGGGGGAGCTCATAGAGGGCAACTTCTATGTGACACTGAAGAAGGTCAGCAGAGGCAAGTCACCAGGTCTGGATGGTTTGCCCTATGAATTGTACTTGAGGCTCTCACACATCTTTGTCCCAATTTTGACCGTCATGTTCAACAACTAGTTCTGCCAGGGGTTCATCTTTGACCGGATCTCCAGAGGTGTGATCATGCTGTTGAAAAAGGCAAGGGTGTTGGGTGGGATTTAGATCACTATAGGCCCATAACTCTGCTAAACACAGAGTTAAAGATTTGGGCCAAAATCCTGACAGTGCGTTTATAGTCAGTTGCTGAGATTCTGTTGGGACCTGAGCAGACTTGCGCTGTGAAGGGCCAAATAATTCAGAGCAACCTGCATCTGATCAACATGTTCCTAGAGACTGTAAAATCAGATTAGCTAGGTATAAGATAGTAAGTGATGACCAGCTTCAACCCATTCCCCCTTTTAGGCCTTGTTCCAAAATTGTATTTTATTTACAATAAATCTCAAGTACAGAGCTGTGTTGAATTACAGATCACTCACCCCTGTCTGCCAACTGGATGCTAGTTTGAAACCTTCCTGCAATGGTGACTATCACATTGATTCTACAATAGTGATATACTTTTTCAGGAGTTATGAGCTTTTTCTTTTGTAACAGTATCTATGCCACACCCTCTGTGTGTGTGTGTGTGTGTGTGTGTGTGTGTGTGTATATATATATATATATATATATATATATATATATTATTATTATTATTATTATTAAATATAACAGACAATGAATGTCTATTATGTCTGATCATGAGCCATTCTAATGTTTGCTTCAATTTCTGGTGAAAATAAAGACAAAAATTGTCCAATATTTGGATATTTTTTTTATTAAGTTGGTCCTAAGTTGGTCATATGAGCCATCCTCAGTGTGGTTATACAGACATGAAACAAAGTTATCCACTACCAAAGATGATATTTTGTTATTTTGACAGAGAATTGTCATGCGATGATAACGGTCACAGAATAGCAGATGCATATCATAAGTTCAAGACACAATTCTATGATGTCCTATCATGCAATAGACTGAAGTATTACAGAGTCAATGTCTAGATGCAGTCTAATGTGTTGTGACTAGTTTGAAATGTAATTTTGTTGAGTGTTATATATATATATAAATCACCTTTACTTTCATTGTAAATTGCAACTCATTTGCGATTACAATGAAAATGTTATACATTTATTCAGCTATTCTTAATAGGAAATATATGCTTCATAAATCTATGAAGTATATTTTTAAGGTAATTGTTAACAGTAAGATAAATTGAACTTTTGCAAAAGTGACTAACAGAACCAATTTTTGATTATTCTAATGAAGAGCAATCAACAATGAACCAAATGTAAGTGATAACTCCTTTTTCATGCTTAATCACGAGGTTTAACAAATTTGTTATGATGTCTGGAAGATAGACTCGCCAGTTATAAAATGCAAGTTCAAGACTTATTAGAAGCTATTTCTTAGTAATGGAATAGTAAAATACTAAAATACTTAGAATAGTAAAATACTTAAATGATGTCACTTTCTAATAAAGAATTCAAAAAAATAATGGCATACTGTCCGATCTCATTTTTTTCTGATTTTGTGCTATCAAAAATAAATAAATAAATAAATAAATACATAATAATAATAGATAAATGTGCAAAAGTAACATTCAAGAAAGGGAGAATTATAGAAACAACCTCAATAGATTTATTTGTCACAAAGATTAGGGAACTAGAACAAGAAGCCTATAAGTACCTAGGAATTAGCAAAGGAGATGGTAAGAAAAGAGTACTACAGGCATGTGCATCTGTTACTAAATACCGAGCTGAACTCAAAAAACAGAATATCAGCCATAAACACCTTGGCTGTCCCCGTGGTGCAATACAGCTTTAACATCCATAATTGAACCATAGCTGACATTAAGCGAATGGACGCCAAAACAAGAAAACTTCTCACTTGCTACCACATGCATCATTTCAAAGCTCATGTTGATCATCTGCATGTGTTAAGATCCTAAGGAGGCAGGGGATTAGTTCAACTAGAACTGTCCTACAAAACTACAACAATTGGCCTTCAAAGATTCCTGGAAACCATAGAAGACTGGATGATGATATTTGTCAAGGAACATGAAAGTAGTAAGCACCTTTATTCTGTAATAAAAGAAGCTAACAAGTTCAAAATGAAGTTTCAAATGGATGCAGAAATACAAGTAAAGCCCAATACACCGATTGAAGCTGCAAAATACATAAAAAAGGAAGCAAAAACAAATGCAACTGACTAGATACAGAAACAATAGCTACGTAGTGCAGAGTTAAAAGCTGAAACGGAAGGTTTTATCCTTGCTGCACAGGATCAGTGCTTGTTAACCCGAAATTATCAAGCACACATACTAAAATATAGTGTTAGCCCAAAATGCAGATTTTGTGATAATTATCCAGAAACAATTGATCATCTTGTATCAAGTTGCATCGTATTGGCACCCAATGAATATAAAACCTGGTATGACAGAGTTGGCCAATATTTGCATTGGAAAATTAACTTCTACAGGAAGGAAACTGAAAGAAAGTGGTATGAACACCACCCAGACCCAGTTACGGAGATAGGACCTGTTACAATTTTATGGGACTACACAATACACACAGACAAAACAATCAAAGCTAAATGCCCAGACATTGTTATTAGAGATCACACACAAAAAAAGATACCTCCTTATTGATATGGCAGTATCTGCAGACTGCAATGTAACTTTGAAGATCTTGAAAAAGCTATCAAAATACAAGGACCTTGAAATCGAAATCTCAAAGATGTGACACATGGGAACATCAATAGTTGGAGTCCTCGGATTGGTTGGAAAAGATTCTGGTAGACCTAATTGAAGGGATCCCTGGAAGCCCATGCCTTAAAGAAATAGAAAAAAATTGTTCTCACGTGTACAGCCCACACCTTATGAAAGGCTTTGTCTATGTAATTTTTTTTTTTTTTTTCCAGTGGAAAATGTCATGATGCCATTTCTAACCTTAGGCCCCTGGGTGAATGTGTACATATCAGAAATCAAAGGAAATAAAATAAAGATAATAATAATGTTTTTTGTGAAAGTGAAAGTGTCCTAAGAGCACAGAAAATGGAACTGATGAACAAAGTTCAAACATTGAACTAATACCCTTGGTAAAGCATGAATCCACTTTGTCCACCTCTGTCTATAGGTAAAAAGTAAAACACTTAGAGCCCATTTAGCCATGTAAGTTAATAGATCTTGATCATCAGGTTAGAAATGAACCCCATAAAAATTCACTTCCTACTGACACTGCAACACCATTGCTTATAGTTGTAAACTTATATCTATAAGAGCAACAACAGCAACAAACAATAATAGTTACTAAATCTAATTAAACACTATCATTTAAGATGAAGAAAATATTTTGTTTCACTAATAACTAATTATAAATATTTTACTTTTATTCATGAAAATGTTAATATTCATAAATGTAGTTTTTGCCAAAAATAAAAAAAAATTATTTCTTTTAATAGTTTTTGTTGAATATATCCTTGATTAGAAGTTGATAAAATTTCTGGATTCTCACATCTAAAAAGGTGTTCTGGAAGAATAATTTTCAAAGAAAAAAGTTCATGATTTAACTAGACAAATTATAAAACATCATATGCTATTTTTTTTTTTTTTTAAATCATTTTACTCAAAGCAAGGCGGGAATGCTACTAATAAGCAGGAGCTTACAGAGAGTGAAGGTGAGAGAAAAGACTGGGTATAGAGATATCTGATGAAAGGATAAAAGCTGAATGGGGTTCAAGAAGATAGAAGACGACGATTGATGTTGCACTTAAATTTTTGAAGATTGTAGTTATCAGGGAAGCAAGTAAATGGATGAGATTTCCACAGGCAGGAAATGCAAGAAAAGAAACTGTTGAAGTAGAAGTGGCTTTCACATTTACTTATTCCACGGTAACCGGTTGGCACTTTAGCAGCACACTTAAACACACATAGTCTGGGCACCAGAGAGAAAAAAAAACTTGTCAGAGCAGTGGCAATGAAATATTTGTGGAAAAGACAGAGGGAAGTCATGTCACATCAGTGAGAAAGTGACTGAAGTCGAGATACCAAGTCAGGATCAATTACATTGCAGATCCTACTTCAGATTTTGTCAAGGACCTCAAGATAAGTAGCAAGAGCACCTAACCAGATATGGCAACAATATTCAATGCACAGATGAATGGTAGATTTGTAAATGTGCAAGATGGACTCTGAGATGAGAAAACCTTCTGGCACAATACAGTTAAAAAGTTATCAAAATACTACCAAAAAAAATAAATTTTTAAAAAGCCCAGAAAAGACAGATATGAGGATAAAACATGAAGTAACATATATTTTAGTTCATATTTATTTATAATGTTCGAGACTTTTATAGAAAAAAGTATACCATCTATGCACCAAATCATTCCCCCTCTCTCTTTCTCTTTCCCATAAACTAATTAAGGTCTACTAAGCATAGTTACAGTATAAACCACAGTTTGTAGATGTTGAAGAAACATAAGTGTGCTTGAAGAGTTATTATCTGTCACAGTGATTAGCTAGCACACTCAGAAATGAACACATCCTTGTGGTCTGCATTGCTAGGGACATCTGTCTTCTGCAGTGTGGTGCCATCCACTACCTCCTCATATCTTCCCTCTGCTCACATGATTTATTTAGCCCATATCTATCACCTTCATGTAATCAAATAATCTGATGTCACACTAGTGTGGCTTTCCAACATCATCAAAATACATCATACAACTTCTTTGTTAAGCCAAGCCACTAAATACATAAAGGAAATAGCAGCTTACCTCACTAACTGAAATACTTCTGCACCACATACTCCATCTGTTGGGCAAGACGAACAACACCGATCTGAGTGATCAATACGGCTGTATGCAAATTTCCTTTTCTATTTTTTTTAAACAGCTAATTATGAGTGTCACAAAGCTTTATAAATATCTGTTCTTTGTTACCAGCAAAAAGCGATGGCAGATTATTAGCTGTGTGAGTATGGATTTTGCAAATCATGTCAAGCGAACATTGTGGTCACCATTTAAGATAGACAAAATGTCCAAGCTTGAGCCATAATCAAAGACAAAATGGTTACTGAGGAACCAGTCACAGCTATATGACCAGTTGAAAACAATGCTAATGTTCCACCCACTAAATATCATACCAACATCAGCTAATATAGAACCCAATCACTTTGCTCAAGATTGCCAGTATTAATTTTGGTTGTTTCTGTTTAGCAGCATATCGACACCTCTATGGGTTATTTGATGCTGAAATCTAAATATTTTGTACACAATTTCATGGCTTCAACTAGATATTTTGTACATAATTTTATACTTTTAGGGTAAATGTATGTTTAGATATGTAATTTAGATATAATAAATGTACTGCTGGTAATTTTATTATAAAAATGTATTTTTATACTTTAGTGCTGTACTGATTGTCATTTTGCTATAAAAATGTATTTCAACTAGTCTTTATTTTATAAATATATTACCGATATTTTTACCATAAAGTATTTTTGTACTTTGTGAACCCCTAAACAAAAATCATGAGGTTCCCATGACTGGGACCCTAACAGGTGCTAACACCTCAGGTTAGGGTGGACCTCAATAGTAATAAAGTGGTGGTTCAATGCTCCTCAAAACCTCCAATCTCTTGATCAGAAGCCTTGCTGCAGGATATAGTTTATCATCATACCCAGGACTAACAAGTATTGATGTGAAGAAAGGAACATTAGTTGTGTACAGATGTGCATTGCTTTTGATGCCATGAACTAATTTACATTGCCTTAGAGTGTCAAAGAAACAAGATGGGGAACAAGCCTTTGGAGCCAGTTTCCTACCCACAAAAGATATAAACAAGGCATTTCTCATGATTAACATATACACAGATAGAAAGAAATGTACAGAATTGATAGATTCAGTTTGTTCTCAGCCACTTGTGAGTAGATCAGGTTGTTATTCTTGAAGCAAATGGAAGGTGGACATTAATAGCTAACAGAAACATTCTCAAAAGCTGAGGAGTTGGGAACATACAACTTCATATGGACAACAAATTATTTGTATTCAACCTACTACTGGGAATGGACATTATTAAAAAGTTGAGTGGAGCCCACATAATAAAATTTGTTCTCAAGATACAACTTGCCTATTTGTGCAGCAATGAAGGTCAACACACTTGAATTTAGCCAGAATTCAACCAAGATAGGTTTGCCTATCATTTTGTTCACACTCCTCCTCGGTCTTTTGAACAGGTGTATAGGTTTATCCCTTGTTCCCCGTTTAGGATTGGGATTTCCAGTTCCTTATAAAGTTTAATTAAACTCTATACTCCGAACATCTCCACCTGAACTTTGAAATTTTATTCACTAATTAAATCTTGACCTTTTCAAGTCTAAAATTAGCTATCTTTCCTGTTACCTTGCTCTTTGTTACACTAATACAACTCCACACACTAACCTTCTACCTTGAGTGACCCTCGAGCCTTGTATTGGGTGAATATTATTATAAAAAAACAAAAGAAAAAAAAATGAAAGTCTGGACTGCAATGTGGAAGTTGTCTGATGGCCAATGAGAGAAACTACAGGACATGGTACCTGAATAACTTCTGTTTAAATAAGTCAATGTTGAATATAAATCAGAATTGCAAACATAGCTGGATAATAGATGGCTGCCACCTTACTCCAAAAGGGAATTTTGTCGCAATGCTAACAACATTGCAGAAGAATAAACAGAACATGTGCCTAATACTGGACTACTGAGAAGTGAGAAAGCTTACTGACATGCACACAGCTGATGCTGATATGCATGATATGGATTTTGCAAATCAATATCTTCAGAACATCTCTCATCAACAGTTTTCTGTGCATGTTGGGTTTATTTTATGCATATTAAATAACAGTTTATTTTCTTTTAAAATTATCTTTTGTTTTCTGATATTCTGGTTCAAATCTCACCATAGTTGACTTGTCAGAAAGGACACTGTTTGATGTCACATCAACCTGGGAAGAGGTTCCCAGCATAAAACAGCACTGGAAACTGCCTGAAAACCATGTTATAGGTTGACACAAGCCTTGTGATTGAAACTGGGTAGACATAACTGTTTGGAAACCATTGATGGTTGTGCTAGTTCTAATTGCAGTTATGTCAACAGTTTAAGCTTCTGGCCTTGTTTAAAACTGTAGATCACACCATATTTTACACTCTCCTAGAAACGGTAACTAAAGTCTGTTCAGCTTAGTTGCAGTGTAACCCACGTGTTGGGTTTGTGGGTATTAAAGAAACATGAATATGTCCGAGCAGGTGACTGCTTCAGAGATTAGCTAACTAGGCAGACTGATGTATATGGAAAATGAGTAACCAATTATTATTACTATTTTCTATTTCATTAGTCCACAGTACAAAAATAGTATCCCCCGTCAAAATTAATTCCATATTTGCCTTTGCATAAGACATGTATTTTTTTTTTATTTTTAAATGTACCAAAAGACTGCCCTGCACCTAATACAACCATATTACAAATGGGAGACAACCAAGTACTGTACCAGTAGGCTTGGGTGTCAGATGATCCTGTGTCTGCTAGGTATGGAAATTGTTAGTAATAAAATATTGAAAACAAGCCAAACTATTAGTCACATCAAATTGCTTACAGTACGTCAACAGTTATGAGGGAAGCTCACATCATCTCACTCTACTGCCTAACCTAGCATACATAACCTACATGATATTAACAATTGTGTTACCTTTAAGAAACATTTGTTTATTACCATATATAGAATGAAAATAGTCCTAGAAACATGAAAGCAATGTTAACAAACATCAGACACCTTTCAGTCATTTGCAATAAGTGGATGACAACAAAAGTAACATTCCTAAAGTCTTTGGGCCTTAAATTACCGTATTATATTTATGGTGTCTTGAAATATAAATGTATAAGATTTTTGTAAGTATCCAATAAGATGTGTATGCTACAATGTTATAGCTGTCATTGCTATATAACCAGCAGTGTACCCTTTCATTTTGTCATAGCATTGCTTACTGGTACATCATATATGATTGTAACAGCTAAAGTCTTCAAGGTTTTAAGAGACAAATGTAAAGAATTATTGAACGACACTACTGAAATATTGCATAGATTTGAAAATGATCTTATTAGTGATCATACATTTTTCACTACAAAACCACTTTAAAATATTAGGTTGGTGCAAAAATAATGTCGTTTTCTCACATATGTTACTATGTGAGAAAACGACATTATTTTTGCACCAACCTAATAAATATATGATTAAACATACTAAAAGTTTTAGTCCACAAAATGTCCTTGTAAAATAGGGAGTTGCCTGTTATGCGAAAGCAAATATGATAAATTAGTTTATTATCTTTTAATTAACCATGATGATACTTGTCCAAACTTATCAAACCCTAGTAATATCTAACTTCAGAACAAGCAAGCTTTAAATCTTTAAACCTATTATTAAAAGGTCAACTTTAAAGTTTTTTTTATTCTGTGTCAATAAGATTTCTTCCTTAACAGTTTTTTAACTTAGGTTGAAAAAGAAAATAAATGAATATGTTCTTACCAAATTCTTTTCCTGCTAAATCACAATTTTTGGAATCTCCAATGCTAAATAACAAAACAAAGAATAATGTCAGAAACTTTAATGAATTTCAAGTTTATACAATTTTACAACTGTAACAGATAACCAAGACAAAATATTGCAGGTATAAAAATCTCATCTGATCAAGAAATTTAAAAAAGTAAAAGATTCAGGCATTAATAAAAAAAACAACAAATATATCACATAGTGCAACTTCGACAACGGAAAGTATACAGGACCTTTTCAAGGAAGAGCATGGATCGTTTTAATAGAAAAATCTGGTAAAATTCTTTTAAATCAAGGCTTCTCAAATATTACTGTTCTTTTTTAGTATTAAAACTCAGAAAGACTAAAACACATACTATATATATATATATATATATATATATATATGAATGCATGTTTCCTTAAATAATATAGACAAGTTTTGTCTATTTATTTTAAGTAAGTTCCTTTCATATTGTCTGATAAGCTTAATCACATTATCATTGAAACACAAAAGAAAAACACCATATTGATACATGTTTAAATCCAATCTAAGCTTTCAGCTTACATAAGCCATTATCAAAGATGACAATTTCAATAAATCAAACACAGACAAACAACAATGATAGTTCGCCCTTGCTGCATGAAAATTTCAAGGTAACTCGTATATACGAGATGTGTGTTGTTTGATTTATTAAAATAGGCATCTTTGATAATGGCTTATGTAAGCCGAAAGCTTAGATTGGGTTTAAACATGTATCAATATGGTGTTTCCCTTTCGTCTTTTGACGAAAATGTGATTAAGCTTATCAGACAATATGAAAGGAACTTACTTAAAATAGACAAAACTTGTCTATATTATTTAATGAAACATGCATTAATGAAAAATTGCTGCCTAAATATACACTATATATATATATATATATAGTAGGGAGAAATCAAATATTCGTACACATACAATTTTATAATTTGTATTTCCAACTAATGAATAAACATACTTTTCATATGATTAACTGTACACAGATGCATAATAACTAAATATGCATAGAAAACAGAAAAAAATTTGATTTAATAGAAACAAATCCCATTTATCCATTTTAATGGGTGAAAAATTATTTGTACAATGAAAATTTTAGATTTTAAAACTTTTAAATTTAATTTAATATTCGAGATTATTCAAGTGGAATATTCTAGAATATTTCAATAATGTTATAATTAGTTATTTTTAGTCTAAAAAATATAAACAGAACCATTCTGTAATTGATATTTATGCAAGAAGGTTATCATCATGGGAAAAAGTAAAGAAGTGGAGTTACTTTTCAATCACCTTGCATATAAGTACAGTTAAAACCCTCACAGGAAAATTAAAGTTTCATTTTTTGTAAAATAGTTTATTGTGCTTGAGAATTATTAAGTCACTTTAAGTTGACCTTTTTTTGTCATTAGAAGCATATTTAGCTTTAACTAAATCCATCCAAAAAGATTGCTTTCGATTAGGATAGCTGTCAGTGTAGGGTTTTTTTTTGTTTAAGATTTGGTCAAAATTGGAATATTTTTGATGATTTAATCTAACACTGAAAATGAGAAAAAAATAACTATGCTCAAAATATTCAAATCAAGGAATGAAAATTATTTGCAGCAACTTGGTTATGTCAGTTGCTTGTGGCTTCCACAAAAATGAAAAACTCTTATTTGATTTTTTTTTGTGTGTGATTTTCAAGGTAAACATAACAGAAATATTCCATTTTTTAAAGAAATTGTAATAGATGATGAAAATTGGATACTTTACAACAACATGAAATGCAAGAGATCATAGGACAAGTAAAATAAACCACTAGTGACTGTAACAAGGGCTGACTTTAAACCAAAGAAGGTGATACTATGTATTTGATAGAATTGAAAGAACCTTCTATTGTGAGATCCTTCTGAGGAAGCAAACAATTGAACAAGTACTGCTTCCAATTAAACCAACTGGAGGCAGTAATCAACAAAATCTCACTCAGAATTAGTAAATGGAAAGTGCATAATATTCCATTAAGGTATCACTAGGCAACACTTTTCTTTAGTAACCAGGCAAAAACCTTTATGCTGTATTCAGTAAATATTGTACCTTCATATTACCATTTATTCAACACTTTAGAGAATTATCTAATGTAAAAAAAAATAATTCTCTGGAAGACTATAAAAGGCATTTAGTGTATTTGGTTTGTGTGAAAAAATAAAAAGTTCTAAGGAGGATAGAATTATGAAGTTGCCTGAAAGATGATAGAAAACAGGGGAACATGATGAAAATTTTTTTTTATTTTTAGTTAATAAATCTAAAAAAATATTTTGGTTATCCAATATTTTACACATTTACAAAAATGTTTGCCTTTGCTATATCTTAATAATAGATTGCCAGAATTATTTCAGACTAAGTAAAATATTTTATTCTATGATTATTAGGATTTTTACAGTTTGCAATATTTTATTCATACACTAAATTTTTTAAAAACTATTTACCTGTATCAGCAGTTATCAAAGATATTTTAAAATTCCAAAACTATTAATAATGATTATACAACAAATTTTCACACCAAAAATAATCATGATTAATGACAGGAGTTAATTTTGTTTCGTTTGATGCAAAGATTCAAACTTGATATATAATAATATAGATTGAATCAGGGTCAAAACCATGAAGTCATAGTTTGCCCATGGTATTCTGTACCATACTATTTTCTTTTTATTGTAACATTTCTCATTACAACAAATCAAAGTCACATACATCCATTTTTTTTTAAACAACATTCACTTCATTTGTGCACAAATAAAAACCATAATAAATGTCAACTTACTTTGTAAGGGCCACTTTCCCTATTACCTGACCAACAGCTAACAAATTTGGGTATTCTGGTTTTGGATATAGAGCAACACACTGTAATGAAAATTAGTGATAAAATTAAATAGTTAATAATAAATTTAAGACAAACAAAAAAAACTTTCATAAGTGACCAATCATTCTTTATACTTAAGTATAACTGGTTTTAGAATTAATCAAAATTCACAATGAAAATACACTGATTACTATTCTTTCTGCTCATGTATATATCATATTTCCTGCCATAAAACATGTTGGTGTATGATAAGTACCTATAGTTTGACAAGGAATATTCAGTAATAATCATATGTATTTCATTCTTGTTATTAACAGGATGAAAGAGTTACAAATTCTAAATTAACTCACAGAACAAAGTTATTCATAAGCTAACGGAAAGAAAATATTAATAGAATGCTTTATCCATTGAGTTATTATCAATGTCATTAAACATTATTTATAGAATAAATCAGTATTAATATTGTTTTAACAGAATATAAAATAATCCTTCAAATTAAATTTAGTAGTGTTGAATATTCAAATGTAACCCAATTTACTCCTTGTAACTCAATTTGGCAACCCTGAACCAAGTCTCCATATATTAAGTATCATGTTATGTAATAATTCCATACTAATTTGCTGAGCTTTAATGCAAAACAAATAGAGCTGAAAATGAAATATTTCTAGAGATAGTTTAAAAAGCTGTTACTACAGAAAATATTACTCTTCCAAGAAAAATGTTTGGCATTTAGGGGCAAATATGCCAGTATGAAAAATCATTTTAAAACCAATATTGTTGCTCACTTATGTACAAAATTTAAAACAAGTTGAACAACTGATATGTAGCTTATCAGATTTATAGAAGTTCACAAGAATGTATAAAGTATCATCCCAAATGATAAACCATGTATTTTTATGATCTAAAAATCAGGACAATAAAATACTTTTATATAAAGAAAGATAATACCCTATCTGATATATTTAATCAAATATTAGCAACACTGCTGAAGAATCAAAATAAATTGTAATTGCTCTGATATACTATCTAATTCTACAAAAGAAACTAGAGAGTAAGCAAAGAACAGGGTTTCAAGAGCCTTTTTTACTACTGTTACATTATTGTTTAATGTATACTCCCTTTGCATTACCATTTAATGTATGCACCCTAATCGATATTAAGGAATGTGATTCTCACTCCCTGATATGTCCCTTTTCTCCCTAATCCCTTTCTCTTCCTTCTGTTACCTAATAAACACCAGTCTCAAACCTATGTGCTGTTTTTCATGACTTAATATAATGACTATCCTACAAAATACAGAGCTAAACTTCTTTGACTTATTCCATGTTTCTAGAAGCCTTCTGAGATTCCAAAGAAAGTATTGCAAAACTGGAAATGTGGCCTCAAAATAGTAGTTCTAATGAGAGAAAAGTGTGTATAATAAAAAGAAGAGAGAAACCGCAAATGTTTTTGGTTGTGATGTGGATTTTAAAAAAATTATGCTTTATTTTCCATAATTTTGCTACATGGGTTTCCAATCTTGTGACCTTCATCAGGCAAAGAGTGTATATTTCCACATATTATTAAAAGGAATTCATTTTTCTTATATTTTTTGATGTTAAATATTCTCGATATAAGACATTCTCTTTTATGTGTGTGTGTATATATAATATTTATCCTTATATGAATTTTATACACTTCATGAGAGAAAAACATTTCCTTATTGTAAACTTTTAAGGGCATATATTTTTCACTATGAACGATTCCTGATGATAAGTCTTTAACAGTTATAAATATTGTATCCTTAAAGTTGACAAAAGATGACTAGAATCATAAAAGGTTCCCGAGATAATATTATGAAATATATACTTAAAATTAGAAGTGTAAAAAAAAAAAAAAAATAAAAAAATTAAAATAATACTTACTTTCATATAATGAACATCTGTAGGGGGGCAGGTATAAAGAGGAACTGCACTTGTAGTTGCTGATAATGGGGTGCCTTTTAAAAGAGGTCATTGTACAATTAGAAAAAAAAATTAATTCTCTCCTGATCTAACAATAACAAAAATACCTCATCAATAAAATTGTTTATACTTACATTTTTGTTTGTTTGTCAAGTTAACAGTTTTCTCTACCTTGTATAAAGTAACTGATGTTCCACAAACAATGAAATTGTCATGGTTTGTATTTGACCACAACACATCTCCTTTGCAAATGCTCATGGCAGGGTATGCAGGATGACTTGATAGGTAGAAGAAAAAAATGATTAAGTGAAAGAATACAATTATATAGGCAAAATTTCTTTTATTGAAGTTTATATAAGTATTGTAAAATCATTCATTCAAAAGAGAAGGATTATTATTATTATCATTTGATAAGCAATTTAATGTAACAGTTTTGTAAATTTATCTCATTTAAAATGAATGAAAAAGATAAAATACTTTTCTTATCACTAATCATTACAAACTAAGACAATAATGCAAATCACCTTATTTTATCTGAGAAGTAGATCAAATAAAATTTGAGTTACAATGACTGAAATTAAAATGACTAATAAACTATACTCATAAATAAATTATTTAAGATTATAGTAAAATTGTTACAAAAAGCATAATTTTTTTTCTCCCTCATCACATGACCACAATTACTATCAAAGGTCACAAACAGTATTTATAGACTTTGGTTATAAAAAAAAAACAAGACTATTCAGTAAACTAGCTCAGAGTAAAAGAAGACAAATCATTTCACTTTCATAATTAAAAGAATGTAATACTGTCCTAAAGAATCTTAGAAAAATGCAAAAGAATCAAAAGCAATTATTTAAAAATTATTTTTAAACAATTTAATAAAGAGATGAGGTTCTATGAAACAGAATTCATTTTAACTGCACAATGCCAAAAAATTAAATTGCAAAATTAACTCTTTACTCTTTTATAACTAACAAAATGAATTTATTTTGTAAAACATACATATCTATAAAGAGCAAAAACTAATTATGCTGTATTTCTAATTTAAGCACAAAACAATAATAGTACTAATACAAAAATTAATTCTTGTTTGCTGGAGGAATATTTCTTAAACTGTTAATGTAATTTACCCTTGAGATTTTTATTATAAAATTTAATTCATTCATAACTAACTTTCCTTGTTTTTTAATAAATTTTCTCTTATTCTTCCTTATACAATAATTTGATACATAATTCATTTTCTATTGTGAGTTTGTCTAATCTCCACTAAAGACTTCAATTATAGCAAACGTGGAAAATATCATTATATAATACTTTAAATTTCAAAAACCATATGTAGTGAAAAAAAAAAACATGTCCATTGCTATATAATGGCAATACCTTTTTAAGTATAGAATAAGTATAAATACCAGAGTAAATTGTCATTAACACCACTAGTTTCATTCACTTCTAAAATAATTACATATTCCATTTTAGCACTGGGCTACAGTGTCCACAATATCCAATGATACTATTTTCCATGATGATTATATAAAAACAAGAATGAATTAAGATTTTAATTATTTAAAATTAATAAGTATTTACAAAATGAAAATCTTGATAATTTATCAAAATTATTGAGTATGTTAAAAATCCTGTTCTTACTTTTTCTTTTGTTGGCTAAGAATTTTTTTTAGTTAAAAGGAAATATCTGAACTCATTTGGTCTTCATGAATATATATGTATACACACCAAGGTGATCATGTTGATATACACATATCCGCACTATATGATCAAATCTAAGCTGAACTTTATCATCATGATTAAGATTACAACAAAAATGTGACTTTATACCTTAAATTTGAACCTTTAAAATGTTCTAATTAAAAATAAAAGATTTAGATACAAGCATGCTGTTAATATATGTTAAACAAATTATTATACAGTGCTCTAATTATATACAAGTAAGAGTATAAGCATCAACAAAAATCATATATGCTTTTTTACTTATATCAACAAATTTTTCCTATAGATAAAGTTATATGTAAATAAGCATTTATACATATAACATTTCTCTATCTAGAAACTATTAAAATGATAAACAATACAAAGCTGTTTGTAGATTCTAAATGTTTAAATTATCAATTGAATTATTCTCATAATTGTGTTGGTGATAACCTTCATGAAAAAAAAAAGCACAGATTTTATCAAATATGCTGATTAGGTTGATAATGAAAGTATAAGAATAGATAATATTGAAATTAGTGATGGTTTTGATGAGAATTTAAAAATCAGTTTACAGATTGAGAGGTGGTGATTAATTTCTTGTTTTTGTGATAATACAACAAAAAATCTTATTTTCTCTCTTTTTTATTCAAGTAGTAGTAATTATAGTGTTCAGTCATTTAGAGATTCACTCCCATTGTTCAATAGAGCAATTACAATTCTTTATATCCTACTGCTTCCAAATGATATTATAAATCAATACAATTAATCCTTTTGCTATTTGTCTTGAACCTGGCAGTAATAACTACTATAAATTCTTTCTAGACCAAGCAAAGCACATAATTGGGCCTGGATTTCAAAAGCTTAATTGAATAGCAATAAGAAGTATAAAAACAGGATGTTTCCATTTTTCATTGTGTGTAAAATGGCAAAAAGCTATCTAATGATGTTAACACTTTTTACAATATAAATTTTGAAAACTGATTTCATTTCTATAAACAGTGATATTACTTTCCAGATTCACAATTATAACTGATAACTCAAAGTAAAACATCAATTTCATTATTGCTCTAAAAAACATTTAACTTGAGAACACTTATTAAAAGTGTTATATTATTTATAACACTTAACACCTATTAAAAGTCATATATTTTTTGTTTGCTTCTATTTTAATATAAACCATATAATTTAGCATAAATAAAATTTTTAAAAAGAAGTATCTGAATATCTTGCCAACAACAGAGTTTTTATATTATGAACTTAGATGAACAGTTGTTAAAAGCCATCTAACTGTTCTTGACTATTTTCATAGATACAGAAAAAGGAAAACTTACTATATCTTTTTTGTTTTTTGGACCATAGTACAAATATCTAGCTTACAAATAAAATGTCTTTAATATAATTTAATGAAATACAATTTGATAATAGAATTCTAGATACACACATTATACAAAGATAAGTTCATTACCTTTGATACCAGAAACTTTTCATTTGCATATCACTTTAAAATATGCCATATTTTACTGCATTGTTCATAGAAATAAAAAGGTGAAACAAACAGAAAAGTATATGTTAGCAAATGGAAATTCTCTGCAATCCAAAATAAAAAGGAGGAAACCACAGTGGAAACTTTACACTGGATCCTTTCAGAATTTCAAAGACAAGGGCTCTTATATTTAAATTAGGATACTGATACCATAAACTCATTTGTTTATTACATCAATCTATTATATATTTTATTTGTCAAACATATTGTGGAATAGAAGAAAAACAAGAAAATCCAATGAAATACACTAACAAAAATATGTCGAACTATATGCTTTCTACACCATTACTAAATGTAAGATTTTGTCATTTTTCATTGTATATGATTAATTGAAATTTAGCGAGGACTGCATTTTCAGTAAACAGAAATTAAACTTCTCTTAACAATTTTTGAAAATTATCATCTCTTTTTGTTTGCCATTTATGAAACTTAAAAAAATATATTATCTTAATTTATATATAAAGTAGGTTTATATAAAGTTAATTTATAATTGCTTTGCAAAAATTTACACTCTCACTAGTTCTTGACTAATATTGATTAATTCCATGTACTTCAATAACTGCCTATGGTCACAATAGCCACAGACAAGTTTTCACATTGAGCAAAAGGTATTTTACACCATTCTTCATAGCAAGAATATTCCACCATCCCCAATAATAACCTGTGATGCACCACGAGTTTGTCAAAGATTTCAATAGGGCTGAAATCAGAGCTTTGAGCTAACAAATCTAAAATTTTGATGTTCTTTAATTTGAATCATTCCTGAGTATTATTGACTATGTGTTTAGGATCATTATCTTGTTCAAAGATGAAATTAAAACCAAAATGAAGTTTCCTGGTTAACTTCAAAAGATTCTCCTAAAACAAATAACAAACAATACATGTGTTCTAACATTATCAGTAGGCTTAATACAAAATTTCCAGAACACAAAAATCAACTTGAAAGGCTGGTTGAAAGAAGTTGTTGTCTCAAAATTAAATATATTCAAATGAGTGTTTATTTTTATTTATTTATTTTTTTTTTATAACTGTTCTCTTTATGTTAGTTTGTTAACAAATTCTCTAAGATGAGACAAAGATCTATAAAGTTACAGATGTACTTACTCTGTCTTTGATCATATTGGTGGTAAGTTTAGTTAACTTTCCACCACACACATAACATTTTGAATTTTGGTTACAAAACTGCACTTCTACCAAAAACAGTCACATCAGAATATATTTATTTTTGAACAACAATTTTTTTGATCCACATTACCTTTCAAATAAGTTTCATGCTCTGGAAATTGTATTAAACAAGTGTATACCCTAACCTGCAGCTAATTATGTTTTTTTGACAACAGTATCTTTTTTCGTATTATTAGCCCTGCCAATAACTTTGTGAAAACGTGCAGATTTAAAGAAAAGACTATGTTGTGTGGCACTGTCTCCAATTTTGAATAAATGTTTTTAATTTTCTCAACTTTCATTGAGATTTTTATAACACTATCTTTGACTTTCACTTGTATAATAATTAAAAAACAGTCCTTTTCCATCTTGCTACAGCTACAACTATGAACCATGCACACGACTAAAAATACATGTCAACAAGGTAGTGTTCAGATTTGCTAAAAAGTACAAAAAAAGTCAATTTAATTATTTACTCAAAGAAAGGTTTTTTAGTGAGTTTGCAAATACAGCAAAAACTTAGTTAACTATCTAAAATGTGTAACCGAATTAAAATTAATTTAAATATTTAAAATTATTTGTTTTCATAACCAAGATTTGTGGTATGATGCACAAAAAAAAACTGTCAGTTGATCATTAAAAAGGAAATTTGAATAAAAATAGAGAAGAGTTTTGCAAAGTTTCTTAAACAGGTGTATTTGATGTGCAAAAAAAGAAAATTATCTCTTCTATCATAGAAGTTATGTTAAAAATAGTTTTCTAGGCATTTGTTGCACAAGTCTTTTTAAAACAATCTTCTTAAATCGTTAGCAATAATCTAACAAAACTTAAATTGTTTTATTTTCTAAAAAACAAATTCAAGAAAACTTAATTCTACATCAGCTGCAATTAAATTGGTTATCTTTGGACTTTGGTTATATATTTGCTATGAAAATGTTTTTCACGCAAACACACGCATTCAACATTGCAAAATTCCAAGTGGATAAAAATATTTCTCATTTTCATGTTCTCATTCTAAAAATGAATTACGTTAATGTACTTTAAAACCTAAACAAAAACCTAAAGCGAAACTTTTCCATAAGAAAAGGAAAAGTCTCGGAATTTTAGACACAGCGGTAAATTATCTGACAGATGAAAACACTAAAACTGCAAGAGTCTGTTTGTTTTGTTGTTTTTTTTTTATTTATTTATTTTTACAAGGAAGCCAATCTTTTGGCACTTTGCTAGCCTGAGCTCCACCAGGTTATGGTGAACATTGCATTTCACTTTAGTGTTTAACTACTGAAACAAGAACAAACTATGTAAAATAAAAATAGAATGAATTAAATGTTAAAATGTGTGATAAAGTATTCTTTCTGTGATGCACCGTAACATCACAATATCTGTGATTTTCAAAAGTAAATAGATCAATGTTGAAAAATAAGTAGTAATTATCTTTTTGTGCGATTTTTTTTGGTAAACAATTAACTTTTCAGTGCTTACTTTTTAAAAATTCTGTTGCTGTTGTTGAGGAGCTTTGCCTGATTCTAGAGCTAGATAATAAACATAAACAAATCAACTGGAAAAATATTGTACATTGACAATAAATAAAGTTGTCAAACAAAATAGATATCTTCCCAACACCTCTCAATAGCTTTTTACAGCTAAAAAATTTTGAAACACAGGTTCTATTAATTAAATTTGTAATTTTTGTTTAACAAACAGGCTAAAAAGAATTTTTAAAACATGATCTCTATTCTATCTTGTATGTCTACGAAAGCAAGTGATATAATCTTTTTTATCTTCTGTATCTATTGTGGCGAAAGAAACATTTAATTTGTATATTTTAAAAAAGTCTATCTATATATCGTAAATCTTTCTTTCTTTTTCAAATTGATTTTTAATGTGTTCGTTGTTTTTTTTTTACTTAATTTTTTAGTTTTTCACTCTTCCGTCTCGACTCGACTGAATTACAATTAGAAAATGAAGAAACCTATAACTATGATCCGCTTGCCACCTATGTCGAGAAGAAAAAATAATTTATAATATTAACTATTATACTTAACTTACCTTTATTCGCTGAGTGAAGGACAAATACAATCAAAATAAGATCACTAGTCTTTGGACTTAGCACGTGTCCAATGCGACATCTTACGACAATAGCAAACTCGCAGCCAATTCAGCTCACATAGAGGAAGGATAACTTTGTCAAGTCTTTGCTTTTCGTTTTTCCTTCAAATTAACAATATCTGTTTTCTTTTATATACTCAACCAAGATTGAATCTATTTACATTTCATCTCAGATATTTAAAAAAAAATACCACCATCCTTTAATCTTGATTTTGCCAAAAGCCAAATGTAATTATTTTAATTTCCGTTAACACCGGTAAAATACTGACGTTAGGTGGCGTTAGTAAACAAAAATAAATCACGTACTATTGGCTAAGATAAGTTCATTTTTTAAATTAAACAATCTGATATTTATTGTTTTCAATTATTTTACCTTTCACAGATTTAAGAAAAGAATAGTGTTTTTGTTTGTTTGTTTTTTATTTTATTTATATACCTACGTTTTAAAAGTAAATGCGCATTTATTGCTGTGAAATTATTTCCCAACGCTGAGCTCACTCCTTTTTGAATTTTCGAAATAAATACATGTGAACAATACAGCGAGATTGTTTTCTTAAATATATATATATATATGTAGAAGCTGTCTTTAACTTCTTAAACAAAACATTCACGTTACAAAAATGAATGTTATTGTTAATGTTAACCTTTCTTTACTTTATTGGAAAACAATATCTGCTTGAAAAGTTCTGACCGCCAGCATATTTAAGTTCATATTTAAAAAGTAAAACTAAAAGTAAGTTTTTCTTTATGTTGTTTTTTTATTATCTTCACTTTCATAACCCTAATATTGAATATTTATTGAGAGTTTCAATGTTAAAAATATATATATAATTTACTACTCTCTCCTTTTAGAAAGTAGAATGAGATTTCGTTTACTCTCCTAATGACAATGTCATTATTTTGACTACCTCTTGAACATTTTCTACTCCCGATCATTAATTTTATAAATTATCTGCTATTCCCTCGTTTTCTCAGTTAAGTCATTGGCTTTTTATATTAACACTTTTGAACGGAGAAGTGAATCCACCAACTAGTCTTCATAACAGTTTGTTCTTTCGTTCTAATAATTCTCTCACAATCTTTGGGATTTTACCTTGACAAAATTTGAAAAGAAATTTCATGATGCCTACAATTTCTATGTGAATTTGGAAGAGACCAGGTTATGATCTCATCTTAAATTGTGCATATTTAAATATTTTCATTAAACTAAAGGACAATTGAGTTTTGTTTTTTGGTTTTTTGTGGGGGGGGGGTAAAATTTTAAGCTTCACAAAGTCCTCAAGAGAGGAGTCCTAAATTCTAAAAAGGCACCTACTTTCTTTGTGAATAGTCTTGGTATTATTTTTTAAATACATTCTAATTATTCGGTGAGTTTCTTTAATTAAGGCTCCAGTTTAGGTAAGATAAAATTTCTATTTTTACACTATTTACAACATCATTCACACTGTTGTCCTCATCTTTATTGCCATATTCACAACATTTTGGCCATTGTACACTTCAACAGTCTTCAGGTGATATACATTGGGATTTTGAACCAAACCCTTTATTTAGTGAATGGAGGTAGATTGTTCTAATAACCATGCCATAACTTTTTTGGATATCTCAGTTTGAGTTAATTCCCTTTAGTAACTCAACTCTCCAAGTTTTTAGTCCCTCTGCTGTAGCCAGGTATTGAATTCACAACTCTTCGGGTCAAATAATTTCTTGGATTATTCAATCTATGCTTTTACCCATGTGTATTTGGTTGGGGCATACAACAGCTAAAATGTTGTGAAATGGCAATAGAGGTGAGTACAATAGTCTGAACCTTGTAAATAGTTATATTTCTGAGATGAGGTATTGTAATATAAACAGATATAAAATTTCTATTTTTGTTTGAAAGAATAAATTTTATGCTGTAGTAAGTGAATAATAAGGTCATCAACCAACTTTTCCAAGTAATTCTTTGTTTCTCTTTGACAAGTTTCAAAGTTTTTCTTGAAGCACCAGATCTTAACTGATTTATCTTTTTTTTTTTTAAATTTAGCCAAACTATGAAAGATACCATAATCTTCAAAGAGTGTTACATCTGGAATTGAGGAAATAAGTAGATTTATTTAAAGACAAAGAATGTTAAACTATTTTTGCTATCAACAGATAAACAGTTCCTTATTTATAGACCATCCACTCTTTCTTTTAACTAAATTGCATTCAGTTCTGGTTCTGCATATGTAGGTATCTCCTAAAAAAGTGATACCTAAAGTATAAAATGCATTTTAAAATTGAAAACATTTTCTTCATTTAGCTTTAGCCCCAAGCTAATACATTAAATTTAATATTTCCAATAATTAAAATACTAAGCTGCATTTCAAACCAAATTTAAATTGATTGGAATATTTTTTTTTTTTTTTGGTTATCTGTAAAATTGTCCATATTGACAAATCAGTCAACACAACATAATAATCTATATTAAAAAAATCTTTCAAAAATAAAATATACTTTTTTGAAGCTTTCTTTGAGAAAGATTAACTTATTTAAAGTTTAATTAATCTGAATTCAAACAAATATTACTTAATTTTAATTTAAAATATCACAGAAAAGCATTTCTTTAACATAGAAGTGTTTGCAAGATTGATGTAAGGAGGAAAATAATTGTAGTAAAATTACATGACAAATACAATGTAAACACCTTTCTTAGATAATTTTTAACTACCCAATCTTTAAAACTTTAAATAGTTATTGAATTTGAAATACATTGGCTTTATAGTCTTACTTACAAAGATGCTTGGTGAAGAAATATTTGAAAATTACCAATAAATTTTAAATTTATTATAGTTAGCACTCTTAGTTTCTGATAAAAAAGAATTTAAGGAATTTTCAAATAATTCAATAAGGGTGGGATAACAACTATATTTTCATCAAGATTTTCTAAAACAAGAAACATTTAAAAATAATTTAATTCATTTGTGAATAAGTCCTGAAAGTGTTATTAAAATCTGACAATCATCTGATTTTTGCAAGAATTTTCAAATCAACATGTTTTTCAGCACAAAAGACACTCAAATTTCCCACACTAATTTATGCCACGCACCACCACCATTGATGCCAGAGAAATTAGATTTTTCACCAAAATTTCAAAGGATCAAAAAATTAATTTTTACATCAAAAATCCTTTGGTCTTTGTGCTTAATAAATACAAAGATTTTGATGATAAAACTCTGTATTTATTAAGTTTGGGGTATTTTTTCATCATGTATGCTAATTTTTTAAGCAAATCCTTGCAGGTATCTATGTATAGAAAATCTTATCCATAAGCATGTGTACAGTGCATTTTTGATATTTTATTTCATCCACAAATACACCATGGTATTTGTTTTGCTACATTTTTATGGCTTTAGCCACTTTGGGTATAAATGACAACATTTTTGAAGAGGACTGAGAGTTGATAACATGAAGAATGACTGCCTGGAAACAGACACCACTACTTTATGATAACATAATATTTGGTCTGTATGCCAGAATAATTGTAAAGACACTTGGAAAAATATTTATTTACACAGAGGTAGTTTAATTTACTAGAGGAACATAAAGTTTAATGTATATCTGTTGGATTTCATAATGAAGCCTAATGCCAAATATGATAATCACTGAGTGCATCTGACTGTTGTTTAGCATTATAAATGTGTGATGTCTTTGCTATTAAATATAAGTGAAATAGAAAGTATTTAAGACCTTTGAACAAATATAAGGCTGCATGAGCCACTTTGGAGCAGTTAACAACAGAGAAATGTCTTTGTCTTGGCATGGTTGATGAGGTGTTACATGAGTAATTTCTTTATTCTGTGCCAACTTTAACAATGTTCTCATGAAGTTAGTTAAAGTAATAAATATCCTGGAGTGGCAGATAAGATATTTTGTTGATGTGACATCATAAAACGATATCTATTTCAAAGCAGTTAAAAACAAATGATTGGCTGTAATCAAATTAGGAAAAAAGTTGGAAATCTTCATTTTACTTTAGTCAGGCATTTTTTTCAGATAGTTTTACACACCAGAATGAAAATATTTTCCACCCAGGCTTTTTCTAATTTTTATATATTTTTTTATTCTTTTACAAGCATTTTGGAAAATTTTAACTGATCCATCTGTTCACCTGTCAAGTTATCCATTGTTTCCTGTCTCACACATTTCCTACATCTACCAAAATCACTCTATTAAGAAATAAAAATTTCATTTTCTATCAGGTTTTTTTTTTTGTTTCTTTAAGGAAGCTATTTTGTACTTTAAGTTCCTTAAAATTTTGGATACCAAAATTAAAATAAGCCATCATTGTTGTAATAAAAAGCAATATTCTATTTCCTTGAATCATTTTTAATGTAGAGAAGTAGTATTTGTACACATTTTGTTTAAAGATTTTGATGTAGTTGTTAATGTAACATTTTAAACTTACTTTCTTTCTCACTTATTTTTTTTTTTTTTTAATAATTTCATTCCAAGCAAGTTCATAATGTTACTAGGATGCAGGGAGTTACAGCAAGTGAAAGGGAAAGAGAAGACTTTAGTGAAGTGTAGGGTTCAGTAAGACAGACGATAGCAATTGGCATTGCATTTAAATTTTTGAAGCTTGTAGGTGACAGGGAAGCAAGAAATTGGGAGTTCCACAGGTGAGAAGTGCAAGAAAAGAAACTATTAGAATTGTTGCATCTAGCTAGTTCAACAGTAAAATGGTGACATCTAGTTGCCAATCTAGTAGTATGCTTAAATTTATGAAGTCGAGGTACCAAGGAAAAAAGCTCATTGAAACAGTTGCCATGAAAATATTTGTAGAAAAGACAGAGGGAAGCCATGTCATATTGATGAAAAAGCGACTGGAGTTGAGATGCCAGATCAGGATTGATTACATTACGGAAACTTCTTTGAATTTTTGTCAAGAATTTCGAGATATATAGCAGGAGCACCTGATCAGATATGGCAGCAGTATTCAATTCAAGGATGAACAGGAGATTTATAAGTGTGCAAGGTGAATTTTGGCAAGAAAAATTTCCTGGCATGACACAGTGAACCAACTTTCCTTGCAATAGACATAGCAATTGATTCAATATAGTCGTTCCACTTCATGTCAGTGAAAAGCAAGAAGTGCAAAGAGTTCCTCTCCTGGAGTTTAGTATCAGCCATGCTGATAACAGGCAGAAAAGGTTCTTTATGGTGATCAAATAAAATCAGTTTTGTTTTCTTTCTCCAGTTAACCACTGATTGGAAGTCCTTTTTGAGAGTTTACATATTTACTTTACTGGATTTGTCAGACTTGCTACTAAGACAGGAGTAAATAGTTATGTTCTCTGCACCTAGTTGGGAACTAATGATATCAGGAAGGTTGTTGAAGATCAGAAACAGTGTAGGTTCAAGGATAGAGCCCTGAAGTGTCCTGCATTAGTAGGAAATGATCTAGTAGTTTCACCCATTCAACTTGACCTCCATTACATGATTTGTTAGGAATGATTGGATTAAACCAAATATCCATTCTGTGACACTGCAGCCCTTGAGCTTGTAGAGAAGGCTAGCATGTCAAATCCTGTTGAATGCCTTTGAGATATCTAGGGCTACAGTCTGAACTTTGCCATTTATATCTAAAGCTTCATAGACAATTTCAGTGATGGCTGAAACACATCGGCAATAGACCTGGCAAAACAGAAACCATATTGTTTGTCTGAAAGGAGGCCAAAATAAGATGCTTAACCAATTCAGCATTGATTAGAGCATTAAATACTTTGCCAAAAAAGGTTAAGAGAATAATAGGACAATAATTTGAGCAGTCAGAGGGTTCCCTGGAGTTCTTACAAACAGGAACTACAGAAGAGAACTTCCAACAAGCTGGAAAGTAAGAAGCAGTGATGTATTTGTTGTAAAATTTGGAGAGAACAGGAGCCAATTCAACTGCAGGGATATTCGCCCAAATCCATGTGCTCTTGAAATCAAAAATACTCCAGATGAGTCAAGAATGGAATTAGAAAAATATTTGTCTGTGATACTGTAGCACTTGAGCTTGCATAGAAGGCCAGCATGTCAAACCATATCAAACACCTTTGCGATATCTGGAGCCACAGACTGAGCTTTGCCATTCTTATTTAAATCTTGACAGACAAATACAGTGATGGTAAACCTTGTGAAACAGAAGCTATACTGTTTGTCTGAAAGGTCATGTGAATTAAAATGCTTAACCAATTCAACATTGATTAGAGACTCAAATACTTTGCCGAAAAAGAGTTAAGAGACTAATATGGAGATAATTTGAAGGATTAGAAGGTTCCCCAGAGTTCTTAAAAACAAGAACTATCGAGCAGAACTTCCAACAAGCTAGAAAGCAAGAAGTAGTGAAGCATTTGTTGCAAAGATTGGAGAGCTCATTTCTCTAGGACGATGGCAGGGATCCCATCACGTCTGCTTGCCTTGGGGGGATCTAATGTAGAAATGATGTCAGAGACTCAGTAGAGCCACTATTCTAGGGGGGGAAATCTGGCAGAGGTACTCCAGATAAGTCATAAGTGGAGTTGGAACAGAACTTCCAAGCAAAGCACATCAGCAGTAGATGTCAATACTTCAAATTGATTGAAGAGAGCAGGGACTGATGATTTTCTTTTGTTCAGCACACTCTTGCATAGCCACCAATAATCTCTAGAACCAAATTTGTGAGAGGCTAAACAGTGTCTCATTCTATCAGCAGATAGTGACTTTTCTTCTTTGAGGATATGCTTACACTCATTACAAGCAATAACAGATGTCTGTTACAGTCAGCCAGAAGAAGTGATTCCTGTAAGCTAATGAAGCTGAACAGAATCATGGAGAAGATTATGGTTTCACTTGATACTTTCATGTTGGCACATTTCTCAAAAGGACGATTAAAATTATCAATCAAAGGGGCATCATGAAGAAAATCACAAAACAAGTCCCAATCAGTGTTGATAACAGAAAGATGTTCTGTTAATACGGGCTTCTTGACTGATAGGAAATCAAAAAGAAATATTTATAGACACTACCATGTTGTCAAAGTTGCCAAGAGGACAAAGCTGCAAAGCACAACATGAATCTGGGGAGGAAGTAAGGAAGAGAACAAGTAAAGAAGCATGTTCATCAAAATTACTGGGGAAATGTGGGGAAGTCTATTTGAGTGAGAGATTGAGGAACAGAGTAGTTCAAAGTCAGGATGCCAGCAAGATGACATTAGAGTGGTTAAGTGAAGACAGAGGTATTTGCAGACAGTTGTAGAGAAAGGGCCTTATCTATACTATCAGAAATTCTCTCTGGCAAGCAACAGTCATGAGAGACTGCACACTAGAGAAAATGATAGCCAGGAACAGAGAATTCAGTGGAAACAATTCCATGCTCAGAAATTGGTACAAATACTACAAATGTTGGAGAAATTAATGGGGGGGTAGGTTTTTCTTGGTGAGCTGGTTTAGTTTTATTTGGTTTATTGCTTTTGGTGCTTTTGGTTATGGTAAAAGCCAAGAATAATAACAGCTGCAAGTCATCAAAAGCAACATGAGCTAACTAGAAATTTGCACAGACTGCAACATATGCTTGCAGGAACACTGTAAGAACCTCGATATTATGCAGCTGTTGATCGGAGCTGCCTCTCTAAGCACTACCCAAGAGTCATAAAATATCTTTTATAAAAATGAAAGTATCATTATTTTATGCAGTAACAAGTAATCTTTTCATTTAATTTTTCTCTTTCTCTATTAATGTTGATGGTCTGTCAGAAAGCAATTTGTAGCATTTAGATTTTTTTTAGTTTGCTGTATGAATGAAAAAAATGTAAATTGCAATATTTTTTTTATAATGAGTGGTCCATGAAAAACTCTTTGTATGATATATATATTGTATGTATTTGATTGGCAGGAAAATTCTTGCAGTTTTCTAAGTAAACGATAAGAACTTTCCTTACAACCAATTACATCCAATATAAAAGTAAAATAAAAAAAAAAAAAGGAACAAGAACAGTGGTGTGCAAATCGATTTAAAAACACAAAAACTTTATTTTTCAGCAGCTTTATTGAAGTGAATTAAAAAAAAGTACAGATTGTATATGTCATAGTGATATGTCCAAATTCTGTTTCTATGAAACTTAGAAATATATTATTTTATAATTACAAGCAATTACATAGACTTCAATGATTCCACACAGCAACACATTTTCAACAAAAAACAGTTTTAATTATTAAAATTGTTTAATTGATAATGGTGAATGTTGAAATTTTATTAAAATAATACAGGTCATTTTTTTTTTCTAAAGTGTTATCTCTTGTTTTTATGTTAATGCTTTATCATATGTCCAAATTATATATAAATTTACAAATTACAAAAGGTTACTGCTTTGGAGTTTTATTTTTCTTTATAGCTTAGTATTTTAATTTGTGCTCAGTTTATTTTTAAGCTGTGAAGTACTTCATATTTATTCTGTTCTTGCCTCAACCAACTCTGAAGTGCTTTAAAATTGTTTTCATTGTATATATAAAGGAATCAGTCAACTATGAGATGACTCAACTGTTAATTACTGTAACAATGAGCTCTCACGACAGTACCAGTCTGGCAGCAGCAGTTTATATTAGGTATATTATAAATACATCAGTTCCAAATATAAAGTACAATATTCTACTTTAATTTGCTTGTTCAAAAACAGCTTTGCTGCATTGTTGATTGCAAGACCAACAGAATGTCTTTGATTTTACATTTGAAATCATAATCTTCGCATCTTCATTTAAAGATAAATCCTTTTCCCATTATAGATATTTAAAAAAAATGTCTGGCAGTGATCCAGGAAGGCTGTAACTCTTTTAAACTAATATCACCATCATATCTTTTATATTCAATGCATACTTTTTTCTTTAATTTTCAACAGAATCAATCACTATTACAAATATCCATCAACTAAAATAGAGCAGATATCTATTGTCCTTCCTGGTGCAAATTAAAAGGCATATTGGTAAGTAACCAATTATGGTTAATGAATCTCACTAACCAATATTGGATATTAAACTGAAGATCATGTCCATTGTTATAAATGAATTATTTCCTGGAACTAAGTAAATCATAAAAATTTGTACAAATTTGTTCTATTTACAATTGGGAGCAATATTACTTAGCAAATATAAAACAGGAAAGTTACATATTTTACTGTTACTATTGTTTACTGTAGTAAAATAAAGTACCTACTTTTTTTTTTTCTAATCTGCCTTTTATAAGGTGAGTTTATTGGTAACAAACTTCACCTTTCATTGCAATTGATGAAAGTTAAGATTTCCCAGTTATCATTCTTTTGTTTTATCATTTAAGCCAACTCATCATTAAGATTTAAAAGATTTAGAGAACAAATAGCAATTTTTGTCCACAGATTATCCTTAAGAATTTCTATTTTTGATTACTTTTAAAATCCTCAACTGATCTGCAATCCACAAATTTTTTTTTTTTTTTGTATAATAGTCTTTTCCATTATGACATTCAGTTTATTCTTGCTTAAAAGTTTTGCTTTTTTTGTTAGTTAAGAGAGAGGATATTAAAACATTCGAAAGATAAATCAAAACATGAGTTTTTGTTATTGTCAAATTTTAGATTTTTCAACCAGTGCTTTTCATAACAAATCTTTTAGTGCTAACTTTACATTCTACATAATGCAAAATGCTTCGGCCTTTATTGTTATTATAAGTTTTCTTTTCAAAGTGTTATTGGGCAGTGATAATTTATAGCATAATTTTAAGACATATATACATACAATATTTATGATCACATAACCTGTAATCCAATACAGAAATTATACGCATAACAAAAATAATACATATGCAGTCATTTTCAGTAAAAAAAACTTTTAAAAATCAGCCAAATACTTTGGTGGTATATTGGATCTTAATTTATGGAATTAGAAAACATTATCTAGACATTACTGTGAAATTTCACAACTACTAAAATAGTTTACAGATTCTAAAAATTACTAAGTGCTAAGTTGTCTATTTTTAAGAAAAGTTTGTAGACCTCAAGAAAATTCTAAATCAATCTAGAAAAACTTTCAGGTTTATATGATGATTTTCTATATTATTCACCAATTTTGTCCACTGTAATAATGTGTCGTGAGTGGAGGGGGTGCTATAAGTACAAAAAGATACAAAAAGTTCCATTGGAAATGTAAAAAGACATCATATTTTTGGCATATTGCATTATTGCAAACAATTTTTCGATTTTAGTATTTACAATATTTCTGGCAGTAATTTCAAATAACATCTATGTGCCATGTCCCTTCAGGGTGTGGGCGATCATGGTTCTCCACAGTTTCCTGTTCGGTGTAGTAAAGTTTGTCTACTGGAACAACTTGTCTCAATAATAAACCAAGAGTCAACAGCAAGTAAAAAAAAAAAAATTAATTAAAATTAAAAAAAACTTCAATAAATTCTGAATAAATTTTTTATTAAATCAATAACCTTAAAAACAAGAGACAAAAAAAATAATTTTGAAAAAAAATTGTGGGCATGATGGGAAGGATTTTTTTTTCTTTAACTGATGATTTGTCATGTGAACAAAAAAATGTTTTTTTGATTTTTTTTTTTTTTTAATTGTCATCATGAATTTTTGAAATATTTTTTGAGGCTGCGGATGTCATATTTGGTAGGAGTTGTAATGCTTCTGAGTTTAGGAGATCAGCAACTTTTAGATCTTTCTTTGGGGAAAATGCACAGAATCCCGATAACTGAAATCACAAGATTCAAAATTAATTATATATGGCATAAACAGTATTTTCTGGATGCACGGTTTTATAGGCAATGTATATCAGTCTTTAAAAGAAAAAAATTCTGGGTAAACTTTGACTTTTGTGCCTACAAAAAAAACGGAGTGTCAAAAGGACAGATTTTCTATTGACACTGCTCTTATTTTAACTGTTTTCCATACTTGGAAATGTTTGTTGTTTTAAAAAGCAATGATTAGAATTGTAATAAAATCTAAACATATGGTGAAAGTGAATTTACACATTTTTTTTTTTTTTGTTCTTGAGAATTTACACCAAAAATATTAAATACTATTTATTTATTAGATTGTTTAGATACAAGAATAATTTTATATTTACAAAATTATAATAACTAATACAATGCAATGTTTATCATTTACCAATTTATAAAGAAATAAATATGAAAATAATTTTTTATTCATAAATTTATAAACATTTACTAAATTATTAAAATCTGTGAAACAACTATAAAGAAATCATTATTATTTACCATTTTACAAAGTTCAAATCAATCAGGAATTAGCCAATGTTTTTCCAACTATTCTAATAAACAATTAAATAAATAGTGTTTATTATTTTTGTTGTCAATTCTCAATAACAAAGAAAAAGTATAAATTCACTCTATATATTTAGGTTTTATCACAATTCTAATCATCACTTTTTAAAAGAATAAATATTACCACAGAGTGAAGGTAGTTAAAATAATGGAAAAGCCATCCTTTTGACATTCTGTTTTTTTGCAGGCACAAAGGTGCAAGTTGGCCAAATTCAGATGCTACTAGATCATAAGATATTGTTTAGAATTTCACGAGTCATTATCATGCAAAGAGATTTTCAGACAAATAAACAAAAAAAAAGAGGGTTAAGATATTTTTCTTTGTAATCGGCTATCATGAAACCCAATTTAAATATCGCCAAAAAATGCTGGGCCATATAAAATTCTCAAAAGCAGAGATTTTTCTAATCATGTGGAAAATAGAACAATATATTTTTAATATAATTTATATAATATGTTTATCCTTTTTAATTGGTTGTATTAATAATAGAAAGATTAAAAAAATAATACATGTCTAATTATATTTTAATTGAAGTTAGTTTTTTTTTTTTTTTTTTTTTTTTTTTTTACACATTTGGCTTAATGAATTGATTTGTAAATTGCTACATTACATTTTAAACCAGGGTTTGAAACTGAACTGAAGAACTATTGTGGTAGATCAATGAACTAATAGTAGCAGATTCAAAATGTGCTTGATTGTGGGTGTGACCAGGTCACAAAATTCTGGATTAGATAGGTACAATCTATACTGTTACCTTTCCAAATTTAATGTTAGGCTCTATATAAGGTGTTGCTGGAAAGTTCTTGGCCAAAGCAAAAAAACACTTCCAAAAGAATAATCTGATGTTTGGTCATCTGGAAACTGGATCAGACTGAGAACATTTATACTTTGTATAAATCAATGTCTAACCAATTTTTTCACAAAATCTAAACCCATCTCATTGGCTGCAAGAACTTAATATATTTATTCTACACCTTTTTGCCTTCAAATTCAAAGTTCAACTTCAAATTAAAAAAAGCTGAACTTCTAAATCCAATCTCGACATACTGGAGTGTTGTGAAGGCTGCTATGGAAGGCTACATGACTGAAACATTTGAAACTATGATGGCTTCACCACCAGCAGGAGTTAGTCAGAGCATGAACTACTCTACCTTGAAGAAGTAATCAATGAAGCAATATCTGCAATTACCCCATTACTGTGCATAAAAACATATAATCATGTACAGAAAAATTTTGTCCAACCTTGATACAGCAAAATCTCCAAATAGGGGGATAATGTGTGAACTGGTAAATTTCTAATTATTCATCTGCAATTATATTGTTTATTTGTAAACTAAGGCTGTATCTTTTAGCAATAATAAAATTTTAATTTTAATTTTGTCGAACCCAAATTGAGGTCTTTTTAATTCAAAGTTGAGCTTTTTAATTTGAGAGTAATATGGTGTAGTCTAAATGGAGATAAAAGCAAATATAAACATTTTATTGTATTTTACTAATTCATATATATATATATATATATATATATATATATATATATATAATTTAATGTATCAGGACAGCAGATCATTATTCAAACATATATTGTTAAATATAACTCACAACAAATGTCTATTATGTTTGATTATGAACCATTCTAAGCTTTGTATATTCTCCCAAAACTAAAGCCACTATACGAAGCTTAGAACGGATCATGATCAAACATAATAGACATGAAACAAACTGTTGCCTCTGGGTGTTGACTTCACTATCCACTTTTATATTTACATATGCTCTGTCCCTGATACTGAACACCTTAACCCATTAATATAACATAGTATAAAATATAAAACTATTTTATCATATATCTGATGGACTCTCCTGTCATCTTTGATGTATAAGGGTCCAACAGTTCAACTCTTAGAACTGGACAGCCAAACTACTTTGCATATAGTTTGATTACAATGGTGTAGTCCTGTACAGAACCAACCACACTTTTTGAAGAACTGAATACATAGAACTGGTGCACATAGTGTGCCACAAGCTCTTCAAATAGTCCTTTGCATATAAGATATATAACATAATACATTTCTTATGTGTTGCTCAAATCTAGGTAACTCAAATTTTGTATGTTCTGTATAAGTTTCCCTTTGAAATTAATGATTATTATTATTACAAATATTTTTCTCTGACAAAAATATACTCATACCAATATGTTATTAAAAGTAAAATTAAAAAAATGTGTGTGTATCACAGATTTTACAAGCATCATTTTAATTAATTTGTGGTATGTGGAATTATCATTATTATGTAGTGATTTATTTGAACTGGTTTTATCATCAGAACATTTCAGCCATTCTACCTTCCAGAATTCTTTGTGTGCTGGTCATATTTGGTAACATTCTTAGAATCTTAAACCAAACCCTTTATTCACTCCCCAAGAGCAGCTTGTTCTCATTCTACTGTCCATGTCAAGGGAGATAATTTGTATTAGTTGAGTTTTCCTTAAGATGCTGCCTCTGCTAAATCAACACAACCAAAGTATATGGATTTCACTGTATGCAGGATTTGAACTCAAGACCTCCAAGTGCATGCACTAGACCATTGTAGAATATTTAGATTGCATAATTGTGACAGTAACAATCAACACGAGAACAAAACCAGTTTGAATAAATCAGTGTAGAATCTTCTTAAATATTTAGCCACATATTTGCATTCATTTGAATCTTTTGTTTTGTATATGCATTTTATATTTGTGTCAAATTACATCAGAAAATCTAAAGAAATTATCAAAACCTATTAAAATATAATCTCAGCAAGATATTTGTTACCTAGTTTGTCTCATATGCGTGGTCCTCGCAAGATAAGATTATTATTCTTTAAATCAGTTTATCTGCTTCTGTTTCCTTTTAGGAAGAGGCTTTTCAGGCCCTAGTAAAATAAACAAACCTGCTTTTAAGCTTATTTTACCAGTCTCATTAAAATAGACCTCCAAGCTATTTTGCCAGTAAATATTTTTTTTATTATGAAGGCAGGTAATATTAAAAATATCAACACACAGATTTAACACAGAAGTTTATTTATTTACACCATCAATTGTTAAGACAATTTATAATCTTTTCCACCATCAATTGTTAAAATCATTTATTCATCATCAATTATAAAAAAACATAGAGAAGTCTCTGAATATTTAAGCACTTCAGGCATAACAGTCTCTGCAAATCCCAAACTTGCTCTTGGGCATGGTTTTCTTGCCAATTCACTAAAGATAGCAGTCACAGACCACAGAATCCATGTTGTTCAAGTCCTTCCTACACAGCTCACACAACCACTGTACTATTGATAAGTTATAAAACACTATTTATATTTACCAGAAAAATAGATTCGGTGTCTATTTTGCCAGGGTTATTTGTTTTATTTAATATGATATAAAAAATATAATATCACATTAATTTTATTTTATGCTTAGTATTCTGTATTACCTTTTTAATGAGCTGACGAGCTTGTAACAGCAGACTTACTGTTAGCAAGAAAAAATGAGTGGAAATGACAAAACAACAAATGGAGATAAGACACGGTTGAGGTAAGAAAAAGTGCTTTTATTCTCTGTGACCTACAATGTTTGATCGTTTGCTCATTCATGTATATCAGTCATCGGAGACTGAGAGTTCATTCTAGATAGTAGCCAATATAATCTTGTTTGTCAAGCTTATCTGCCATGGGGATCCATCACTATTGCCAGCCTGATTGAATCTGCCTTTGTGGGTGAAATTTACTTTATAGTCAGTGGCTCAAAAATGGCTGCTGTGAAAACATTGACCTTTTCTGATTGGTCAGAAAAGATGTTTTCTGATCCTGATATTTTGGGCCAGATGAAATTAAGGTGTGTTTTTGTCATATGAGCTGTGGATGTTGAAGTGAGCACTTCCATTTGAGTTGAAGAATTAGAATTCCAACAGAGTATAACAAGCAAAAATATCTGGATTTTTATCAATCACCCAGTCATCACCCACAATGCAACTAGATATAATTTCTTTTTCCTTTATTTCATTTTTCATGTTTTGGAAGAAAAGAAAAACAGACTTACATCTGGCAAATCTTCTGAGTCATCAGAATTGTCACTGGGATACAAAATGTAACCACATTCTTGTAATTCTTGTTTGGTTACCTCCTGACCATCTAAGTTGCTTAAATTTGGCAGGTCCTGTATAAGACGCCCTCTGAAATTAATATTTATCACCAAAAAATATTAGATATCTATTAGATAGATTTTATTTTTTAAATCTCTTTCATCTTAACTGCACAGACAGATGTTGCCATCATTCAGTAAATATACCTTGAGATTCCAATAACTATTTATTTTATGTCTCGATAAAACAAAGTGATTAATAATAATGTGAGATGCAGTGTATAAAAGAGAAAAAGAGAATGTGTGTATGTTTGTGTGGGGAATAAAACTTGTGATATATAAGGATGAATCATTAAATTCATAGCCTGATAACTAGTTATTAAGTGAATTTTTATCTGATGTTTTTATTGTTCATAAAATATGCAATCTATGTGATTAAGAGGCACTACTGAATTAAGTGCATTGACAAAGATGGAAATTAAGTTGAGAAATAAATGTTTTCTTAGGTAAAATAAATACCTTTTCATCATTAGTCTATTGACTTACTGATATACGTAAGCTATCAGATTTTACAAGTAGTATCTTGAATATTTTCTATATCAAACTCAATTTTGATTTGTGTTGTTATTTTATACTTGTGTCCAGTTGTGTCAAGAATTCTAAAAAAATTACAATAAAAAGCCTTTTTTTCTGTAAAAGAAAATTATTAAATTTTATGGATAATGTTGAATGTGGCATTCCAATAAGTAATTGTCTATATTTCTGAGATGAGGTATTCTGTACATTATTTACACTATTCTGGCTATTGTCCTCATCTTTATTACAACGTTTCGGCCAGATTCTACAACGGCCGAAATGTTGTAATAAATATGGCGACAAAGAAGAGGACAATAGTCCGAATAATGTAAATAATAATGCAATAAGTAACTTTCAAATATGACTGACAGTTCCTTATTTCTAAAAAAAACATTAAATAAACATAAAATCTCTTTCTCACTCTCTCTTTACTGACTTTAGTACTTTTGCACACAGTAAATCCATGAGTAGTTAAAATTGGATTACCTGTAATCTGGATGAGATGTGCATGGATTTCCAGTCAAATTAATAATCATGAGATTTTCTGGAAGCTCATCTGCAAAACAAATTTATAAAACATTCTAACTTATTCACCAATAAATATTCTAAAATTTGTATTCATTCTGAATATATTCACTCAAATTATCTTGACTGATACTAAAAGAATGTTAAGATGTGAAATGCTACAGAAAAGACATACTTGTAGACAATCCATATTTGATTAACAAGAAAGGGGGTCGATTTTGTTATTTTGGTGTATTGCATTCTTTCCTCATGTCATAATAGATATTTACTAGGTTTAGCATAATCTGGCATGAAGACACAATAGAAAGGCACCGATGAGAAACTTATTAAATTAGTTAATGGCCTGTAAAATTAGTTTGCTAACCATTGCTACAAGCTAGACATTCTTCTCAGAGCATTATAACTGAAATAACTCTATTTATTGAATTCCATATATACCATTATTCTGTTTGTATGCATGAATTATCCTCGTGCTTTGTAAATAAGACCAGACTCAATAATCACTGACCATCTGAATGCAAGGAAATAATCACTTGAAAAAATGTCTCAGTAATTTGAATATCTCTCCATTCTTTCTTTCAATATTTGCCTACTCTTGCTTTCACTCTCAGCTAACTTATTGATTTTTATTTTTTTATATGCATAAATTTATATTTCATTTCCAAATAATAATTCTATTCTATCAGCAATTGCAAATATAATAGATATTTCTCTAATATCATGGGGACATTGGTTCAAACCCTGCCAAAAAGCATATTTTCTTTATAAAACTCTTGAGTACCCAGGCTGGTAAACGTTAATATCACAATTTAAAAGACAGGGAGGTTTACCCAAGCATATGTATCCATTATAAATAATAGTTATAATGATAAAACTTAATGTTGGATTATAAATAAAATCTATAAATTCCTTAGAAATTACTTTGTTTACATTCCAGAAACAAAAATAAAAGGTAGCAGATATGGATGCCGAAAGGTCCCAACAAGAGATGTGTAATTCTTAAAAAGATTAATTGAACCTTGCTTTACTGTGAAGTCTTTTGTGGCTGAGTGGTCTGAAGCACACCTGACATGAAAGTGGTTTCCCCAATATAAGGGGAAACAGGTTCAAACTATGCCAAAAACCACATTTTATTATGTATCCTGAATGCCTAGGCTGATAGACATCAATTATACTGTTTATAGAAATATGTGTATCCATTAAATGTTTATAGTAATAAGAAATGTGTGTACAAGAGAGAGTGAGTAATGACGATAACTTAGTCATCAATATCCATGGAATTTCTACAGATCCAGCTAGTATAATTAAATAAAGTTAGATAAAGTTACGCAATATAGTGAGTGGAAAAAGCACAAAAAATACAAAAATAGGACAAAATGCAGACATAGTGGCTAATTCTGAACGATGTAATTAGGTTGGTTTTGAATGCATTTGAATTCATTACTTTTGCTTAAAAAAGAGTAAATCTTAATACAAAAATCAAAACTTTAAGTGATACAATTTTAGTTTTAACTATAAAATTATCTAAATTAATATTAAAACTTGGAAATATTATAAGCAATGGAAAGATAAATGTTATAAAAAAGGATCATTTACTCACCAACATCAATCTCCTCAATGAGATTATCAGACAAATCCAAAAATGCTAGACGTTTCAATTTAGACAGGTTTTCTACAACCTCAATTTTGTTCTTGGATAAAGAAAGATATTGGAGGTTTGGTAAGGAATCTAAATTCTCAATTGTTCTTATGTTGTTCTGAAAAGATGAAAAAATAGAATTTCTTATCTTTTGGATTAACCCAACCCCTGAAATCCAAACTTACACAACTATATTGTTTTAGTTGCTACAAGCATCACATATTTAAAAAAATGAAATGAAATTGAAATAAAAAGTTCATGATTTTGGGAGCAGATTCCATGTTTATTGTAGGCCCATTAATAAAAGAGTGCCTCCTCTACTCTAACTCTGCAATTTTCCTCAGATAATTAAAACTTGGAAGACTTTATGTCTTCATGTAGCAGCCTCCATTGCCAATTGGTGGTGGTTGATTCTATGAAAAGGAGTGTCTTTTTTAAGGAGTCCCTGTATGTCTTTCAAAGTGCTGCCTTACTGTATCTTTCAATGGTCCAGTATCAAAAGCTTACATTAATGCAACCTAAAGCTCAACAAAATTCAGATTATAAATAAAAAAAAACCTGCAAGAAAGAGAGATCAGACAATCAGAAAAAATTACAGGTTGATCAAGCAACAATCTTAAAACTGATCTGCAACAGTAACTTGATCACTTAATAAAAATGTCAGGGAAAAAAGTAAAAAAAGAATCAACAGATAATTTTTATTTCCACTTAAAACAGATAATTCTTTCAATAAGTTTTTAAGGAAGCAAATAGAAAATTAAATTATTTCTTTATATGAAACATCAATTCTGGAAACCAGCAACCACTGACTAAGCCTTTTGTCTACAAACTTGCAAACACATTAAGCTGACTATCATAAAGTAATTTTGTCCACACATTTCACACTCCAATGCAATAAATTACTTTATAAAACAAACTTGACTGTAAGGAAAATTGAACATTTTATTGCTATTGTATACTTCTGAAAAGAATATATAAATGTTATTTTAACAGATGTTCTACTTCTACATTTTGTTTAGAAAATAACCTTTTATGTTTCATTTAAAAGATGTGTTGTTGTTAAATGTTTGGTATCCTTACACTCAGAGTGCAATAAAATGCTTCTAAATACTTACATTTTGAAGGTAGATGTTTGTCAAAACTGATTCATTCAGCAGGTGTATGAAGTTTATTTTCTCTATAGATTCTGTATCCAACCGGAGATGAGTAATCTTTCTCACAGCCTCTAATCTGTAAGATAAAATCCAACATTTTTTCAGGAAATCAAATTACTGCAAAAACAAAAACATTCTTCTAAGAAAAATTTACAATTGTTTTCTTTGAAATCTTGCTTTCTGAAAATGAACAAATAGTTTTATTTGATGAGTATTTCTCTTCTCAATACAGAATTTTAGTAATTCTTATAGATGATATTATTTTTTTGTTATGAATAAAATGTGTAATCTTCTATAATTTTGAGATCACTCTTGTAATTGCTTTTATTGTTATCACATTTTATTGTTTCACATTTCTCAAGAGTATAATCTACGTAGGAATGTAGAAAATTCATATCTAAAAGTGAAATAGAAATATTTACTATAACAGATCATATCTAAGTAAAGAAGAGGCTCCACCAAGCATTGGCATAGCTAGAGTGTGTGCCACCCAGAGCAGCTCTTGAGTTTGCTGCTCCCACAAAATATACATACAGGGTGCAATGGGTAAATTGTTGACATTTTATATTTTTAATTCACACAGTATAGTAGGGTCAGTTGGGCATTGTCTGTGAGAAAAAGAGCACCATGATGCAATTCACTCTACTACAAATTTGGAAAAAAAACAACATACTGTACTGCTTGGTATTCACACCGGAAGCACCAATACAAACATTTCAGAGTGTTTGGGTGTCAATCTGAGGGCAGTGCAGACGATTCAGAAAGAGTTGGTGTCAACATTATAGTATTTGGAGCAATCACTACTGATGGCTACATCAAGTGCCTTGAGGATGTAGTGCTGCCCTGGGTCAACAGGGTGGCTGCTGGAAGATCCTATGTCTGGCAACAGGACTCTGCACTATGCCACACAAACAGAAGAACCCAGTCATGGCTGTCAGAAAATTTCTGTTACCACATCACCCCTTACATCTGGCCACCTAACTCCCCAAACTGCAATCCCCTTGATTGTTATGTGTGGGGCACAGTTGAGCGAGAAACTAACAAAACTCTTTGCAACATCAACGATGAAGGCAAGGATTATAATAGCATTTACCAACCTAAACAAGGAGACCATCCAGAAGAGTTCCAGGAGATTTCAAAGTCTGGAGGCCATCATTGAAGCCAATGGCAATTTTATTAAATAACTTTACTCTTTAATATTTCAAGATATTTTTGTGTAATTTTGGTAAATATATGTTAAAATGAAATGTCAGTGTTATTTTCATTTTTGTGTAATTTAGATGAAAATTTGCCCATCATGCCCTATATTGCACAGTGACTCACTCTTAAAGTTATATATATATATAAAACTAGTTTGTGTATCATTATAATATTACTTTCACATACTCAAATATAGCAAGCATAGTTAAACTTTATCAGTAACAGTTAAAAAGCAAAATCAACTTATAGGGAAAAAGTATGAAAAAAAAAATTAGGACCATCTTTATTTCTGAAATGAAAATTACAACTTTCCACAAAGTAACTATTCTTACTTTTTTGTTGGCAAATTCTTCAATGACATCATCAGAAACTATCACATTTATTGATCAGTTTTAGTTTCAAAAAGCCTCTCACAGGTAGCAACACTAACAGCAATTGTGAGGAAAATCCACAGCATTATTACTATATTTGGAACTGAGTTCCCAAGGTTATACTTTTGAATAAACTGCAAAAGTTCAAGGTGTGTGTGTGTGGGGTGGGGGGTGGCTTCTTTCCATGTCTGTATTATTTCAATACAGCTTATACAGGCTTATAGCCTACAGTAGACACAAAAGTACCACCGCTATAAAAGTGCCACCTGGAGCAGACCACCCCTACATCCCCACCCAAGTCCATGTTTTAAAGAGGAAGCATCACTGGAGAGTGAGAAAATGGGAAAAAAGTTCCATTCATTAGTCTTTTTGATATAACTCTGTCAGGACAGTGTATATTTTTCTTACCTAGAAGGCAAGGATTGATGAGCAACCTTGCTTATAAAATATGGACTCATCCATGTTACATGTGAAGTACAATGAAGTTTGGCATAATAGTACAAGCAGTATTCACTGTATCAGATTTTATTATACAAGTTAATCTTTTCACAAAGTTAGTATTAACTAACTGATGTTAGTAAAATTTTCATGATGTGCTTAAATTTATATGAGCAATACATTATGCAAGATTCACTTAATATCTATCCTTATTAAAATAAATGTCTTCTTTGTGGATGTCAGGTTTTATTCTTAATTATAAATAAATCTAAACGATAGAGGTCAAATAAATATATTCGATTAACATAATATCTAAAATACTTGAAAACATTATTTTATTTATTAAAATTACCTTTACCTTCTATCTCCATGATGGACCACTCTCAGTCAACAGATCTATCAAATGTAGCTCTACAATCATCTGTAAAAATTAATGTTAAAAAATCAGTTTTCATGTACTTCTTCACCCAACTTATATGTTTCTCTTTGAGATATTTACATAAAGATGGTAGTTTGTTTACTTCTTACATCTTTAGCCAATGTTTTTAATATTCAGCTGCTTTTCACCCTGTTGATATTCACATCAGCTTCTTCAAATATTTTCTTGCCTGTCAATTCACATTTCTTGCATATTACCCTTTTAATTTTTCTCATGCCTCTTTTTATAACATTCTTAAAGTTAGAGCTTTTGTTTTTCTTTTTGTACCAATGTTTTCAATTTCTTATTTGATTGTTCTCTGATCTCTCAACATTTTGGCAATTCCTAACATTTTGTTCTTGTCACTTCAACAACAATATCTTATTTCTTTTTTATGGTTATAGCCTTTCTTATGACCAGTGGTAATCTTTATATATATATATATATATATATATATATATATATATATATATGAAATTAAAAAATAAATATTAATAACTATAGTATTATATATTTATTCACAATATTATAAACAGTTCTTGAAATGCATAATAAAATCTCACTACCACCAAATAAATAATTGGAAATATTTTAATAAAACCAGATATTATATGCTGAAATTCACATGGTATATTTTTTCATGCAAATATGTTCATAAAATTTCACCAACATTGTTTTGTTAATGCTAATTTTATTGTGGAAACATTCACTTGTCTAATATAGTGTCTTTGCCACCATTTTTTTCTATTTGGACATTGTCAGTTTTTCTGTTGTTACTAAATGTTTTGGTTGATCTGCTCAGTGGTCCTTTGGCTGTAAAATTTGTATCAAAAGAGATTTACATGGTGTTTTTTTTCTCTTGGTTACCATTTTCTGTTTTACTCAACTAAGATGAAAGTTATTCCATCATTTTCAATCCAGACTGTACATCTGAATCAGGACATAGAGGTGATTAGCTGAAATATTGTGATAACAGCTAAAGCAACAACAACAAAAAATCAATAGTCCCAATAACTCTTGGAATGAGTTAACTTGTAGTCTACAACACCTGACAAAAATTGTGGAATTACCACACTTCAAAGATGTTCATCCAACTTTTTTAATTCATTGCAAATAAACAAATCACAGAAATGGCACAAAACAATTTATAATAGTTTAACATCTTGCTTTTTTTTCCATGAATAACTTCAGTAATCTTTGGGTCCTGTCACTTAGATCCAGTGACAGGACCCAAAGAGTGTGAGTTCAATACCTGGTTAAGGTGATGGAGAACTTGGAGAGGGGATTTAACAGGGGATAACTGATAACTGACATCCATTAGACATGGCATGTGGAATTAGAACAGTCTACTCCAGTGAGCAAAATAAAGGGGTGCAGTTCGACATTCCAACCACCTGAAGAAGGCTGGAGCATACAATGGCCAAAACGTTGTGATAAATATGGCAACAAAGATGAGGATGATAGTCCGAGCAATGTAACTAGTGTACATAATACCTTGTCTCAAAAATATAGACAGATTCTTTCTATTAATCATCTGAGAGACTCTTCTCTACCTTCTATCAGCTTGGTTGATGCTATCCTCCAGAAAAGTGACTCATTGCACCTTCTCAGATTAATATTCTCAACTGGGATGAAATGAAAAGACTATATATTGAATCCATTGCTAGGTCAGCTGCTAAGAATGTCAGTTCACTGTGTCGGGCAAGACAATTCTTCTCTCCTGAATCTATCTTACATATCTATGTCTACCATTCGCCCATGCTTAGAATATTGCTGCCATATATGGTCTGCTGCCCCTACAATCTATCTGGAACTCCTTGATAAGATGCAAAGAAGAATCAGCAATATTATTGGTCCTGATCTAGTGGCTCAACTTCAGTCACTTGCCCACTGCAGTAACGTTGCCTCTCTGTGGCTTTTTTACAAATACTTTCATTGTAACTGTTCAGATGAGCTCTTTGGCAAAGTATTCGAGACTCTAATCAATGTTGGATTGGTTAAGCATCTTACTTCACATGACTTCCTTTAAAACAAACAGTATGGCTTCTGTTTCACCAGGCCTACCATCAGTGTGTTAACAGCTATCACTGAATTTGTCTGTCAAGATTTAGATAAGAATAACAAAGCTCAGGCTATGGCTCTAGATATCTCAAAGGTATTTAACAATGTTTGGCATGCTGGCCTTCTACACAAGCTCAAGAGTTACGGTGTCATGGGATGAATACTTGGCTTAATCCAATCATTCCTAACAAATCATGTCACAAAGCTTGTTTCAAATGGGCATGCTACTCTATCATTTCTTACTAATGCAAAGGTCCTACATTCATTTAATCACCACAGAGAAACTTTTCTGCCTGCCATCAGCATAGCTGATGCTAAACTCCAGGAAATAAAGACTTTTTGCCTTCTTGACCTTACATTTTCCACTGAAATGGAGTGACTATATCAAATCAATTGCTACATCTACTGCAAGAAAAGTTGGGTCACTCTATTGTGCTAGAAATTTTTTCCATCATGCACATTTATAAATCTACGATGTTTTGAATACTGTTGCTATATCAGGTCTGGTGCTCCTGCTGTACATCTCAAGATCCTTGACATAATCCAAATAAGGATCTGTAATGTAATCGATCCTGAACAGGCATCTTGAATTCAGTCACTTTCTCACCAGTGTAACGTTGCTTCACTCTGTCTTTTCTACAAATATTTTCATGGCAAATACTCTGATGAGCTTTTTTCCTGGTACATAGATTTAAGCATGCTACTAGATTGGCAACTAGGTCTCACTGTTTTACTGTTGAACTAGCTCAATACAACAGCCCCATCTACTCCAATAGTTTCTTTTTCTCACACTTCCCACCTGTGGAACTTCCTTCCAATTTTTTGCTTCCCCAGTAATTACAATCTTCAAAGATTTAAATTCAACATCAATCACCATCCCTGGTACTTTTTTTTGTCCTTCCCCATTCTCAGTCTTCTCTTTCACTTTCACTCTCTATAACCACCTGTGTTCTTGTGGCATTATCACCTTGCTTGGGGTGAAATGATTAAAAGAAAAATTTTTTTAAATTACTTTATTGCTTGTGAATATTATAAATAAATTCTTTTTCTGTGTTTTATAATTAATGCCTTGTTCACTATGGTAAACATCTCCTTAGTTTATATTCATTGACAATCATCATCTTGTCAGATAATTTCAATTGGTATGAGAGTATAAGAATAAACAAGTCAGAACATTGTGAAACAACAACAACAACAAATGAGGTTTGTGAAAAAATTAATATTGTTAAAAAGAAAAAAATAACATAACTCAGACATTTCCAGTATGTTCACAGTGGGTGATCTTGAATCACCACTTTATTTACTAATTCAAAATTCTTTAAGTATGCATTCCAATTGGTAGACAGGTGAAAGGCCTAAAGTAGTAATTAAGTAGTAAAATATACACATTCCACATATTAAGATTTATACAAAATGTCATGACCACCTACATTTGTTTGTCTGTCCAGTCCTTGGATTCTTGTGGCAAATGGCGCCGAATTATTATCTGCATTGACAGAGACCATTCTTGCTGTCGAATTGGTAAGGGTTCAACTGGAAAATGAATCAAAAGTAAAATAATTTAAAATAAAAGAAACTTAATTTTCATTATTCTACAATGTTGTCTAATGTTCCTGTGTATAATCAATGACTTCTTTTTGCAAAACGACATACAGTGAATCCTTATTTAATATGGTTATCAAAACTTTTTCACCAAACAAAAACAAAATATGCAGTAAATTTGTTATTTGCAAATGGCATGTGATAAACAACATTCTAACACCTTCATAAATGCCGAATTAAAATTTGCAAAATAATAATCCCATTAAATCAAAAACAATTTTATGAAAAACATAAAAATCATTAACCCATGATTCACTTTATATATAATGTTATATACATTTACATCTACCATTCCATGGATGACTATAACACAGTTTGGGGTCCAAATTAAAAAAAAAATTAGGAGGTCACAGTTGGGTAGCTATATATTGGTAGAGAGTTTTGTGGGGTTGGCTGTAAATGTAGGAAATCTTCACTTATATTTGTTTTGTAGCATTTTAGAATTACAAATGAGAAAAGAGTAAAGTAAAAAAAATATTATTTGCCACAAAACTGATAAAGAAGTAAAAAAAAAAAAACAAAAAAAAACATTTTACTTACATGAAAAATTAAATAAATTTTCTAAAAGTTAATGTATGATTATTCGATAGTTGTTTTTATTTATAAAAGTTCTTGATCTAGATACTTTAAACAAAATTAATTATGCTTTGTTCAAACAGTGTTGGGGAGAGAGAGGGCACATTCAAAAAAGGAATGACTCTGTTTGACAGGAACATAGAAAAAGATGAAATGATAAAAATAAATGAAAGAAACTATATAAAGCAACAGTACAGTCTATCTTTTACCTCTTCTCACTCTTCTGATTATTGACAATAACACCAAATAAATACCACTAGATTATTAGACACAAATGAACAATAACAAATGGCATGGTAATGGTAATATTAGCTGTTTCCTTATAAGGAAACATTTGGCATTCATTGACTGAGCAGCCAGTGCTATTTTGGGCTGAAATTTATAACATCTTTCTATTGAAAAAATTTTTCAGGAAAATTGGTTTTTCAAGTCACATTTTCTAGGATTGGTGGGGGTGTCCTTCCTAACCTTTTCTTTGGAGTAGTGTGAAATGTCAACATTTTGATTTTCTCTTCACATTACATGTGATATCCATTTTAGTTGTTGCTGCTGGTGAAAGTACTCAATTGATGTGGTTTCTGTTATTTGGTACAGTTCTTTGAGATTTTGTAGCACCAGTCCATGAGGCTTGATGGTCTTTGTTAAAGCCTGCGTGCTTCTTTCACTTAAAGATATTTTTAATCATTGAACTGAGAAAGCAGTTTTATAGAGTTAACTGTTAAATATTTCTGAATGAGTTTGGTGCTATGCATGAGATCTGTTGGAAAATTTTCATCTGACAAGGCTGTTTAAAAACATGACTCTAGTTTTCAGGCTAATGTTTTGGTTTTATAGCAATTTGTGGTACTGGGTAAAACTACTCCTAGCACAACTGATTCTATGTTCAATTTCCTTATCCCCTACACTAAATTTGTTATAACTGATCAATACACTGAGGTATTTGAATTGTTTACTGTTTACACATTCTGAATTTTTATGATGGATTCAGGGTACATGTCATCATCGCTTTCATTCCAATTCCAGATCATAGTTTCTGTTTTGGGAATGTTTATCTTGGAACACTTTTTCTTGAAAACCATTCTTATCTCAACTATGAATACCTGTCATCATCATCACCATCGGTATATTGGCCTCAGGAAGGAAAGCAGGAATATTGTTTTCTATTAACTGGTTCATTTGGGATGTGGCATGGAATACTTAAATGATCAGTGCCCATCTCTTCATGTCTATGCTTGTATATGCACAGAGTATTGTCTAGGAAGAGATTAAACAGAATGGGGCTCTCATTGCCCCCTTGTCATACTCCTGATTTGGTTTGAAATTGTTATAACAAGCATATGCATATGGTAGTATAGAAAAACAAACAAAACAACACCACCACCAGTGAGGTAAAAGAAAGAAATGACAAGAATTATATTCTTTTGTATTTTCAATACATCAAATGATTAGTGAAATGTAAATGTAGGCATGGGAGGCAATTTTATAGGAAGGGTAGAGTTGGTAAGGGTTAGAGTTGATGCCTTTGTCAGGTCAGTTGACCAAGGTCATAGTGGGTGGTGACGTTGAGAAAGGTCTAGAGTGGATCAGAGAAACTGCAAATCTGACTTTGCTGATACAGAGGGTACAAGTGGAATGTCTCTGTGGGTGTTTGGAGGAGAGTGGGTCACAAGTGGATATGTGTGTCAGGTCAGTTGACTGAAGTCACATGGATGACATCGAGAACCCACCAGTGTCAACAGCTAGCCTGTTGGCCACATTCTGAACCAGTTGTTTATAAGTGATATTCTTAAAAGCAAATCCAGTGGATCCCAGACTCCTCTTTTTTTTATGTTTTTTTTTAGCAGCAACATTCGTGATTGCCTTCTTTTATGTTTTTTTTTTATTTTTCATTTTTTCTTTTTTTTTTTTTTTTTGAACGAATTTGTTTTGTGGGCTAGATGTGATGCTTGGAGCCTCTGCACAGAGGACAACTTTTTATTTCAGTTTTGCTTTCTTAGCACTCAAATCCCACCAACATGTAGAGTGAATCAGAAATTGATCTAATTTGAAGTTGAGTATAACAAAATGTTTTGGTTATTGAGGTCCTTGCCAGGCATGTACAACTTTGTGTGCCAATCTAGTTCCTCTATTAGATCCCAATAATCTGTGGAGTTCTAATGAATAAGAATAGGAAGTCTCTATTGATGTGGTCATATGCTGCTGTGAGGTGAATATAGCAGGTACACAATTTTCTATTGAAGAGGCATGCTATTTGCTAGAGTTGTTTGATGACATATATGTCATCATTATGTCCCTTACCAGAACAAAATCCAACCACATGAAGTAGAAATTGAGAATCTAATACTCTTTTTTTAAATGAAAAATGTAAAAATATTTTGAATAAAACCTTCACTTACATTTCTTTTCTTTTCAATAACAAAAATGATAATTTTTCTTGGGTTATTTTATATTGAAACAAACACTGCCTCTCAATTTCAATGATTATCCATTCTGTTTGTAATGCTTTTTTATGTACTGAAAGTTCACACAATACAAGGCCTAAAGGCCACTGAGTAAGATTGTAAGGGAGGGTAAAGGAGAAGTAAGAGAGAATTATGAGGGCAAGCAGGATATCAGTTGGTCTTTGACTTAAAGAGATCAAAATTGTAGCTGTCAGGGAAGCATCCTCTCGGGAGCATGTTCTGCAAAGTAACAGTTTTGGGGAAGAAGCTGTCTGAGTGGAACTTCTTTTTTTATCAAAGAACACGGCGTGAATGGGGATACTTTGTCACCATGAACACTGCATGAGGGGTCCTAGCTGTGAAGGTCTGAGCTGATGGCACTACATCAAACCATCTACTATAGTAATAGCAATATAGTAGTGAAAAGCTGGCATTATTTTGTCTGTAATATAAAGGTTGAAGTGTAGAATTCATTCCCACAAGGCTATGTAAGTGCTTTTGAACTTTGTTGATGCTGGACAGTGAAAATTGGGAAGTACCAGCCCAGATATGACAACAATATTCCATTCTTGGTCTGATTTGACTCTTATAAAGATATAGTATGTCAATGGGAGTTTGATCAGTTCATTTTATCAGTCCAGAAAATACCATTCTTCCAGTATCTTCTGTGATGATATGAACATACATATCCCATTTGAGATCCCAATAGAAGTTCAAAGCAAGGAGCCACTTTGTGATTATGGCAACTCATCAGGATTGGTGCAGGTTTAGGATCTATTAAGTGGTGATGAAATGTTATGAGTTTAGTTTTGGATGTATTAAATGATATCAGTCAGTCTTTTCACCATTGAGCTGTGGGAGTTAGATCAGAGAAGAGATCAGCTGACAGGTACTGTCATAATGAAAATTGCAGTTACAACCATACCCTGTGATATCATCTGCATATATATTTATTAAAGATCTGAGAGTGTTCTTGGGCAGATCCTTGATATAAAGCAAAAAAAGTGTAGGACCAAGGAAAGAGCCTTGGGGAACACCAGAATTGATCTTGTGTACCTCAGATGACTGGGCATTAACTACAACCTTCATAGACCTACCTGCTTTAATTTCTGAATACTGAAAAATCCTTTTCTTCAATTCACATGCATAGAAAAGCTATATTATGTAAGTACTGAAAATACTTTTCTTTCTAATTTTCTTTGTAAATAAAGTCAGTACTAAAACTTGACAGTTATTCCAACAATTTCTAGCTTTAAAAAAATTACAGAATTCAGTGGTTAACTCTTTCCAAACTGAATTTATTTCTGAATTTCACCTGTTAAAATTAAATTTTTGAGCTCTCAACACAAATTAAGCACTCTATACATGATATATTCTGGTAGAATTATGCTCAGGCTATATGGTAGATGCATTTTTACTCATGAAGATCTGATAGCAGTTGTTTCCATGAAAAAATACCATAAAATATCCATATCTGGCCAGAAAGAGTGAAAGTATCACATTCCATGTTCAAGTGTTAATGTCACTATGGTAATTTCAATCAGTATTAAAAGCAAACATGAAAAGGCCATAAAAGAAACAATTCACAACAAAAAAGGGGAGTAACAAAAAATATACATTACTGAAAACTGGAAATACCAAAATTTAATGATTACAAACAACTAAACCAGTTTATCAGTCCTCTCTTAGCAGTGAAAAAATTGAGGACAAGAAAATGTGTCAAAGGTTGGTGGCACAGATCAACCAACACATACCAGCCAATATTTGCAAGAGAAAGGTAGACAATTTACATAGGTGCATTAATGTATCAGATTCAGTGATAACTGAACATTTGATTAAAAATCAGCAGTGTGCTCAGTCTCATAGCTCTGACATGTTCTTGTGGTGAAATAGGACCAAGGAATTCTAATCTACCTGTGGCTAAGAGGTCATGATATCTTGCCTACTAGTTGGAGCCACCATTTGCAATTTAAAGTGCATGTGTGATTCTTGTGCTTTTAAAACTATCACTAATTTGCATGCTTAGTCAAAAATCTGAATAAAAGGTCAGCTGCACAATAGTAGGATCTACAGAACTTGACCTGTAGTCAGTGTGACTATCAACTACAGTTCTCAGTTCTGAATAAGGCTAATAATGATTATCAATTGAAGGTTTTGGAGGAATCAGTATACATTAAGTCCTACCAGCCATCTCTCTGTAAGCAGGAGTGACTGGCATTTAATGTTATATTTTTTGTTTGTATCTAACATTAGTTTGACATTGTATATTTTTTAGTTGTCATGTACATTTTTTCATCCTCGATTTTTGCTCTGTCAAGAGATGACTAATAATAAACCTGTTTATCTGTTTTTAATCATTATATTTCTGTATTACCAATTTATGGTAATATATATTTTGTTATGAATGGTCTTTTAATATATCTGCTTTTATTACCCTAATAAAATTTTGTACCCCTGCAAAATATGATAATTTTCATTCTTTTGTAGTCTTATGAATAACTTTTCTCTTTTCATACCAAGATCAACACCTGTCAAGATTGGACTATTACAAATTTGTTTGTGATGAGGCGGGAGGGGGGGGGTCCAAAATGTATCTTTTTTACCTTTGATGTATAACCCAGAAGTTAATGAAGAAGTTAAAATAATTAGTTTTCCAAATTATTAATATTTGTTCTATCTGTTCATACACTAAATGTATGATGGAAATTTTGGCATTTGATTACTCCTTGTATATGCTTTTAATATTTTCTGTGTCACTATATAATACCATGTAAACATTTTCAGCCTCTTTAAACTAGTGTAAATGTCTAATAATTGCCAGTGAATGTTTTGCTTCACATTACCTACAGATGAAACATCGGAGACATTTCTATACCTAATTATCATATTTTGTCAGAGAGGGGAAGATGCAAGACAACCACTCTCAAATGGGTGCATAAAAGATTTCAGACACTTTACAAAAAAACAAACCATCTTTAGTGTCTTCATCCTGGTTTCTTTGGAAATTTTCATCATAATTTCAAGTAATGAAAGAATGCAGGAATTTAATGTAAACATTTTCATTATATGAAAGTAAAAATCAGTGCTGCTACAAAAAAAATATTTGCATATTAGAGAAAAGAAAAAAACAAAAATATCAGGTAGCCAAAAACTTTTGCACAGCCATTTTTGCAGTTTGTCTCAAACCTTCCCCTCTCGTTCCTTTATACAAAATATGATAATTATGTATGAAAATGATGTCAGTCTTTCATCTGTAAACGTGACATGAGCAATACCAGATTCTTCAATATTTTTAGAATCCTGCTTTAAACTGACGTACCTCTGACATTATTCAGCAATCTGCTGTAGAGTTATATTCGGCTCATTCTTCAATTTGTTTAGTATTGTTCACCTGATTTCTGCATTTTTAGCTGAAACTAGTCCTTGCACAAATATCAAGCATTTGAAGTTATTTACACTTAGCTCCACCAGTCTAAAATCATCGCAGTGCTTGTTTACAATTGATGCAAAAGTGGTGTAGTCTTCCCATTCTTTCCTAGTTAGATTAAAGACATTTCCATCTCTTATGAAAAAGAGATATCTTTGGGCTGAAGAGCTCCGTTAGTAATTCCACTGCTTCGGTGAATGTCAATTTGCTAGTCTTACGGGGCAGAATGTACTTAATGAATTTTGTGTGCTCAGATGTGCCAAGTTTCCTCAGAAGTGACTCGAGTCACTCCAATTTGCACAATCTGACGTATACAAGTCCTCATAGCTCCTAAAGTATGATACAAAGGTTGTCTTCCTCAGTATTGTATGAAAAATTCTCTATCGCACTCCAAATGGTGTTTTGCGAAAAAGAAAATTTGTTTTCAATGGGATTACTATGGTTTGTCAATTCTAACACTTGCTTTTGAAATTCAGGCTGTCTCTCTCAATTTTCCTTCTGGGTTTGCAATAATAAATTTTCCATTTTTTCCTGTTGAGAGAGCAATTGTTTTTGCCACTTCTCTTTCATTCTTTCTTGGAGCTGTAATTGCTGTGCATTCTGGTACTTTACAAGTTCTAATAAAATACTTTTGAAATCCTCCATGATAATTGTGTCTTTTACGAAAAAACTCAATTTTCCATATTTTGAGAGAGTTCCTTATAATCACAGTGGTCCACGCAAAATCCTCATAAAATTTTGTCACCAAGTTGTTGTGGATACTGGCAACAGCAAATTTTTTTTTTTTTTTGAGTCCCTGTGAAGTGCAAATCCTCGTTGCCAAGTTGTTGTGGCCTGTTTAGGGGCCAGAAAGAAAGACACGGAAGACAAAGGTAGGTTGAAAAAAGTATATTGAAGATATATACAAAACAATAGTGTTAGTAATAAGTAGATTAGCACTGCGTCTACTACTCCACTTCACTTCTACTATCCGACTGACTATCACAGTTTGTATTTATGAGAGGAGGAAGAGTTCATTCTACTCTAGGAGGGTTTACCACAACACTATTTTCAATGAGTACAAGTACACATTATCTGATCCAAGGATTGAACTCACAACCACTATGTCACCAAATTCCCAAACCATTTCACTATTAATTTATTTTTTATTTGTTTTTTCATGTTTGTCTGAATTTTTAAATAGTAGAACTTTTTTGTAATACACTGATGCATGTTGAGATCCTCAAAGTATTTAGTATTGTTGAAGTTATCACTAACATTTTTGTCAAGATTTACAAATTTGCATTTCATTCAGTTTCAAAAACCAATTGATGAAATTTGAGTAAGCTGATTTGTTTGGAAAATACTTTAACAAAAACCCTATATTGCAGTTTAATAATTTCTTTAATTTTAGGACTTCATGGTAAGCAATATTTTTTAAGAAAATTTCTTTTCTTCCTTTTTTTCCTTTTTAACGGCAAAGAATAAATTGTTAGGATTTCTTACTCTTGAACATGCAACTGGCCATGTGTAAATATTTCTTTCAGGAGCCAAATTCCAACTTTTTGAAGCATTTGGCCTTGTGATTTGTTTATAGTTCTTGTAAAAGCAAGGTGAACTGGAAACTGGATTCTTGTATATAAAAACTTAAAGAAAAGATATGCACAAAACAATATTGCATTTTTATCAAATAAGTATTTGTTATTTTAATCATTAAATTGTTTTTCAAAGAGTTGGAGCATTTTGTATGTTAAATAATAAAACCATTAACTTTTCAAAAAAAATTAATGAAAATTTATTGTACTAAGCTACACACCCTAACAGAACCAACTGTACTTTGTACTCACTTACCTATTTGCACTTCTCCACAAAATTTGGGTTCAATCAATCAATGCATGACTATTTTAGAAGGTGTGACAGATGGGTGGATTAACGGAAGTCAAAGAATTTTATATATAGATACATAGGTGTTTTAGTGATTAGTTACTTCAATAATTAAGTGTAAGGTTTCTTACAGGAACATTTTATAACATGTGGAATAATGGTAGTGAAGAAGAGTACAAGCACAAAATAACTGACCAATTGATTTACAATGCAAAGATAAGATTTATTAAAACAAAATTAACACAAGTAAAGATTAAAACAATAGTTTCTTTTGTTAGATGTAAACTCAATACGCAACAAGATGTTCATTAATATGTTATAGTGGGATCTTACTTTGTTGGTGTTTTATGTGAAGCATTTGTAGCCCTTGTAGCTTCAGCTTCAAGAAAGAGTTACTTTTGGGTTCACATGTTTTTTATATTCAAGAGTTGCTGCTGATATGAATTTTATTTTAGAGCTGCTGCTGATACTATCTTTAATGTCACTACAGTGTTATAATCATTTTATAGTGCTTCATCTGGACTAATTTGCTTGTCTTTATTGATCTTCTTTTTAATTTTTGGTTACTGTACTCTCCAACCTTCCTCAACCAAGATAGAAAAATTAGTCAAAATGAATCAGTACACAATAATCTGACTTTTCTTCATTTTAGTGTTGCCTTTTTAACACAACAGTCTAAATCAAATAACCTCTGACCATTAAATACTGTTACAAGATATATAAAATTAATAATCTAGCATAAAGATTTTGGGGGTTAGAGAAGTGGCAATATAATTATAGATTTGTGTTCCATCAAACTATAGATTTCCTTTGCTGAACTGGTTAATGTTTCATTCCTTAAAGACAGGGAAGCCCCCAGGATATGAGGTGTGAGTTCAAGTCTGGTTGGAAGTTATCTTTTAATTCTCACTTTATGCTACCTACTTTAACTTACAGGAAAATACTAGCCCAAAAATCAATAGTTTTTCAATGTTTAACATAAGTACAATTTTTATATTGAGTAACATTATCAATAAAAAGATGACATATAAAATAAAAACAGTTGAAGTCTTTGTTGCCTTTTTAACATAAGTTTTTTAAAATAAAATTTCAGATTATCAACATACTTTTAGCTTTGCTTCTATAACTTTTAAATGGAGCACACCACAGCAGTTAACAAATAGTATTATTGATTTTTTTTCTTGTAAAAATAGCATAAAAAAAAGAAACCATAAAAAGGATTAAGTGAAAAGTAATGTCTTATTCTTGTAAATAAAATAAAACTCTTTTCAAATGTGATAAATGTTAAATTTTTTTTTCAAGAATGTAACAGTCATGATTGGAAAAAGCTTACAAAAGCTTACTGTGAAGCTAATTCTTTCATTCAGTTTTTAAAAAATCTAGAATTCTAAGCAAAAAGAATTCTTATAATGTGGAAAGATTTTTTTCCAGTGAGAAAGTTTCATTGATTTGATTATATTGAAATTTTATGTTGTTTGTAATATTTTATCACATCATCTTATTGAACAGTTTTATTGTCTTCTGAGTTTTCAAGCATTATGCATTTGAATTGTCTTTCTGGAGATTGATACACTTTCTATTGACCAAAGCTAGAATTTTTTTTTCTTTTCATTTATTGAAGTTGTTGACAGTTAGGATTTGCTGTGACTGTCTTGTCTTATTCTGAAAGTTCATAATAGACAAATCCCAGATTATTTCCATGGGGCACAAAAGCATCAGTTTGACAGTATGCTTTACTCAATGCTTATAGTGCTCAATAGGTTCTTCACAAATAAATATAACTTTTGTTACATTTAAAAATGGTTTTATTCCCTCTACAGAAATCTGATATTATTTTCCAAACAACGTCTATGTTCCGTGTCTATTCAGGATCTTGGCAATCATGTCTCTCCACAATTTCCTGACTTACGACATTAAAAAATAACATTCCCATTCTCTTGGTCATTTAAGAAAGCAATGCAAGCATAAATGTTTGTTTTAGGGAATGTTAGGATTCCTAATGTAAAGAATGTTTAGGATTTGTCCTCAGGGTTTACTCCTGAAACCTTTCCCATGATTGGGTATGGCTGCAAGGCAACAAAGGTTTAAATTCAGAGTTTTCCTTCCCTTGAATACAAATAAAGAGATCTTATTTAGACAAAATGGAAAAAGGATTTTTTATGACATGTTTCATCCTTTAGGACTTCAGTGGACTAAAGTGATGTCTACATTGATGTGATTACACATGTGCATGAAGGAGAGGGGATGCTGAGAAATTTCAATTTATATTTTTTTTCAAAACAACACACTATATACATTGATTGCGTTTTGGTTTAAAAAATGTTACTCTAATTAAAAGAGAAAGCAATTTACTAAGATGAAAATGTTAAGAAATTACTAAGTTAAAAAGTGCTTTAATCGCTAGATCAGTCATTCTCAACATTTTTTGTCCAATGAAGCCTTTTCACCAACATTGACTCAAAATGTTTATTCTAACTGATATGCATATATTATTGAAGATCTTCATTCTTTTCCATATTAGTACATATACATAGATTATTTTTTATAGAGAATTTTTACAAATTTAATAGCAATGAAATATGTTGATGGATTTGAATATGTGGTGGCATCCTTCAGTTTCAAGAGATCATGGATCTGCACCCAAAATGTTATGCCTCAACTTCTGATGGAGGCACAGCAACTTTTATGGCTGTACAGGCCCACACAGGAGTGACAGTCTTGATTGCAATAAAGCATGAAAAGATGCCCTCCCCTGATGTCAATGTGTTGTTTTCTTTCCTCTGACTATGCTTCACCCAGGTGGTAAGTCTCCATTTTTTCTCTCCTCACTCCAGCCAGCATAAGCGATCATTGGCAATGTCTTCCCACTTCTTGATGTCCATGTCCATCATCCTCATGTCACTTTTACAGACATTCTTGAAGCAAAGATGAGGTCACCATCTTGTCAGTGGCCAGTTCCCCATACAGAAGTACCCCACAGAATCCACCCATCAGGAGACTGTTGCTTCCTGTCAGAGTGAGGCAGTGCTGGAGTGTCCTCTCCAGGGCACAGTCTTAGGTAGGGTTTTATGAAAGAATGGTGATTGCCCATGCAGCACGTCTCCACTGTCCACACTACTGATGTTGTCCAAGGGAAAGGTAAAGTCCAACATAGCTTGGCACAGGTATCATTGCAGGAGGTGCCAGAATGAAGTTGAACATAACATGAGACTTTCTTAGGGACTCTGGCTTTGGATTTGTCCTCTGGTTTACTCCTGAAGATTTTCCCATGATTGGGTATAGCCGCAAGGCAGAGGAGGTTTAAATTCAGAGTTTTCCTTCTCTTAAATACAAATACAGAGATCTTATTTAGAAACCTTTATTTATCTGAACACAAAGAGGTAACATTCGAGCTTAAATACATGTGCAGTAATTCATAATTATTAAATAAATAACTGAAGAATACTTCAATAAACAAAAAGTTCAATAGTATGCCAGGGTATTGTAATTCACTAAACACAATTCTGTAAATAAAAAACAAGAAAAAGTAAAAGATTTTTCCTTCCCCTTGGAATCCTGAAATTCAGACCCTGGGGAGAAATTCTCTCTGACTGAGAAATCCTGCACTACATTATCCACAGTAAATTTGTGTTCAGGTTCTTACATTATTTCACCTTTCTTGGAAAATCTTCTATTATCACAATGTTGGATATTTAATAACAAAAGTGATGGAAACAGAAAGAAAAAAAAAAACTAAATGAAATCAGCTAGGCTATATGCCCAGAACATAAATTTTTAAAAAATTCAATTTAAAATTCTAAGCATTCCCTTTCCTTTGGGTGCATGTGTAGTTGCATCAACATAAACATCACTTTAGTCTGAGGAAATGAAGTTCAACAGGACAAAATGTGTCACACAAAAACTTTTTCCATTTTGCCATATTTTTCCCCTAAAATTATTCTTCATATATAAAAATTTATATATTGTCTTCCTATAAAAATGTTTGTACAGAATTAAATGTACAGAGAATTGTCAAATCAAAGTTGCAAGTTAATAAAATGAAAATATAAGAGAACACAAACTAACTTTTAAAGCTTTGAATCAATTAACATTTTTCATTGTCACATTTTCACACTACAGATCCCCCCCCCAATCACTCATTGTTAAGATCAAATAGTTACTAAAAGTTTTATCTTAATTTTTTTTTTTTAATTCTATTCAAACTACAAGAAACAACATCTTGAATGGATTTCATTAATTTTCATGTAAAATTAAAGAAATTTAATTATTCAATTTTAGTATCCTCATCTTGGGTAAATTTTCTATATGTTGTGTTCGTTCAGGACATGGAGGATCTTGGCTCTTTACAACCTCATATTCTTTGTAGCTCTTAGCAGTGTTTGTATTTTTACTATCCCTCCTATTCTCTGTTGTCATCCATTTACACAATTTTTTTTCTGTCTTAAAAGCATCAGCTGAACTAATTTCTGCATCATTATCATAATAAAAAACTCATTGTTTACATAATCTGAATCAATGTAATTGAGTTTCAAATCAGAATTTTTTTATAGGTTTTTGTAAAAACAGTGGAGTATTTTGTATTGCTGCAATAGCTGCATTGTTTGCTTTCAAAAAGGCACCAGTTTTTGCTAGATCATCAAAGCACTCTGTATCATAAATATTACCTCCCCTTTTACTGTATATGGATCCCCCTCAAAATATAGTGTTTTATATATATATTAGTTCTATATATTTGAAATTGCAGTAGCTTAGCTCTCAGTTTCAGTCAAGATTATTTTAGATGTTACCATAGAAGGATATGACTACACAACCAAGAAATTCAAATTCAACTTGTATTGAAAGAACTAACATTATGCTTGTCAAAAATAGTCACCTACAAAGTGCTAAAGACTTTTAAGCAAAAATGAGCCTACTCAGATGAAGGGTCACTTAGAAATAGTTGGTACTGTAAGTAATCTTACCCCTGTGTAGCAGATGAAGTGAATCATTTTAAATCATGTGTTTAATTCAAAAAGAAATTAATAAAACTTTTGAACTGAATATGAAAACAGAAAAAAAACATTCAGACAATACATGGTTGATTTAACAGCCATACAACTGAAAACAGGGTTTACTGGTGACTTCTAATGTCTTGTTAAACAAATGACATGGACATTTTTTTTTTAACTTGCCAAGTCTTGTTATATACTAAATACAAGGCCACAACTATTGAGCACCCAGTGAGGACCACACTCACTACTCAGAAATAATGGTCAACTAGATTAACTATTATCACACACCAAGGTGTCCAGCAGTCTTGTTATACAGGTAATAAGTTTTATGTTGACTTATTTTGAAAGTAAGTTTATCAACAAAAAAATCAAGAAACTTTGATAATTTATGTCATTTACTGTGATCAATTTTGGTAATGAGGTTTTCCTTTATAGTAATAAAAGGTGATCATTGTTTTAGTTCTGGTTGGTAGTCTTGTATATCTGGAGTTGACTAATGAGGCCAATCTTGTCTCTTTAGTAACTTCTACATCTTGGATATACCTTTGAAAATGTTATGGATAGAGTAGTAGCAGTTTGAACCTTATGTGCTATGTTTTCTCTCAAGTATGGCAAACCCAGCTTCTGCTACATTAGCTCCTTTTATGATCTTGCCTCTCCATAGAGGGTAGTTCTGGATCATGTTCTTTCAGGAGTTGATACTAATATTCAAGTATTTGTGAAGTCTGCAGTTCTTGAAGTATTTCTTTTATTCACTGACTGTCCTTTCACTAAAACAAAGCTCTCTATACATCAGTAAGCAAATGTTGATCATGTTGACTAAATGGTCAGTCAGTAAGTCTAGAAAATACATGAACACCACACACACTGAGGTTTATAAATATTTTTATAAATATATTACTTCTGCTAGTTTTTCAAAAACTGCTAGATGGTGGTTTGATAACAGGATTATTTTACTCTGAAGAGAATGTCATTGTAATAGCAACTCTGAGAAATAAGACATAAGAAAGCTTTATTGTACTTGAATGTGGAGGCACAACTAGACCACTTATTGTATCTAAGTGAGGGAGAGTTCTTCTTTTAAGGGAGATAATCATCATCAAGAGAGGTAACTCATGTTAGTCTATATCACAGTCATATAAGGATGATGGTAGTCACTCAGCAGAAGGAATGGTATGCATATTAGAGGATGTTTAATAGGTTTCACAATTTAAAATCACCTCTTGACATCCCCTTGCAAACCCTGCTGCAAGCTGAGGTCTTGGTAGCTAGTGGAGGATCAACTGCAGTGAATGGCCTGACCAAACTTCAGTGCAAGGGAAATGACCTCCTTATGTTTCATGCAATACATAATGGATCTCAAATTTCTTGCAGTTAATGGGTTTTGAATTCAAAGTTAACCTTCTCCTTGACTGATTTCCCTCCTAAGGCTAGAGAACCCAGCTTATACTCACCCATATCAGTGAGAGAAGAGATGGATTATTGACATTCTGCATGATAAAAGTTCACAAAGTCCAAATTTCCATGTATACATATACAACTTCCTTGCAAGATCTTTTTGTCAGTTGCTTTTTATTGCAGTTTGTTGGACCCTTTACAGTTTGCTATTCATGGAGCATAGAAATAGCTTAGCATAATTTTCTATGCAATCCATTCCACTCAATGACACTTGAACCATGATTGGTTAAAAGAAGCTCATTTAGATTAGCTTGCTGACCTCATCCAGCAGAGAGGTATCTTTCTTTTTTTTCTGCAAAACCAGTATGCAACACAAAAACATTTTGACCTTTGGGCTATGTCATCATTTTCTTCTGAACACTCCCACCTGATCTCATGATTACAATTGCAGATATGGTAACTGGGTGGATGTCATTTAATTCTGACACTATGTCGTATGGGTATAATTTCCTCTTCTAGCAAGGACTCACTTTCTGATGAGTCATCCTGCTTATCTGTCTCAGGTCTTGAGTCATCTCCATTAGAAGAACCTTGTTGCCCTGAATCCAAATACTTTTGCACTTCTAGGGGATATGCTTGATATATTGTCAGTCTCTGATGCAATGGAGCCAACAGTGGGGCAAAGATCTTTCAGGTAATGCAGCATTTAGTCAATCAAAATTGTGTGTGGACTGCTGATATCAGTTACACAGCCCATTTGATATCTTGAAGTACATCATTTGTGCAGGTTTTTACCCAGACATGGTCTCCCACTTTGTACAGCACATGCTCTTTCCGATGTTGTGAAAGAATTGAATTGATTCCTTTCACTCTGACTTGTTTGGACATGGCATATTCTTGTACTGTATTTTTCAGTTGCTCTGATTGATGATTATTTGTCCATTTCCAGGTTACAGTCCAAATTTTTGTGTCTCTCTCTCTCAAGTTCAGCACTAAAGTCTGGTTCATCGATTTTAAGAGCTGCACATATCAGTAACTTCTGTTGTGAGAATACAGCCTTGCCTGAGCTAGTTATTCAAACTCGATTTGACTTCCTAATGATGTCCATCTCCAGAATGAGGTCATATCCCAGCAATTTACTGTTCACTACTAGGATTGTGACTTTAACTGGATTATGTCATCTATTTTAAGTGTTATGGTATCAATTCCTTGACTCTTAAGGACCTCTCCATTGGCCATCAAGTACATTCTTGTTCCCTTTGCTCCAAAGAAAGACATTCTGAGTTATTTATGAGAGAGTGGAAAGAGCCTGAATCCACCAATGCTGTACATGGCCTCACATTTATGTGTACCTTTATCACTGGGAGCACCTCATTTATTTCTTTTGTGGGGAGGAGACCAGTGTTGATGTCTTGTCACCTTGTCTGCTTCCCTGACACTGCACAGCAATATGACCTAGTCCTTGGCATCAAAAACACCATATTTGGTGGGTCTGTCATGGATGGCTAGTGCCCATCCATGTGGGTTGATACTGGCAAAATTTAGCATAATTATTAGGTCCAGAGCACCTGTAACAGCTGATTTTGGTAGGACACTTGGTGAAGATATGGGAATGTCTGTTTCAATTGGAAGAGCGGCTGGCATGACTGATTCTTCAGTTGTCATTTCATCTTTCATAACTGCACAGGCCCTAACCAGTAGTTGACTTACATCCATCTCATCCATTAGTGAAGACACTCACAGTGTTTGTTTCACATGGTTTAGCAGTCCTGCCATAAAAGTACATGTCAGACCTTGTTCAAATATTCCTTCAAAAAGTGAAGCAAGCTTTTGTAAGTCTGCAAGATATACTTTGACAGACCCTCCAGAGCATAGATGACAAGCCATAAAATGTTCAGCAGCCATGGATTTGTCTGTTGAAAAAGGAATTTGTAGTGCTTTCTTCCTTACTAAGTTTGTTGATACATGGCAAAGGTCCCACTACTCAGACACAGTGGCAGAATGTGTTCTAGTCTTTTTATTCCACACCTTCCATAAACAAGCTGTGCTTTTTCAAGCCATTCAAGTACAGGTGGGCTCATAGTTGTACCATCAAATTCAGGAATCAGTTTCAAACAACTTGTCTACTATATCTTAAAAGTTGAAAGAACTTGTATAATAAATGTTCGCAAAGTCCAAATCTCACAAGATCTTTTCTTGGCAGGAAAAGTCAGTTACTTTAATAGCAGTTTGTTTAGATATTTATGGTTTGCTATTCATGGAGCATAAAAACAGATTAGCATATTTTTTTACATAATCCATTCCACCCTTGAACCATAATTGGTTCACAGAAGCTCATTTACATGAGCTGTCTCACCTCATTCAGTGGAGAGACATTTTTCTTTCTTTCTTTCTTCTTTTTTTTCTGCAAAAACAGCATGCAACATGGAAATCATTTATGTCTTCACAGTATTCCACCATATTCTTCCGTACAATTTTCTGTGCAGAGAACCATTGTACACACTGATAGAATGATACTAGTTAAATCATCAACAATGATACTAGTTAAATCATCATCAAATTAATATCAATCTACAGGGCTGGAAAGCAAAACTTCCAGTAAAACTTAAACTAAACTTACCCACCAACCAACACATCAAATGATGTAAAGCCAAATATAGAACAAAGAGTGTTCTCTCAGCTATGAATAAATACATATTTTACAAGAATATCATGGAAAATGGCTTCATACAATGATAATCAAGAAAGCGTCAAACTTGCATCATGCACAGATTGATCCTGAAAGCATCCTCTACATAGTTGGTGTGTTCTTGTACATATTCTACAAAATTGAAAAAATCCTAGACATGAACAATGTCATTCAGAGTCAAATGGGAAATGGCCAAGTCAACAATAAGTAGAATTGGGATTTTATTAATGCCCTCAAGAATAAAATTGCAAGAAAGTGCTCAGTGCTTAAGTTCTTAAGACTCAGTTCTACCATTTAAAATATTTTCTGATGAGAAAATCTTTACAGTGGATATAATTTTGAACTGAACTGACCATTACCTTGCCAAGCCAACCTTCAGATCCAAACATCTAGCCCACATCATGGTCTTGGATATTGTGATTTCTGATGGGAAAAAGATGTTGCCATTCTTCTCTGTTTCCAGAAAAAGTAGATAGTGATGCCTTCTACAATTAAAAGATCCTAAGGTACCATGTATTTTTATGACTCAAACTACCCAGAGGACATATGTGTGTGAACCTAGTGTTTCTGCTTCAAACTAGATCTCTCTCTGATTCACAATCTGTCAGCCAGATGCAAATGCTAAGCAAAAACAAAAATTAAAGATGTTGTACTTTCTGCATGCACTCTGAGCATCACATCTAGCTAACAAAAAAATATAAAATACAATATAAAAGAAACAAATTACTAACATTGCTTTTAAAACAAAAGGCATGACAAAAAATTCTGAGTCATGATCCAGACTGTTTGCTTTTAAGAACGCCACTCACAGCACTTTTATCAGTTGCAGTAAGCAGACAATGGACAAGCTGTCAATGTTACCACCACTGACATTTCTCAACCAACCCAATGCACACATTAACTCCAGGCCCTACTGACTCTCTCCACCATCCACAATGACATTCCACCTTGGTTCTTGGTTCTCTATATTGGCAATACAAAGAAATTTATCTTAACAATTTTTGTCTTCTTTTCTTTCAACTCACTGGTGGTATATTGTTGTTTCATTTGTTCTCTGTGTAACCATGCACATTTATAACAAGTAGTGTCAGCATGCAGCAGGAGAACTAATAAAATAGATTACACCTGATTCACCTGCACAAATAATGTTCAACCTCATCAAACAACCACAGACAGCATTCTTGAATCTCAAAACCAACGCTACACACAGACAAACATTGGACAAAAGAGATCATTGATGAACTTCAATCAGACTTGCAAGAAATGTTGACCACCCTAAAATCTGACACTACTAGGACCGCATATACAGCCCACAACCCCACAGACTATGAAATACTAATGTGGTAGCAATCACTACATGATGCAATGTAAGATTTTAGAAAAATTGAACTGAGTAATGATGTCAACTACGTTATTACAGATCTGAACAAAGTAGATATGATCCAAATCAAATGAGCACTCACAAACTATCCACGAATGGTGGATGAATTCATCAAAATTTCAAAACAACTACTTAGCAAATGCATATTCCAGCAAATGGGAGCCTACCTTACTGCTATCCACGGCAGCCAAATGATCAATTTTCAACACCTCAGTTGAAATTGGGACCTCCAAAGATGAGATGATGAAAAATGGACAGACTTCACAGGCCAACTTGAAAACACAGTTCTAGAAACCACCATCCATATCAAAGAGAAGTTCAAGACAGACAACAGGAATGCAGAAATAACTGCTGATGCTGTTTTCTTGCTAATGTGTGCTATGCTCATGAGTGAAGAAATCAAAACTTTGACACCCACCACTTACCTTGTCAAGAAAATGGACAACCAGTACATGGCAAGTGGTATAGCAAGTGATGCACAAAGAGCATTTTGAAGCAGGCCACCAACAACACATCTTATCTCAACATCAATCCCCTCAAGGCTTCCATCAAGCAGGCGTGGTTAGTAATTGTAGGGCTTTTTGAAGTTGTGTTAACAGCATGGCTAAACCAGTTAATATAAACTACCATAAATGAAAAGTGCTTTAAATAGAATGCAAAAACCACAAATGCTATTCTGCTTTAAACAAGTCTAAATAAATGAATATACAGTGCACAACAAAGCTTAAAACTCAATTGAAAATTTCCAATTTACTGTCCTTATCTTCTAATTGTCTGATGAAGTCTTACAAATTTCAGTTTATATTGTTGATTATTTTCTGTTTCTGAATCCTGACTTTTTTTATTAGTTTTTTCTGATTGTCTCTGCAAAATTGAGCTCCTCTTTCTGTTTTCTGATGGGCCATGAACTCATGTGAATTTTGCCAGAATGTTCCCTTAACTTTCCTCTCATTAAATTAATCTTGGATCTACCACTTTTGATTTTGGTTCTATAACTTTGTGAATCGCACAAAAATTTTGCCAACTCTCTGACTTCCATTAATTCTCTTACCTTTTTAAATTTGTTATATCTCTTAATTCCAAAGTTTAACAATCCTACCCAGTTGAAAATTGAACAGCTTTAGTGTCTTTCTCATACTGTGTAGATGTGATACCATTTTTAGCATCAACAGAAATGAAAAAATTGAACTTTGAACCATTTTATATGTGAATTTTCTGTCAACATTTCTGAGATGAGATATTATATCTATTTATACTATTTACATTGTTTGACTGGTGTCCACATCTCTATTGCTATATTCACAACATTTCAACTATTGTACACTCTAGCATTCTTCTGATATTTGTTGGAATTTTGAACCAAGGCCTCTTTCTTTATTATGTGCCCTAGAAATTTCAACTGCCTTTTCCTGATGCATGTCTTTTTTGTTTCTATTTTCTCTAAAACTTAATCATTGCAGACATGTTCAGTCCATAGTATTCTCAGCATCCTGAGAGATGCAGATTAATGGTATGTTGTGTTTGGCTATTTCTTATTAGTTAGATATGTGTCATGTGTAATGAAATAACAGATAATATTTAAATATGTGTGGCAAACATTCTTAATGCTAAAGTGTGTAAAAATTAGTAAGATGCAGTTGGATGTTTTTATTGAATACAGGTTTTGTGTAATGAAGTCACAAACAATATTCAAATAAGTGTAAGAAAAAATTCTGGATGCTAAAGTGTGTAATGGTTAATGAGACGCTGCAGGATGTTTTCAAAAAATTTTCATTAAAGTATATCTCATGCATAATTTGTATATATGTTGATTTTAATGTATTCAGAAGAGATAAATTAGATTCATGAATAATGGATCTGTAGAAAAATGGTGATGTAGTTTTTTAAACATGCATTAATATTGCTATAAATATATTTTCATATTTTCTCTTTCAAGGGTTATGTTCTTTTTTGATAAGGCTGCCATTGGTGAAATTAAAGTTATGTCCTATGTTGTTGTGGTGTAATATGAGAGAATTTGAATGATGATCTAAATGCAAACCTCTTTTGCATTCCTAGATGTAGGTCTTTAGATCACGTGAAGTCAACCCAGTGGACATGTTATTGCACTGTAGACATTTTATTTGATAAACTCCAGAATTTGAATTGTTTTTTTATTTTATTTTTCATCCTGAATATATCTCCAATAGTTTTGTAGGTGGTTGTAACAATCCTTGTATTAGGGATGACTAATTCATTTGCATGTTTAGTTGAAGTGGTGGAGGGTAGGATTATAAATTTTGTATAATTTTTGTTGGAAGTATTTGTTTGGTTTTATGGATTTTGTGAACTTGTTTTTTGTGTTTAAGATGAAATGGTATGGATAGTGTAGAAGTTTGAATGTATTCTCAACATAATTCTCTTCTTCACTAATGTATTCAGGGATACATATCGGGCTCTAAGGTAAAATCCTATAATTATTCCAGGTTTTATTCTCCAGTTGTGGTGGGAATAGAAATTTATATGGTCATTTTTGTTAGTCGGTTTATCGTAAATGTTAAATTCTAATTAATTATCATTACGTATTAATAGGATATTGATATCCTATTAATAAGCCCCCCTTATAATTCTTTCATGTATTTTTTACTTTCTTTATTGCACTTTATTAATATCTCTTTCCTTTATCACTCCCCTTTTTCTCAGGATTGTAACACATTAGACAATATCCAACAGTATTGCAATCACTCTCTCTCTCATTCTTTACATTCAGCTGCAAACATCTTTGTGTCTGGTGATCTTAATATTCATCATGTTAAGTGGCTATTCAGTGCTTGAATTTTTCTGCTGCTCAATCTCTCTGCCAAATAATAGATTTGCCTACTCATTTCCCTAATAATTCTGATCAACATGCTTCTTTACTTGATTTATTCCTTACCTTCTCTCCTGGCTCTTGTCAAGCATCACAACTCTGTCCTCTTGGCAATTCAGATCATACTGTAGTATCTGTTGATATTTCTTTTGGGTCCTTTATTAGACATGAACCTCTACTCACAATGCTTCTTTTTGTTACCATCAAACCAGTTGGGATTGATTTCAATATTTTTTCATAAGGCTCTTTGGAATGATTTCTTTAATTTTCATCTCAAAAATTGTGCCACCAAGGTTTCTTCTTGGGTGAAAGCCAGCTTTTATGCTATCTCATAAATAGATAAAACCAAAGTTTTTTCCTTGGTTCAGCCACTATAGCCTACAGGAATCACTTTTTCCAGCAATGCCAACATGATCACTCTGATCACAACAGAGACCTCTTTGTGACTACTTGTAATAATTGCAAACGTGTCCTCAGTGAGGCTAAGTTTTTGTTCACTAATAGAATGAGACACTGTATAGTCTTTCACAAGTTTAGTTTTTGTGATTACTAGTGGCTTTGTAATAGTGTATTAAATAAGGGTAAGTTCTCAATCCTTCCTCTCTTCACTCAGTTTGAAGTGTTATCTTTTCTACTGATAAAGCAGAATGCTTTGCTTGTAAATTCTCTTTCAGTTTGACTCTTGACTCATCTATTGCCTGACTTTTCACTTAGAACTGAGTCTTTACTGTGTAATATGAGCATAACTATGGTATCTGTTATCATCTCTAAACTTGATCTCCACAAATCATGTGGACTTGATGGTATTCTTGTAATTGTCTTAAAGAAATGTGATCTTGAACTGGCTCCAGTTCTCTCTCAGGTCTACAATAAATGCTTTGCCGTTTCTTGCTTTCCAATTTGTTGAAACTCTTCTGTCATTCTTGTTTTAAGAACTCTGGCAAGCTGTCTTATCCTTTTACCTCTTTTTGGTAAAGTATAAGAGACTCTAATCAATTTTTAGCTGGTTAAGCATCTCTTCTTGTGGGGTCATCTGTAAGAAAACAATGTGTCTTTTTGATGTATTTCAATGTAAACAGCTGATATATTAGTGGTTATAGTTGAGAGTCTGTCAAGCTTTAGAAATGAATGGTGAAGCTCAGGCTGTTGCTTTAGATATCCCAAAGGCATTTGACAGGGTTTGGCATACTGGTCTTCTTTACAAGTTGAAGAGTTATGATGTTTCTGGCTGAACTTTTGATTCAATCTTTCTTATCAAATTGCAAAATGAAGAGTGTTTTAAATGGCTACTTTTTTTATCCTTGGATCTACTTTGTTCTTAATCTTTAACAATGACCTTCTCAATATGACACAACTATTTACTCTTGTCTTAATGGTAAGTTCTATAATATCAAATTGGCAGGTGACCTCTAAAATGAATTTCAATCTTTTATTAACTGAGGCAGGAAATGACTTGTTAATTTTAATGCTTCCAAAACTAAGCTGCCCTCATTTAATCATCTTAGAGAACCATTTTTGCCCTCCCTGGCTGATGTTAACCTCCAGGAGAGTAATTCATTGCATCTTCTCAGTTGAACATTTTTCTGGTGACATGAAGTGAATCAATTGCTAAGTCTGCAGTTAAGAAATTTCATTCACTGTGTCATGCTAGACAATGTTTTACCAGATTCTACCATTTGTCTATGTATCAGATATTGTTGCCATACATAGTTTGGTTCTTCTGATAAGTATCTCAAGACTCTTGATAAAATCCAAAGAAGTATCTGTCATGTTATCAGTCCTGATCTGGCACTTCAGCTTCAGTCACTTTCTCACCACCATAACATAGCTTTCTTGTGCTCTTTCTATAAATATTTTCATGGTAATTGTTCTGATGAGCTTACATTTTTGTTACCTTGACTTCAGGAATTCAAGAACAGTACTAGATTGGCAGCTAGGTCTCATAATTTTTACTGTTGAAATTGCTATTTGTAACCATAAGCTATATGCTAATAGTTTCTTCCCTCATGCTTCTCACTTAAGGAACTCTCTTCCATCTTAAACTTTCATTAATTTTTTTGGAAAAATTAAGTTATATTATTTAACCTATAAAATATTCTCACTATTTTAAAAATAATGATTAAAATAACAAATATTTAATAAAAATGCAACATTATTTTTTTCATATCTATATATATATACAAGAATCCAGTTTCCAGTTCACCCTGCATTTGCAAGAACTATAAACAAGTCACAAAACCAAATACTTCTAAAAGTTAGAATTAAATCCAAAAAGAAATATTTATTCATGGCCAGTTGTATGTCACATGCTGAAGAGTAAGAAATTCACAGTTAAAAAAGAAAAAAATTTTTTCAAATATTGTTTATCATGAAGTCCTATAAAATTAAATTAAAGAAATTATTAAACTGTAAAGCAGAGTTTTGTCAAAGTATTTTTCTAAATAAATCACCTTATTCAAATTTCATCAACTGATCTGCAAAACTGAATGAAATGTAGAGTTTGTAAATCTAAACAAAAGTGATAACTTTAACAATACTAAATACTGTGAGGATTTCAACAGATGTCAGCATGTTGCAAAAAAATTCTAGTTTGAAAACAGGACAAAATGAAACTTATTCATGGTTTATCTAGATGAAAAATATGTAAAATGCTAAACTGATCTGTGTAGTAATTTTATTGATTAATATCAATCAAAACCCAAGCTAATCAGAAAAAGAAATTGTCTGAAGAATAATTAATAGAACAATTATATAGATAAAATTAGAATCAAATATGGATTGGAATCTGACAGGATGATAGGATAAAGAACAAATAAGAAATGTTTATCAATCTAACATGTTTAACTTTTATTAAAGCTTCATCAGAGAATGAAATATAGAGAAAAAGAAATCTTGCTATTTTTATTTTTGTGTTTGATTTTCAGCAGGCTTCATGTGCATTTGACTTGTTAAGCTTAATCAATATAATTTATGGCATTCTGGACTCAAAGAGAGACAATGCATACTTTCAAAGCTTCAAAAACTTAACAGCATTGTTTCTGTCCAAGTAAACTGACATCTGACAGTACAAAGAAGACTTCAAAAGTAACAAGTATTGACTTCTCTTGAAAATGAACAAAATTTGTTATAGTGATATTATCTGTGTTGAGTAAAAAATAATAATAACTCCTTTTAATCACCCACTTCAAATTCAGCTAAGCTGAGGAAAAAGACAGAAAAACATTTGTGAGCCTATGTGAAATTTTCATTGGTCCAAAGAAAATTTTATGTAGGCTTGCAATTTTTTCATTTTTTCTTCATCTTTTTCTCAGCTCACTAGCCAATCTCTAAAAGTCAGTTTTCATTGGTTCGAAGAAAATTTCACATAGTCTCGCAAATTTCTTGAAGTTGTATGATAAAGGTTTCTGCTTGATGGATGCCATGTTTTTTGACACCTGATTCAAAAGCACACCAGGCTCATCACATCTAAGGGAAAATTTGACATTGTTTGAGGCAGATCCAGCTGGTTTCCTTGAACATTTACTAACTTAAGATGAGTGTTAGGTTTATCACTTTGAGCCAGGGACAATCCATGCACCTGTTCCAAAGAAGGCTAAGGTCGTTTCATCTGCAGGGAAGATGATAACCTCAGTTTTTGGGATGCAAAAGGCTTTGTGTTTATTGACTCTTTTTAAAAGGGCCACACTATCAATTGTGAGTACTATGCTAAATTGCCAAAGCAGTTGCAAACCAAATGCCTATGAAAACTGATGAAATGGGTCTTGTTTCATTAGAACAGTGCTCCTTGGTCTCAATGACTGCTGTGTGTGACTGTGGCTTTAAACTGGTTGATCACCCATCCTATTCACCTGATATATATATATATATATATATTAAGTAGCCCCAAGCATAAATAATTAAACAACCATTTAAGCAACTTAAGAGTACTTTTGCAGAAAATAAGCAACCTGTGTACTAGCCAAAATCCTAAGTTGCCTACTAAAAAAGTCATGTATTTGTTTAATAAATCTTATTTGTATTAATTTGCAATGCATTCTATCTATGCTATTAGTATATCATGTCATTCTATATATAAACATTAAATTCAATGAAAGTTTTGATATATTTGTTTAATAAGTCCTTTTCTTGATATAATGGATTAAATAAACACAAGCATTGAAATTATTTGAAATGCTTTGTCATAGTAAAATAATTTTCAATGGATATCTATGCTTTTATTATTTGCTACCTTACTATATATGCAATCATAAAAATAAATGAAAGTTTTATTAATATATTTGATTAGTAAATCGTGACCATTATATCATGAGTTACATAATAAAAAAAAAAGTGCACATTTTCATAGGGGACCTAAACATTTTGCTTACAATTTGAATATTGATTGCATCCTTTATCACCTTTTATAAAGAACCCTTTGCAATCTAAATATCAAACCCAAGGGTAATTTTATAAATATATAGATATTTGTATTTGATTTTTTTTTGTTAATCTAATAAAATAATATCAGATTATATATATATATATATATATATATATATAGCTTTTCTTTATAATTGGATCCATGAAAAATTATGCATGCACACACACACATATATATATATATATATATATATATATATAAGATCATAGTCAGCAGAGGAACATAAATAGTGAAAGAAAGAACAAAGGAGAGTGTACTGAAAAGCTCAGCCTACTTCCCAAAATATAACCAAGATTTCTTTTTAATTTATTTTTATTTATTTATTTGTTGTGAAGGAGCTTCTTGATCAGTTCAGAATTTTCCAGTGCTCAAGTAGCACATAATGATCTGATAAATTTGATTACAAGTTTTATATTTATTTTTGTGAATATCATACACATTCTTGTGCTGAGATTTGGTTGATGAATATATATGAGATTTTTTTATAATTTTGAATTGTTTCTATTATTATTATTATTGTAAAAATCTCTTTTTACCTGCATAATCACATGCCAGGTCATAATCTATTATTATTATTATTAGCAATATTATGAATATTGTGACAATGGTAATTGCACTAATAGGGATGGAAAGATTTCTTGTGAGGACATAGTGATAGTAATGATAACGATTATTACTTTTGATAAGAAAACGATGGGGTTACAATTTGAATTGAATTACGGTTACATTTAAATTGCTAGTGCTGATGGTGTTGATGATAATGATTGTGGTAGTCATTGATGTTAACGATTATGATTATGATGTCATTGCAAAATGGAGACAATGATTATATTTTGAAGGTAGAGTAGAATGAAGGTGATGAAGCGATACAGGTGAGATGCTGCCGGAACAATTAAAGAAAAAAGGAAAACAGGGAAAGAAAAGTGGTCTTTAAAAAAAGAAATCACTCAAAAAGACAAGTCACAACACAGAAGAAGAATGAGGCAGTTAGAGATGGAGACATGATATTTTTACACTTGCTGTATAAAATCTTACTTTTCTGATAATAGAACCTTGCAGTAAAAAGACATTTAATAACAACAATGTTACGACTAAGTAAAAAACTAAGTAGTAGTAGCATCTCTCTTAGTCTTCTTGTGTGTTCACAGTATAAAATGCGTTCATTATAGCTTCAACTTCTCTCTCTCTCACACACACACATACACACACACATCTTTGACTTTGAGACAAGTCGTTTGCATTAGAATAGATGTTGCCAAACGAACATTAGAAAAATACCTAAAAATAAATCAATTCTCTATTCTCGTGCAGAGATGAAACATGATTTTTTTTTAAATTTTATTCGGTGCGCGTGTACTATAAATTAAGTATGACATATGAAGAAATACGTTTATTTTTCTTACCTGTAATCAGTTCTTTGGCTTCATCCCATTCCTTGAGGTCAATCTTGGCTTGGGATCGAGACAAAAACCATTCTACACACCCCAGACAACAAAACATGTTGCGCTCTGGCATTTCGCGACGGAATTTAAGGGGAGATAATGTCTAAGTTAATTTTCAAGAGTTGCTTACCTTAAGTTTTTTCTGCTTTTTCTTTTTTAAATTACGCTTTTATAAGAAAAATTCAGTAAACAAAATACATACTGTTTCGCGTGAAGCTACCTGTTGTTAAACTGGTTCATTTCGTCATCAGCTGATGAGAAACACTGCCTTTTTGTTCAACTAATCAAAAAGCAAACCATTCACATCTACTGTTTTTTTTTTTGTTTCAATAGGGTTGTGTTTTTTAGCGACTTCGCTGTTGAACTGCTTCGTAACTTGGTTATAGCAGTAACTAGTGAGTGACTGCTTGAGTCAAGAAAAATACACTGACGCTAAATAAAATTACAACACTTTGAAATGTGTTTCAATTTATTAACGATTAAATATACAAACAATATAAAATCAGTGCATGCACACGTTAAATAAAAAAGTGTCTCAACTCTCAAGTGAGACAGGTTGGAGTAATGGATAGCGTCTCGGATTGAGGAATCGGAGAGCCGAGTTCGAATTCCAGTCCATTACGTTTACTTACGTGCTAATTAATACTCTTGGGAAATGTAGGAATCCTCTTCTTCTCTCTTGGGTGTCAACTGATCTAGGAGAAGGAGACTCTGAATTCAAACAAGCCTGATGAGTCACTGGATTTGCGCAATCACGCACTCAACTCTCAACAGCATGCTGGCCCCATTGAAGGGAATCAAAAGTTATGTGGAGACCAGTTTAGAGATTAACTGTGCCTTAGAAAATTTCAATATTCTGAAAAAAATTGAATTCAATATATTTAATTTTTTTTTTTTTTTTTTTTTTTACAATGATGTTCACAATGATGTACAAAGCCCAAGAGCTACTTGAGGTAGAGGGTTACAGAGTAAGAAGCACAGTTTATGGAGATATGTGGAGAAGATAGCAGTTAAACCCAGACCTGGACAGGTTAAGATTGCAGTGATTGGGGAAGCATCATCTTAGGAGTCGGCTCCACAAAGCAGCAGTAGAAACTGCTCAAGTGGAACTTACATCTCATCAATAGAATACAAAAGGTATGAGGGTTGTTTGCTACAAGGTGCATGGTATGGCTGGTGTGAAGTGGCGGGACTAAGAAACGTAGTTTGTCTTAGCATTTTCTATGGGAATAACGATAAAGCAGTGAAAGGCTTGCAACATTTCATCTTTGAGGAAAGGAGTTGTAGGGTGGGAAACAAGTCATCACCAACAAGGACATGAAAACACTTTTGGACTCGATTGTGACTGGAAAGTGAAGACTGGGCAGCTCCTGCCCATATATAGCAGCAGTACTCTATTTTTGGCCTGATCTGGCTCTTGTAAAAGTAGAAGATACCAGAAGGAGTCAGGTACTTACTGGAGTGGTACATTTTACAGTATATTTAGTGATGGAGTGTGTGTACAAGTTCCACTTACGTCCCAGTAGATGCTCAAGGCACAGGGTCTCCTTGAGAGAACACCCATTTATCACAATAGGTGAAAATTCAGGGTCTGCTCGGTGATGATAGAGCATCTCTTGTTTGGTTTTCAAGGCATTGAATGTGACCAGTTAGTTTCTCCCCCACTGAGCTGTTAAAGCTTGAACAGAGGAGAGATCAGCTGCCAATCTGTTTTTGGAGTTGCACCCATATACTGTTGTATCATCAGTATATTCCCAAATGATCATTTATGTAAAGTAGAGAGGTGCAACATAGATCAGAAAAGGAAAAAAAATCTATTCTTCAACAGACTATTGACCTTCTACTGTTGTCAGACATCTTGCATGGCATGTTGAGTAGCATAGGTATTATCCTGTTGGAACAGCACACTCTCTTTTTGGTGCAAGAATAGCTGCAGAACAAGTTCAACAGTTTTCTGGACATACTCCTTCCACATACACCAAAGATAATGTTGATTGGGTTTATGTATTGTGGGTGAATACAAATCTAGATGTTGCTCTCCAGTATGCACTGCACATGCAAACAACTTGCATGAAAGTAGAAGCTGCTCTCATCACTAACTTCAGGACATTATTTGATCTGTTAGTGGACTTTCTCACAATGGTGCTGTGTAGTAGGAGAAACTCTAGTGAGAAGGATGCATGCTCAGTTTTCTTTCAAATTATCTTTTGGGATCACTATCAGCCCACATGTTTCATTCTCCTTAATCTCACTCATGGTGTTTCAAAGATGATTTTAGCTTTAGAAAAAGCTAGTAGTTGCAGGGGGCCAAATTTTGGTGGAGGCAAAGGAGATGATGTTACCAAAGGACTTTACATGAGACATGAAGAAATATTCTTGATCTGTGAATGCAACAGTCACGCAGTATACAAGCTCACTCAGGATAAGCTCACTGCTAACTGAGTAACTCCATGGGAGAGTGTCTGCTCATCTGACAGTTTACCAAGTTAAATCAAGGCTATACATCCAATTCTCCAGATATTCAAAATAGCTGGATACATTGTGGACAGATCTCATTTACATAGTTCAAATAATTATCAACTTTTATGAAATCTCGTTACACTTTTAATAAAATATCTTTGTTGTAAATTCATATATTGTTCCAAATAAGTGAAAAATGACCTGCCAAGCAGCTAATATTTATTTCCAAAAATCAATAGAGTTTGGCAGTGATTCTTAAAAGAGACATTGTTTTGTCATTTGGCCAGAATATAAGAAAAAGAAGGAAAGATTCGCATCTTAAAAGTTGCACTTGCAGATATAGCTCAACTGTAAAAGCACAGCACTGAACGTTGAAAATGCCACATTGGCAATGTTCATCATCAGATGTTTACCATGCAAAAAATATAGTTCACAAATATATGTTGTTATATATTCTCAGAGTATGAAATATCAACTGATAGGCTTTAGAACTTTTAGCAATATCAATTATTATGAAAGTGTTTAGAAAGTAGTTATGTTTTACTGAAAGGATATAAAAACAAATGTAAGTTAAACTTATTTAAATATTATTTATCAAAAATGTAATCACTTTCATTTTCAATGACTGCAGTCAAATAGGAAAGCAGATTTTTGATTCCATATTTTAAGAAATCTAGGTTTACCCCACCAAAATTTTTGTAAGACTGTTTTTAACTTGTTTGTTTCTGAATGTTTTACCACTTGTGAAATGTTCTAATGATCAAAACAAATGAAAATCTGTAAGTGCTAAATTTGGGGAGTATTTAAGGATATGGAAGAATTTCCTATCCTAAAAATCTTGAATTTCTTTTGCAGCCATGCTCTTGCATTATCATACTGGAGAATAACACCTTTTCTGTTTGACAAAGAAGAACATTTTAATATAATGCCTCATTTTCATGATCAAGTTGCTGGAAATAAATACCTGCAGTGATGGTCCTTTCATATTCCAGTAGGATGAACAACACCTTTCATATTCCGCCAGATACAAAGCAAAATTTCTGTGGATAGAGTTCTCGTTTTGCCTCTTTTGCTGATTTCTCATTTTGTGATAACCGCTATCATTTCATTTTATATTGACTGTAACAGGATAACAACCCTGAAATCTGTTTAATAAGTAGAAATGAAAAAATAGCACTTTGATGGCTAAAATTTTAATAAGCAGAAAATTAAAACATGATTTGACAAATTCAACTCTGGTTTCAGAAGGGCACAGACCCTGGACTAGAAACTGGAAGAAAGAAATGAGGTTATGTTGATAGCTGATAAATTAAGGTAAATGTATTTTTAAGTGCCAATATCAGTGTGAAATAACTTTTGGCCATAACGGGGTTGGTGTGCTGGTAAGTGGCACTTGGATATGTTTTATTTATGAACTTTACCTGGATGATCATAGTGTCTGTTTGAAAAGGGTTAATGCATACAAGGTTTGAAAATTGATAAGGGTGAAACTAATTTGAAACTGAGGACTAGAGAGAAAATTTTCAAATTTTATAATTATCCTTATTTTGATTTTCAGGTAAGGTCTGGAACCAGCAAGAAAGCCATCTGGTTAATTTAAGGAAATATGGAGATGTTAACACATGAGTTGTGAGTGTTGTAAAATTGTGATTTTCTGAGAACCAATGTGGTGTCTGTTCACCTTTGTCTGCATCCTGGTATTCTTTGGTATCCACACAGACACCACATCTGTTCTTGACAATAACTGCAAAAGTCAAAAGTAGTTGAACAAAAATAAGAAAATAGGAACTTGGGACAGTTTATCCACAACTTTGAACACAATACTCAACACCTTATCTGAAAATTAGAAAAATACAATAAAAAAAATTAAACAGGCAGACCATGTCAGTAGTTTTTAATCAAACTTATTTGGATGAATACTTGTTGCCAAAATATATCTTATTTAAATATATATATATATATATATATATATATATATATATATGATAGCTCAAGGATATAGTCTAAACATTTAGCTATATATAATAATTCTTTCCCTGTCTCTCTTTCTAATCCTATTGGAAATGTTCCCAGTATATGATAACTTGATAATCTATCTGTATTTTGTGGTCTCATTGTCCAATTACAAAGATTAATTCCTTCTGTCTACCTTTATAAATGTTCTCGGTTTGACCCATATCATCTCAGGAGGCTTTCAAACTTATTGAAAGCCTTGATTCTATGAAGGCTACTAGCAGGACAAAATCTTTGTAGCTGTTCTCAAGAACCTTGGCACAGAACTATCTCCACTGAAGCTGTTTCAAGAAGAGATGTTTTCAAAGCCCATCGAAAGTGTCTAGTATGTGTCCTGGGTAGAAGAATCAAAAGTGCCTTGTCTCAGTCACAATATCATCCTATCAGACTACTTAGCGTCATTAGCAAGCTTTTCAAGCTGTCATCAACAAGAAAGTTATTAAACAGCTCAATATAAGCAAACTCCTAAGTGACAAACAGTAAGGTTTTTGCTCTTCTAGCTCCACTGTTGATGCCTTAACTCTTTTCACACAGTGAAGCACTTGATAATGAAAAGAAATCATCACCCTAGACATCTCAAAGGCCTTTGACAAAGTGTAACACAGGAGATTACTATCAAACTTGCTAGCTATCGAATCTCTGGGAGATTTCACACAGATACCAAGATTTTCTTGTTAGGTAAGTTTATGAAGGTCATTGTTAATGGCCAGTCCACTGAGGCACATGAAATCAATGCTGGCATCACCCAATAGGGCAGGTCAGTTTTGGAACTGTGATATTGCACTCAATTTGAAAAATGATTACTAATGATACAAAATAATTTTCTCAAATCATTACCATTTTTGTGAGAAAATCAGTTTGAAGAATAAGTTTAGATTCAAAATTGTAGCATTGCAATTTCATTCCGGTGATCAGTGAAAGCCTTATAGCACAGCCTTATAAAATTTATAATTTTCTGAAGCATTACAAGTTTTATATGGACAAGCTGTATGGCACAAGCACATTATTACTAAATCATTGTGCCATCAAATAAGACCTTCATTTACTTCAAAGGGAAATTATACTGAACAATTTAGCTATATTATGATGTAATTTGTTATACAGTTCAGTAGTTTTAGTTCAATTTTCAATAAACAATGCGAATTTTAAAATTTTGTCTTATAATTTGTGCCCAGCAGTATTATGGTGTTATATACACTTTTATCTTTTTTTGTTTCTATTAATTATAATCTAAAAAATAACCTAACAGATCTTATTTATTGAGTAACTTTTTTTGTAATATTTTACATATTTTTTTTACAATTTTTACTTATCGAATACAGTAAAAACAAAAAAAAAAATGCATATTGGGCTTGTGGTGATTCATAATTAGAATTCTAGTTTGAATAAATTTCCCTTCAAATGTATCTAATACAGTGTATTGGTGCACCTCCAACTATAAGGATGACCTCTCCTCTGACATAACCCTCACAGCTCAGTGGTGGAAAGACTAGTTGGTATCATTCAATACCTCCAAAGCCAAGCTAGTAACATTTCATCACCACTAAACAAACACTAAACCTACACCAATCATGATTAGTAGTCACACCTTCAAAGAGGTTCCTTGCTTTGTATGCCCACTGGGTCTAAAGCTTACTCCTAACCTCAAATACAATGCATTTATTGGTACCATTACAAAAGATACTGGAAGAATAGTCAGTTCATTGAATCACTCCAGGAAATATCTAACTCCTACTCCCATGCTCTATCTTTACAAGAGTCAAATCAGACCAAGAATGGTGTATTGCCATCATATCGGGGCTGGTGCTGCCCAGTTCCCACTGTCCAGTATTGACAGATTTCAAAAACAATTATGTGACCTTGAGGGTAATTAATTACTCTCCACCCTGCAACCATTATCCCACACACAAAATGTTGCTAGACTCTCGCTACTCTATCGCAGATGTTCCAATGAGTTACATGCCTTAGTTCCACCAATACAGGCCTTCACAACTAGGACCCACCATACTACGTTCACAATGACAAATCATCTCCATTCTTTATGTATTCCTTTCATAAGGAGTAAATTTCACTTGTTCTCCATAGCTGTGGACCAGACTCCCGAGAGGATTCTTCCTTCCTGACAACGACAACCTTGATCTTTTGAAGTCCAGTGTCAACCGATAACTATCCTACATGTCCTCATAATGTGCACTTTTTACTCCCTCGTTCCCTCTCCCTTACAATATTCTCGCTCAGTAACCCTTTACTGAGAGTGGTCTTTTGGCTTTGTACAGAAGGAATTACCAGTATAAAGAAAAAAATACTTTCCAAAAGCAGTACTCTAATGTTTGGTGATTCAAATATTAAAGTGAGTTGGGCCAATAACTTTTCAGCATCTTCTGAATGATGATCAGTTAGAATCATTAGTGGTTTACATAAACTGGAATGTGCAAAATATAAGGAAACAGAAGTTAGAAAGATTGCGTTGCACCAATCTTCCAAACGTTGGACCTCATTGTCTGCCTTGAAAGTCTGCTTTTTACCAGGGTTTGAACAGCAACCTTCTAACACAGGATGGAGGGAAGTATGCAACTATCTCAGCTACAGGGCAGGCCAAGATGAATGCCTTAAATGATTCAGAAAAAAATCTAATTTTTATTTTGCTGTTACTAACAGCTTTCAACTTAGTAAATTCCTTTTTGCCAACAAAAATATTGATTTTATATGTCATTAGAAAATCAATCTTTTCTATAAAGCTGAAATTGAATTTATATTTACAAGTACCAAATCTGACTTTCTTAAGATGATGCATTTCATCTCAGATCAATCAAAGCTGTTGTTTAATTTTTCCAATGATTACAAATTGTGGTATATGAAATGGTTGGCATTTGTTGTACCATACAGATATTTCTGTATTATGCACAGTTGCTCATTTTGGTTTGCCTGGCACAAGGCCAAACAAAGATGAAAATCAGGAGTAATAATATTACACTACAGTTTCTGAATAATTTGACAATTTGAGAGTAGAGGAACAAAACTGAATTATACTTTGCCTGATTATTTGAGAGAGAGCTGAAAAGATTTTGGCTCAATCAAAAATAGATTTTTAAAATTATATTGAGCATTTAGACAGTGGGTCAGTTCAATTACATCTCACCATTCCCTCATATACAATGTGGACATAGGAATCAACATAGTATGGTGACTGTCAGCTTTATACATCAATGCCTTCTACAAAGACAAAAAGATTTTATCTATAAATGCAATATCTACAAAATCAAGCTCCCGTCTTCTATAAACATTGCAAAATTTAAACATAATACATATACATACATACATATATATGTGTGTATGTATATATATATGCGTATGTATATATGTGTAGGCATATGTCTGTATGTATATACATGTATATACATATATATGTATGTATAAACATGTATATACATATATATGTATATATAAACATGTATATACATATATATGTATATATAAACATGTATATACATATATATGTATGTATATACATGCATATGTATGTATATATATATATATGTATATGCATATGTATGTATATATATATATTATATATATATATATGTATGTATATGTATGTATATGTATGTATATATATGTATATGTATGTATATAT
>OZ010584.1:91098131-91160631 GCA_963932145.1 Acanthosepion lycidas
ATATTGATACAAGCCATTATCAAAGATGGCAATTTCCATAAATCAAAGAACACATGGACGAAAGAATAATGATAGTCCACCCTTGCTGCATGAAAATTTCCAAATAACAACAAACTCGTATATACGAGACCCGGAACCGAAAATCGCGTCACACCTCGTGACGTCACACATGACCACGCGAGAGTGAAAAACGAAGGATATTAAATATGGAAAGCCATTGATAAACCAATGCCTTCTTTTATAAATTGTAGGCATTTAAGGATATTTGTGGAGATTTCATAGTTTATTTTGTTCAGGTTAGGTTTCAACTGTTTTATGTATAGAGCTTCAAGAATTGTATTAGATTTTTTATAATATCTATTTTGTTGTAATATGGGCATTCGCTTTTAGTTTTAAGTGTACATGAATTTATGCTTGTAGGTTTTTTGTATAGCGAAATAGTAAATTTGTTTATTATTTGTGTTTATCAATATGTCAAGGAAGGGAATTTTATTATTAGTTTGAGTTCATGTGAATTTAAGGACAAAATTATCTTGAAAATGTTTTTGAAGTTGAAGTATTTCATCTGTATTTTTAACTAAAATAAGGATATCATCAACATATCTTAGATGAAAGGTTTTTTAACATCTGTAAATATCTTATTTTCGAGGTTCGACATGTAGAAATTGCTAAATGTCGGACCCATGGAGATGCCATCACGTTGTGTATGATCTAAGAAAGGGACTTCAGTAATACAAGCTAATAATAGTTTCCATAAGATATTCGAATTAATTTTAAGTGGGGTAAAGATGAGTTACTGTTATAATTATGTCACAATAAGTTTCACTAACAGGGACATTGGTAAATAAGTTTTTTCAACGTCATGTGAAGCTATGATTTCATTGTTGGGTTTTTCACTTTTTGGGAATTGGATTAATTCTAATGTTGACTTAACACTAAATTTACTAGAAAGGTAAGAAGTAATGAGTTGATTAATGTATTTTGTTAGCTTTATAGGGGCATTTAATCGTTGATAATTTTGATTAAAGCAAAGTAGGTTACTTCCCTTAGACCATATGCTGATAAGCCTGATGGTTTTGATATTTTATTTTTGACCAAAAATCGGTTTTATTTGTAAAACAATGATTTAACTTTCCTCGATTTAAGGAAGCACTCTTGGATCACTGGACCATAACAAACTTTTTATTTTTACTAAACAAAGATAAATGCTAAATAAATCTAATCATTCATTGAGTCCATGTTACAAGGTTTACGTCAACATAATTTGTTGAAAATGATAAATCTTGCCGATTTCAATTATTTTTAAAACTTTTTTCACTAGCAAAGGTCATTTAAGAACATAACTCAAGTTTTCAGGTTAATAATTTTGGCCTTGTAGTATTTGTTAGACAAAAGGAAAAATGACAATATTTTTTTGTGTGTATAGGGGAGTACATGTATGTGTATATATATATATATATATATATATATATATAGAGAGAGAGAGGGTGTATCAAAAATACTTTTAGAAACTGGGTTTCTCACGCCAAAACAAGGACTAAAGTCCATATAAACATGTCCACAAATCCTTCATTTTTGAGGTATTAAGTTTAAAGAAAGTTTACAGTAGATAGTACTGTGTTGCCATGTAGACTAGGTTACATTTGTCATTCATGTACATTTGTGGATTATTTTCAGTGTTTCATATCGTGAACAGACAGATATGATTTTCACATACAGCTGTGCAAATGGTAATGGACATGAGGCTGCACAGCTGTATCAGATTGCATTTCCAGGCCAAATGCAGCCGAGTCATTTGACCTTTGCTGCTGTTTATCATTGTGTTGCTGAGACAGGATCTGTGGCACCATAAACTATGGATTGAGGAAGACTGAGATCCACTCATACACCTGAGCACGAAGAAAACATTCTACAGGTTATCACAGATGATCCAGATATCAGCATATATGAAGTGACCCTAGTATTTCATACATCTCATAGTACTGCATAGAGGATACTTCCAGTGCACCTCTTGTATCTGTATCATGTGCAGGGTCTTTCACCCGCTGATCACTTACCATGGGAGAAATTTTGCTGATAAATTATTGCCCAAGCTGACACTCCATTGTCTGTCTCTTCAGTCTTGTTTATGGATGAGACAACATTTGGAAGAGATGGAATAACAAATTTACACAACCAATATTTTTGAGCTGATTGGAATCCTCATGCTACAAAACAGGCCAGACACAAGCATCAGTTTACGATTAATGTGTGGGCTGGAATTGTAGGTGACTGTCTGGTAGGTCCATATACTCTCCTAATACATCTTACAGGAGCTGTCTACAGGGACTTTATTTTGAACACATTTCCAAATCTGCTAATACAAAGATGCAGTGGTTCATGCATAATACGGCTCCAGCACATTTTAGTCACATTGTTTGCAGTGCACTAACAGCTACCATGAAAGATGGATAGGTAGGGGAGGACTGATTCCATGGCCTTCATGTTCCCCCAATTGGATTTTTATCTGTGGGGCCATCTAAAACAATTGGTTTATGCAGCAGACATATGCAGAGATGCTTCATCATGTCATGGGGGCCTGCAAAACCATTCAACACTGTGTGGGAGTATTTGAAAGGGTCTGCCTGTCAATGATCCAATGGGTGCATGCATGTGTAGATGACATTTTTGAACATTTGTTATGAGTTGCTATGTTGTGGTACAACGATGGCCTTTTGAACATGTTTATATGAATATTTTTCCTTGTTTTGGTGTTAGAAACCCACCTGCAAAGTTTGTAAAAATATTTTTGATACACCCTGTGTGTATATATATGTATATATAGTATCTGCAAAGGAACAAAATGAATAAAAAAACAAGTGGAAAAACTATTCTTAGCCAACGCTGAGGGACTTTATCAAAGTAAATATATATACAAGAGCAAAGATGTCATTGGTTTAACAAAGCTTTTGAATTTGAGAATGTTCATGAATATTCATCAAGTGGTTAAAAGGTCATTCAAAACTTAACTTAGACTGGCACAAGGCAACAAATTATGGCAATTATAACATGACCAATTCCCAGGATCAATATTTATTAGTGCATGTGACAAATGGATGGTGATTTGAGGCAGGATCTAATTGAGTTGGAGACAGAAAAACTTGAAGATAAATAATTTAATATATTGAGAACAAGAATGAGGTAAAAATATGGATTTAAACCTATAAATTAAGATGCCTTGAGAGGATTGGAACCTGGGACAACTTAACTAAAAAGTAATAAAACTTAGATGTTTCCAGACTTACATACCTACAAAGAGGTGAACTGATGACAGGTCTGCGCTTTCTCAAAAATTAACCAGCTGGGATTGTTTTGAAAAATCTTATCTGGGTTAATCCCATTCTGCAAATTACACTATTTCATTGCTTGATGATGACCAACATTTCAGTCAGGTCAGGTCTGGAATGAGTCATTTGCTGGATGGTTATTGCTGGCTAGGGGTGAACAATCCCTTGTTGATGGAAATGACTGGAATATTATTAAAAGTAACAAGCAAAATATGCTTTAATATCATCCTGGTTCTTGTTTGATTGCAGTTAGAATCCATGCCAATGTTTTGACAAACACACAAAGAGCTTTTAGCAGCAAGACCTAGGCAAAAGAGAAGGAACTCACTTCTTTTTATAGATTCCCACATAGGACTACTATTTATAATAGTGATATCACTGTCTCAAGTCACTCTTCTGTTAAGTAGAGGGTAATGCCCACAAGCTAAATAACATTATATACTCATCTACATACATATATCATCATAATAAATCTGTAGTTGTGATTTTCCTTGGCATTTTCCCTCTCATCTGTGATCACCATTCAAGCACAAAGTTCTGGAAAAGAAAGTTATCACAGTCCCAATAGAATTAAATTCTGCTGTGAGATACATGTTTTTGAAAGAAAGTCCTGCCACTGGGTGATACTGTTAGTAACACTATTATCCAGAGGAAACCTACATGTGAATATGGTGATGGTTTTGACCTGTGACACTATTTAGCTATGGTAATTAACCATAAAAATTACACAAGAAAATACTGAGAACGGAAAAGAAGATGTCCTGAGATTTTTATTTTTTATGTTAAAAATAAGATCGAGTTACTTTTCTCACAAACCTGAGAATTAGTGTAAACAGTGGACTTGCAGAAAGGCCATATGCAAGCTTTTGACAATTGATTAATGATGTGTGTAAAGTGCTGGCCAAGAAAACATGAGAATCAGAAAAAGTGTTAAGATATCAGGTGACAGGCCATATGTTCATTGTGAAAATATTCCGAAATTATTTGCTGATATGGGGTAGGGAGAATTAATATTATTTACTTTTCCAAGATATCATCTTAAGTACCGGCCATTTAAGTAGCCATGTGTTGATTATAAAATTTTGGCATGAGAAAATATCTTGGAAGAATTGCCGATTTGGAGATAAAGAAATTTATTATCAATTTTTTTTTTGAGAAGCCAAGGGTTCCTGTAGACGCTAAGTTAATAAAGGGACCAGATAGCAGACTTTGACAATTAATTGATAGTGTTTGTGTCTTCTTAACCAGCACTTTGTACAAAGTGACCAAAAAATCTGAGAGATTTTAAGTGGCCATATGGTATTCATAAGAATTTTGGCCAGTGGCAATGAGAATTTTGTAAACAAATTTCTAGGTCATAATTTTAATGAGGCCAGCTTAGCCATGCCCGCACAGCCAGGACACCATTTTTCAAGTGGTAGCAATGGTGACAGGCAGAGGTAATTTGATCAGAAAGACAGGGAAATTATTAATGCCCACTGAAAGGATTTGATGAGGTATCAGCATGAGAAAGGAGGAATTTAGGAGGATAGCTCTCCTACAACTTCTCCTCACGGACAAAGGGATCCCTCCCACCAAAACAAAAATGGAAAGTGATTAATTTTCCAAAATGGGAAGTAATCAATTTTCTTGGCCCAACCACAGAGAGCTTTGTCAGAAATCGGGATTTACTGAAAACCCCAGACTGTGTCTAACTCTGCACTGGTTTTTGGTTGGTATCCATATGAACAAATGTCCTCAGGCCATAAGTCAGTTAGCCAGCTGAAGTTAGAGCCTTTGGAGTTGAAGTTTGAGTGGCAGGAACTAGAGTGTTGCCTCACAGAAGCTGACCGAGAGATTCCACGACCTCTGACTTCACATATCCTACCAATAGTAAGTTATACTGACAAATGAAGCTAAGCCAGCACTTAAAAACTAAACCAGTTGACTTAGAAGACCAGAACTTGCTTAAGAAGTGTAAAAGTGTCACACTCCGTAGAAAACGGGTTGGGAGAAAAAACACACAATCCTCTATATAACAGACGGATAAAAGTTAATTTGTTACTTTCAACATACTTGAACCTCTTGGGTTTTTATTTGCATCTTTTCTTTACACTTGTGTGATATCACATCCAGTTAGACTCTTCTTACTCTACAGCCCAATGTCTGATTGATCTAGTCTACCTAACATCAAAATCACAACGTGGGTAGGTTAGACTTGAGATTGAAGCAGTTACTCTGGTATCCAGACGTTGAAAGTGAGCTGGGAATGATGAGCTGGTGTCAAGCCATTAGCATCGACTGACCATCCCACTTGGTATCCTGACCAAAGGATTCTGCCAAGCTGTGAAGAACAAACTTTCTACAAATAAGTGTTTAGCATTTTGGCTTTACAGACAAGTTTGTTAACCATTACCATTCAGAATGATGTCAGATGTCACAGTCATGCTAATACTTTTATAAAAAGTCATAAATCCAGTTTTCCCTGTACCAGGCCTCTTCACCAATCATATGAATCTTTTCACTGGGAAGGAAGAAGATAAGCAAATATATAAACAAAAAATAATTATTCATGAGATATTGCTGTTATATCCATTATCAGTAATGACAAATGGACAGTTATGCCTTCTTATATAATTGGGTTATACAGGAGATAAACAGCATCTGAACTGATTGAAGCTTTGAACTTTGTGATTTGTTATCATTAAAGGCAAGTACAGCAAGATTTCCAAATTGGACTATACATAAAATATGCTAAATTTGAATATTGAGTGCTAATAAAATGTTTTGTTTCAGTTTCAAGTTAACCCAGCTTATTTTTTTTAAAAAGTAGCTCCTAAAAGTTGCAAATATAAAATTAGTCAACCTGGTTGTTTCAAAGTTGCCAATCTGGCACCCCTGTAATCTAGATTATTGATTATCCATAGAGTAGAGTGCAAGGATGTTAGTGAACTGTTTTTATCAGCATATAATCAAGTTTCTGATTACTGTAAACAACGACTGAGTTGTGGTATGATTACAAAGGGAAGATAACTCATGGATCTAAGTTATCCACACACACACACACTGGAGTAGAATTTGACAGTCAAGTTTAATGAGTATAAGGACTAGAGGCAAAAGTTGCTCAAGCCACCTTGGCATTTCCTCTATTAGGGACACCTCAGGCACCAGGTAACGACCCTAAGAAGTACTGCTTGAGCAAATATTAGATTTCAACTTCCCAGCCTAGCTAAGCCAAAAAAGACTGAGGTTCAATAATCCTATTATAATTGGGCTTGTCTCTCCCTTCATTAGTTCACACAACTGTTATATTTTGACAATACCTCATAAATAACGGGCTATCTGCTGATTGCATGGAAAGAGGGGAAAAACTACTTGTTTCAGTGAGAAAATGAATGAATGAAAGAAGAAAATCAGATTAAGCTGATAACAGATATACTACACTTTGATCTCAGCCAAAAGGCCGAGAAGTGATTGTTTCTTGCCACCCAAAACTGGCAGGATGTGTGTGACAAAACGCTGAGAAGCAATAGCAACTGCGATAAAGCACATTATCAAACAATGGAAACCTAGTAAGGCAATCACCAAAAATCCAGTTCCCATAAATAAAATAACATTGTGTGCTAAATTATTTTAAAATTATTAAGAGCAATGTTCATAAGATGTGACTAGAAAGAAAAGAAGATAGAAGTGTTTAACATCTCTTGCCAATAACTCATAAGTATTTAAAGTGTTTCAATAAAATGGAAAAGTTATCAATTTCAAATCTTTTCATTTGTACTTCCTTACTTAAAATAACAAGCAGCATTCATATTTATGATTGTTATTGGAATATTTTGTTAAGGTTGTCAATTTCAAATATTTAATGTGATAGGGGAATTTATATGGATATTTTATTGCCATAGAACTTGCCCTGAGCTTATTCAATCAAGATTCATCTGAAAATTAAAATAGGAAAACCTTGAAATTTTCACAGGTCTTTCTAGTTTGGGACAATCCCCTTGTATTGCAGTAAAATGTGTGATCTCAGAATCCATTGATAGTGAGGTTGATCTTCCTGTTGTGGCACTTAGATTAAGATTTGGTTTGATCTAAAAAAAAAAAAAAAAAAAAAATATATATCTCATGTATGTTAAGGTTATGCTTATTGATATTCCAGTTGGATAGACAGCATTATTGCTGACAGCAATAACAGTGAATTGAGATAATTATGTCACTTAAAAATATTCTATTATCAAGACATTTGGTCAGACAGTGCCAGATAATTTCATCACTATTCTATTCCTATCAAAGCAAGAAAATTTAAGACTTTTTGTGACAACACCTTGCCAATTAGGTCCCAAAGACCAATCTGTAAGTCATTCAAATTTAGTCATATTGCTATATTCATTTTCTGAATACCATACTTGCTTGATTTTGAAATCGCCAAGTCATAGCCATCTTGGTTTGTATCTCCTGCTAATGACTATACTTTACCTATTTGTTTAATTAGGTACCTCCACGAAATCGCTTAAAAAAAAAAAAAAAAAAAAAAAAAATCATAGTCTGATGAAAAAGACGCCAAACTTTATGAAAACAAAATTTTATCGTCTAAATGCTTATGTTTTTATGAAGAGGATAGACCAAATTTTTTTTTTTTAATTATTTTAAAAAAAATTTTTCCATCTTTTTAGAATATTCTAAATTTTGATTTAAAAAACTTTATCTTTGTTGAATCAAGGGGTAGTAAATAACAGATAATTTTTAGCACGTTTTTTTTGTATTACACACATCAATTTGGAAAATCTTGCAAAAATAAAAATGTCAGATGTTAATGAAACTTTCAGAAACTATTCACAGATGATCGAAATTATTATAAATATGTTATTTATAAAAGTCATGGCAGAAATATTTTTTTTCATATTTATTAACACCCCATAACTAATTTTATGAAAAACTCTAGAAATTCGATCGCGCCACCCCTTACAGATTGCAATAGTTAAAAGCACAAGGCTTTGAAGAATGCAAATCATGTAATTTTTTTTTTTTTTTTTTTTAATTGCGACCAACGTACCTGAAAATCAGCTCTGAATTGTAACATACAAAACTCAATAAAACAAATATATTATTTAATTTCAAATGCTTTTGTTTTTATTTGTTTTTATGAATATGGACAATATTTTCTGAAAGCAAAAAATTTTTTCAATCAAAATTGAATTTTTAATACAATTATTTGTTATTTCTTTTAATTATAATAGATTTTTACATTAAGTTTTTAAAAATATTATAAAATTAGTTAAAAGCAACGCCGTGCTTTCAATTGTGTCCAGATGAGATCGTCATTGTCTAGCGCTTTGAAAATTGTATCGTTTGGACCAATCGGATTAGCCAACGTAATTAAAAAAAATGTAACTTTTGTGCTTATAATCGAGCGGTAATTATAAAGTACGGAAGATCAACCAGGATACAATTTAGTTGCATTATTTGAGTTCAGCATTGTTCTCCGCTCTTAAGGCCTTTACTTTTGCGAAACACGTATGGAGAAGTTAATTTGATTTTTCAATTTCAACTGAGAAGGGTACCTATCAGTATCATCTTATGAAATTCAACTACTGCTAAACTTTAATTTATATGATCTTATTTTGATTTTAATCTCAGTTATGTCATTTTTCCATAAATGAAATATCAAAATTAATAACAAAATAAAAGGAAATACAAATAACACAGTAAAATGTAATAAATGTACATAAAATTATAGTATTTTATGTACACTTCTGATAAAAATTCATAAGGTACGTATAAATTAATTAGATACCTTTTTCTTATGAAATTTAATCTCACTCTTAACAGTATTATTTTTTAATTTCTTTATATTTTCCATAAAGCATCGTAAACGTAAAGATGAAAGCTAAGTACAAAAAAATGAAAAATTAGAGCGCTGAAAGTTTTCCTTAAAAGTAACGAGGTAAATAATTTGTTCATTTAAATCTAAATAATTTCACTTCCTTCCATCCGTAGAAAGAATTATCCTCCTGTAAGTTATCTAAACGTCATGAATCACAGCTGTCATCACTTGTCAAAGACGCGAAAGGTTATGACCTGCTTTGTTTTATTTTCAAATTACATTTTTTCGCTGCAGAAGCTAAGTTAAGCTTGGTTCAAAATATTTTAAATAAACATAATTTCTGATTTTATTAAAAGAATATCAAAGTCAGATTTTCATCTTTTTATCAAATGATTGAAAATGATTTATCTGTCCCCTTTTTTTTGACAAAAAAAAAAAAAAAAGGAAACGATTTTTAATGAAAATTTCGGACGTGCTAGGAACGATTAAAAAATGTAAAAAAATAGTCCCAAAATACTTTGATCTTTCCTCTTTAATAATAATATGAACATTAGACGATGAAAAATTGTTTTCGTCAAGTTCGGCGTCTTTTTCATCATGCTATCTCTGTTTACATTTTCGTGGAGGTACCTATATTTAATTCTTGCTTATTTTCTGACCAATGATTTCTTAAAACTTTAATAGTTTGCTATTTCAAACTTGGCCCATTATCCTTACTGCCACAGCCACACTTCACTGAGTGCACAGATAATCTCATCATTTTTAATGTGCTCATGATTTTATATTCAAACTGCTGATTTGTGGAACAAACTCCTATCTACTGTTCTATTCTAATCTTGAATCATTAACATCATTTATAAAAATAAAAAAAAACAAAAAAAAAAAAAACAAACACACATTTTAACTCAAGACAGAGATTCATAAATTGTTGGTTTAATTTCTACAAGTTAATCCTTTCCAGCCTGGAGAAATTTAGAAATAAATTTTGTTTTAAGGTAACTCAGAAACTGAATTTAAATCAGCTGTACAAATTTCCTCTACTGTACTAGACAATATGGTTGAGGCATCCCCCCACATCTCATTTGGTTTTGGTTGTTTCCATTAAAACTGAAAAAGGAAAAAATTAACGACAGGTGCTTGTTTCTTGCATTTTGACTACACTGGAAGTGGTAATCATTATAAATAAATTTATCTATTATTTCAAACTAATCATCTGTTAAGAATTGCCTCAAGGCCTCCTGAGTGAGCATTCATAAGTCTATATCTGTTTGTCATGGAAATGAAATTTGATCAGAAACTAAAATCATTAATTTTGAAGCATGCTAGGTTACAGGGAACTTATGCATGTTGTCAGGCTGATTCAATAGCATCTCTGCTGGTAATTAGTATTAATTTTGTAAACAAACATGTATTTGGTCAGTTCATCTGCAAACTGTTGAAGACTATCTTAAGCAAACACAGGCAAAAAAAAAAAAAAAAAAAAAAAAAAAAATCACTTGCCTACTCTTATTCTTTATTGACAAAGACAAAAGCAATGGGATGTTAGAGAATGAATATTTCAGATTTTTGTTACAAGTAAATAAATTAGAAAAAAGAATTTATTCTTACCTGTCCTTTACAGTGTGTAAGAAAGAAAAAGCAACTTTTTTTTTTTTTTTTTTTTTTTTTTTTTTTCAAAAAATTTATTAAAACACTGAATTTGTATGACAATGGTTTTGGCTTCCGTTTTTTTCCCCCCCCCCTTAGAATTTAAATTTCATAGTGGGCCAAATAATTTGACATAGAAATTTGCCAGGAAGAATGTATGAACATAAAATGAATATGCAATACAGGGTAAACCCTTTATTATTTTGGGATATAGTGGCTGTGTGAAAAAGGCTTGGGAAGAAACCTGTTCAAAGAAGAACAAAAAGAGAGAAAAAAAAAAAGATGGAAATGTTGGTAGCATGTCAAAAGTGAATAGAAATCCTTTTCTAGAAAGATACTATATTATACACTACAAATAGCCAACAAGAGATACAAGAGCCAACATTTTTTTTTTTTTTTTTTTACATGTTATTACTGCTAGGTAGTAATTTAATTATGGGAAAGTGGTTTACCCAAGTTCTGACTCACCAATGTTAATTGTGGTATGACAGCAACAAGATAATTTTTAAATTACTTGTCAATGGGACTGTAAAAGAATACTTTTCCCAAAGACATTTATGCAAAGTGAACATTAACAGCCTCAGCCCAAGTTTGAATTAGTTTGGTGATACTATTTTCTAAACTGGTAACCATTATGTTACTTATGTTCATTAAATACGATAGTTTCAGAAAGTATTTCACAGTAATAGTTTGTGCTTAAAAAAAAAAAAAAAAAAAAAAAAAAAAAGTTAAAATAAATAAACAGTCAAATACGTAACTTATGCGAAACTGTTTACATGATTTCAAAATGGACACCAGCAAAAGTTTTGAATTAGTTAAAAGCTGTAGAATACCTAAAATCTTCCCTTTTGAAGAACTTAGTTTTCATGTGCTTGTACTTTCCTGGAACAACTAATTTAGAAATTCATTATCAACACAATTTAAATAAATTCTAAACTTTTTTTTTTTTTAAAGGGGTTTTAGATACTGTTCTGCTTAAGAACATCCCTCGAAACCTATAGTTAATTTAGAATATTTTACTAAAAATTCTAAAGAAAACTGAGAAAGTTAAAAAAAATAAATAAATAAAATAAAAAATTTTGTTTATATTTTTGTTTTAAATTTCATTTTAATGCAAATCAAATAAAGAAACAGGCTGGATTATGCAGCAACAAGACAAATTTGAACCAATGATTAAATTCTAGAGACAATGTTACAGATTTATCTGGGTGAATATGACAAAACTTACAAGTCAATTTTATGAACATAAGTGATTTTTTTTTTTTTTAAATCACAGATGAGCAACATGACTAAAGCACGATGTCTTAGCCACAAGTTGAATTTAAATTCAGGGCAAATTTATCTAACATCTGTTAAAAATATTTAATGTATATCTGTATATTGTCCGGAAGTCAAATTACAGCAAAAATGATTATACACATGAATAAATATAAACAATTGGATTTTATATGCTTTTGAAGCCAAATTCAACAAAAAGCACATCTACTTAATGATATTCATATAAGAGCCAAAAAGCCATAACTCTTCAATGATGAAAAAAGCTTAATAGAATCTATTCAAGGAAGATAGGTTAACTGGTTATTAAAGTCCTAGCAAAGGGATAGAATGAGCGAGATTTTTTTTTTTTTTTATAACAGATATAAATGATAGACACATGATCTGACCACAGTATGCAAAGGTAACTATTGACTTCCAACATGGTCATTACTGAATTATTTCAATTTTAACACTAGATTTGTCATTCACACTTAGGCAACCAAATCTTTATAGTGAATTCAATTCAAAATGATCTGACATCTAAAACTCATTCTGGACCCACGTCCCATGATTAATGTGAGATTATTATTATTAATATTATTATTGCTAGTCTTAGATTTTTCAAATTTGATTTAGAAAAAGAAAAAAACCTATCCACTCCTTACTAGCACTTAAAAAAACAAAAAAACAAGAAAAAAACAAGAAAAAAACAAAAACAATATAAACACACACACACACTAGAAACCAAGTTACAACATTCAAATAGCATTAAAAGTTCATACACAGCTCCACTAACAAATTCACAGAGCTACAAACAACATTTCTTGAAATTTATCCTTTATGATGAAAGGGATGGGGAAAGAAATCAAGGTTAATGCATTTTTTTTTTTTTTTTTTTTTTTACTTTCAAACAGTGATATACAAGTCAACACCAGAAAATGTTATTTGTAAAAAATATAAAAACAGCAAATAAATAAAATTAAAAAAAACAAAACAAAAAAAAAAAAACAAAGAAAAAAAAAAAGTCTCTATACAAAGTTTCCATACTTTCATTAAATATTATTTGAATTTGATTTAATTATTTTTTTTAAATAATTTCTATCAATCATTTTTTCCAGGTAACTTAATACTCAAACAAAAACAAACATGGAGATAACTCAAATATTTCCTTGATTCATTCATGTCCCTACAATTGAATAGGAACAAACAAGGTGTATGAAACTTTTTTTTTTTTTTTTTGAAACCAAATACATTTTTTGTAAAAATTAAATTCCAGATGCTTTTGAATTTGCAATAATTGGCAGACATTGTTCAACTGCATCAATCAGAGTATTTGGGTTATTTTGTTTATAGTAGGAATCAAAAGAATGAGGTCAAAAATTTTGTGCTTCAAATACTGCATATTAAGAGTCTTACAGCATTTAAGGTGCATAATCTCTGTATTTATCTTTAAAAATCAAATAGCACAAGCAAACCAGCAGAGAATTTTTATTTCTTTATTTTTTCTTTTATTTCACTCATCCCCCTGTTGTAAAAAAAGAAAAAAAAAATTTTTTTTTAATTTTAAGTTTTGTTGAAGAAATTTCAAATACTCCCCCCCCACTTCAAAACTATATTTGAATAATTTCCATAAAAATCTGTTCACAGAAAATATATACATATGTAGATTCACTCAGACATCAATAATATATATATATTTATAAAAATTAAGAACAAAAAGTGTCATTTTTCACTGCTATAACTTCTTTTGTCAAGATGAAAAGTGTAGGTATAACAATGAAACAAACAAGAAAATAACAAAAGAAATTCAGCAGTGATATAAAGTTATATTTAAGAAAGGTGTTGCCTATATTATTTTAAAAAGGCAACACACTTTCTACACATCTCTAAAAACAAACCAAACCAGAGGAAGAAATAATTATCACTGGAGTATTTTAAAACTATTTTCCTCTTTAGCTTTTTTATTCTTTTCATAAATTCATCAGTATTAAATCTGCCAATTGAAAGGTTTAAATCCGGAGGAAATATTGATATTTTTTTTTTTTTTTTTTTTCAAAAGAAGCAGAGGAGTATGAAAACTTTAAAAATATTGAAAAGTTTCATAACCAAGTAATTTGGCATTTAATAAACAGACTATCTTCTATGTCCCCTCTCCTACCACCACCACCACTACTACTATCTCCACCAGGAGTACTGCAAAGTTATTTATAGAAACCCGAAATACTGTACTCTGTTCTGGGTGGACTTCAGCTTTATATGGTGAACTACAACAGATGAGAGATGTATATTGATATAAACTATATTTCTCATACAAGTGTTACAATGAATGTCAGACTAAGGGAAAGACAACAGTTGATTCTCAGCCTGGTTTTATCATTTACTATAATCTTTTTAAAAGTATTTTCCATTAGGTTCCTTTTATTTTTATTAAATAATTAATTTGTTTTGCAATCTGTACGTCTGCAAGAGTCAATTAGTTATTTAGATTTCATATGAGAAAATTGGTGGCAATATGGTTAGTGAGAAATCTAAGTCTGTGATACTGCAAAAGATGATGATATTTGCCTTCATATAGTTGAAAGTCTTAGCACATGAAATCAGCAAGTTAATAAAATCTACAAGTTACTTACAATGATAGAAAAGTAATCCCACTATATCATTCAAAACAATTTAGGCAGTTATACTTCAGAAGTGATAGACTCCAGAAATACAAGAATATGAGAAATAAAGATCAAAAAACATAAGTAAAGCTTATATAAAAATGTAGTGGCCTTAATTTGTACTTAAGCTAGTACTAAACTAACCACCATGCAACTAAACACTGATACCCAGCCTAATAAATACAAACTAAAAAAAATTTCATTTTTTTTTTTTTTTTTTTATATAAGCTGATTTGATAAGAAATTCCATTTTTCATAATACAGTGAGAAATTCAAAGGAGAAAAAAATTAAATTGCTTTTGAGTTTCAAAACAGTGAAATAAGTTATATAGAAAAGTTCAATATCAACAAAATTAACTAAATAGATTTTTGGGGTTTTTTTTTTGTTAAACAATAACTGTACTTAAAGCATTTAATAGAATAGTAAAATATTTTGTGGGTAATACAGTCTTTGTGCCACTAACAACAGCTATTACAAATCAATATGAAACTTTAGTCTTTGTATACATATGTGAAAATATCTTCAATGCTGGTAATTAGACATCATTGTTCAAAATCTGAGTTGGTGAAAAGCAAATGAAATAAATGGCACTGTAGGCAGGTGTCATTCAGACTTAAATTACTTTTTTTTTTTAATCTCCACCCACTTCTTATTCTAACGGATATATCCACCCCCAATCATAAATTGTTACAATCAGCATACACTCATGTTTTTGTTGCAGACTAACTAGCATTCTGAAAAGTTAATTCAAACTTAGCAAGAAACAGACATTTGTTAACATCTGTATATTAACAGAATTCAATGAAAATGTATAAAATATCATAACCTTCATTCTCCTCTGAAAATAATGGGAGAATTTGAAATAGGTGGTAAACAGTCTAAATATTTCTATTTCCAGTATCATAAAACAATACTACAAATTACAGCTAAATAGTTATAAATAATAAAAATAAAATAATGGAAGGTTATTTGCAGATGCCTTTCCAAAATAATCTTTTCCAAGGAAAATAGAATTTTTTTTTTTAAATATACAAGTTATTAGGTACGATCAAATGTCTTATGTAGCAAAATGAGGTGAGGGCAAAGGTTATTATACAATCATTCATTCAGACTAGTATCTTTATCTGTTCTCCACTCCAGAGAGTATTGGTGTGTGTTGGTGGGTGGGGGTGGTGGGTTTCAAACTTTTAAAAAGCTGTTTTAATGTCTTTCATTTTCAAACATGCACAAAAATCTGGACTGAAAACTATAAAAAGTGAAATCTTAAAATTTCTTTTATATTGAAATACTTTTAATAAATGATTTTTAAGATAAATTAACCCATGTTTCTTTCAGTAATATTTTAAATTATGAAGCCAAGATTTCACCCAAATTCATCATCTAAAAAGATAATTGCAAAATAGTTTAAATATATCCAACAACTTTCACTTTATTATTATCATTATTATTTTCAATTTTTCTGAAGACAGTTTATTTTCTTTCATAAAACTAAACTTAACAAATAAAAGAAAATAATCCGTATCTGCAGATTTCAAAATATTTAAAGAAAATTCAACGAGTGTAGGGGAGTAGTGAAATGGAAGGGATTCATATTTAGCTCAAAATCATTTTTAAATATATTTGCTGTTTTAATTTACAACACAGGCACCTTCACAGAAAACAAAAAAATGATTCAAATCAGCAGCAAGATAACCACCACATTATATCAAGACACTAACTGAAAAATAGTGACTGGATTAACAATATTATTATTAACAGTGATAAGTATATGGGTATGCATCACAGATCTTGCAAATAAGCAAATGGACTAACATCAGTGAGCAGGGGAATATCCCATATCTGTTTATAGGCTGAAACCTAAACTAAGAATGAATGATCTCAACTGTTTAAAGAATCAAAACATTTATCAAATGAGCTAAAATGCTTTGCTTGAGTATATATGACAACCGACCCTTCTTGGAGATGGCCCCACTTTCTCTAACAAAAACAGTATTAGAAAAAAGAAAAATATATATATATAATTCCTCTTCTTGATTATTTGTGATATTTACAGTAGCAATTTTGTCATTGCTTTCTGCAGAGTACAAAACATTAACTTTTTTTTTTTTAAGTTAGTATGTAAGAACATGCAATTGTATAGTAGTAATAATTTAAGGAATTAATTCTAGGCAATATATTTTGTGTATACAAGGGAGAAAGAAAAAAAAAAAAAAACTTAATAATAAATCCTGAAACTGATAATATTCCAAAAGATGTTCATAAATATAAAACTAGATAAATTTTACCTATACAGAATTTTATTAGTAAATTGGGATTTATTTTTCCTTTTTATATTCAAAAAGCTAAGCCTGAAAATTATCAATGTAGTAGTAGTGGTGGTGGTAACTATTTAAAAAGAAACAATACCACAGCAGAGAATCATTTTATGAATAGTAGAAAGTACAGAGCTTTTTTGTAAGTGACAGAAAAAAAACAAAACAAAAACAAAAAAAAAAAAAAAAAAACAGCTGTTATCATGAGAGTTTCAAGTCCAGTAATCATCTGGAGCTCCGTTTGCTTTTCTTTCTGCATTTCATAAATCATAAGATTTTTTTTTTCTTAATTGAACCTTTTTTTCATCAATATTTTAAACTCATGCCCAAATCTTTTTTCTTTGTAATATTAAGAAAGAGTTTGGAGGTATTTTATGAACAATTATTTACTGCTGGCTTCTGCGTATTTTCTGTCTCTGTATCAGTGACATGCTCCTCGCTTTCACTTCGATCATCTTTGTTTATCTGAAAATAAAAAATAAATTCAGCAAATTGCTCACTTCCTTTGATTAGATTGAAATTTTAACCCACAGATGGATTCACAAGTAGCAAATATCTACAGATGCAATTTTCCTTGTATTGCATGAATTGGCTACATTTTATTTTAAGTAAGTTATTAACATACCACACTTATGTTAGCATTATCAAAGATTCTGTCATCTTTTCAATCCTAATCCAAGTGTATATAAAATGACAAAATGAGTATATTTCTTTCATTTCATAAATTTTACTTGTGATGCAAAAAGCACAAACATTAATATCAATTTACATAAATTCACAAAGTGTGTGTGTGTATGTATGTATATAAAATTTTAATAAGCTTAAATTATCTATTAGGTAATATTTTAAAATACAGAACTCCAAATCAGAACAGTAACCTCAATACCAAAGATCTTGGATGTTTGGTTTAGAGGAGTTGTACTGTATGTCCTTATTTTTGACTTCCTTTAGAGATTGTAATTGTTTTTGAACAATAAATTTATCACTTTCAGAAATTTTCAAATATTTCTGAAAGTGTCTGAGTTTTTTGCAAATTACAATATTTGTTTAGCACAAATTTTTTCATTGCCATTATTTTTTGTACATTTTTGCATTCAATCCACACTTTGAATAAAAAATGAATCAAACTATTATGAACTACATTTGTATCCTAAACTCTAAAACTTAAAATTTTTATTAAGTTTGCAACAGCAGCCTTAATCTGAACAGTACCCTCAATACCAAATATCTGTGAGGAGTCATGCTGTGTGTGCATATATATATATATATATATATATATATATATATATATATATATACACACACAGACAGACACACTTGCCCACATAAAATCACAAAAAGTCAAAGGAGAAAATATCTAGTTATTACAATGAAAAGTAATATTAAAAAGGCATCTATATAAAACAATGGAAAGAAAAGAAAAGGGAATAAATGAATCCTTTCTGTCTGGACACCTTTTTTAAAAAATTAAGAATGCCAACAATGGATAAATATGCTGAGAGAAAGAACCAAGGAAAAAATTCCTCACAACCCAAAGTTATGCACCATAAAACACTTGGACAACTTTACTGGTAAAAAGGAGCATATGTATACTGTAAGCATAGCCCAAAACTTAAAAAAAAAAAAAAAAAAAAAAAAAAAAAAAATGAAAAAGACAAGGATAAAATTTTCTATACTAAATTATTCCTGGAAAGGTGGCAGTCATTTTAGACTTTATTTGACCAGGTTAATAATTTCAAACAAAGCATAATAATTTCAAATGGTTTAGAGCAAAATATTTTGCTTGGTATTTATAAAAAAATTATTTTATCGAGCACTGTGGATGTCTGGCATTTGTTTACATTTGTAAAAATAATACGCTAGAATTTCCCTTTCCCTTTGCTGTGCGCTGATGGCTCAGGCGTGGAAACTCCAACTGATGCCAAGCCGGTCAAACTTCGATCCCAGCTTGGGGCAATCAGATATCTGGCTGCAGTGGTGAGCTGTGATGCAGCAAAACAGGCCTATATGTCGATGACACACACACATATTTTATTTAGTAGGTGGAAATAAGCAGCTTCAACCAACAATATCCTATTCAAGTCTTAAACCAGAAACAATAACTGATTAAAGAACATACATAAGATTTGGGTTCATTACTCAAAGTTTACATAAAACTCTTCAAATTTGTTATTTATCATGATTATATGTTGTTTGAAAGTATAAAGTGAAGAGAAACATCTTTTCAATGCAAAAAGTAAAATACAAATATAGAAAAGTAAGAATTTGTCTATATTTTTGAGATGAGGTATTGTAATTATTTACATTGTTGTTCGCATCTTTGTTGCCAAATTCAAAACATTTCAGCGCTGTACGCTCCAATCACCTAAAGAAGGCCAGAGTATACAACAGCCGAAAAGTTGTGAACATGGCAACAAAAATGAGGTCAACAGACTGAACAATGTAAACAGAAAAGTAAGATTTTAATTATTTCTAAAAGGAGAACTTCAGCCAAAACAGAATTTTTTTCATTGTTTTCCCCCCACCTTTTTTTTAAGCCTTAAATAAGACAGTCCTCTTCAATTAGTAACAAACTTTCTTCTTCATCAGTGCAAATAATGTAAACTGTACAAGTTTTTTTTTTTTTTTTTTTAATTAGTTATCAAATTATTAATTTTGTACTGTTTTCCTATGATCACATAATGCTATGAAATTCAGTGCTATCTTTTTATAGAAATAACTGAAATATGAAGATTGGAATTCATATAGGATTTACCTTGAACTCAATTCTCTCACCAATTGAGTGCATTAAGATAATTGAATACTAGATTACCCTCAGTTTGATTCACCCTTTTCTCATTTTATTGAGGGTATTTACATCTTCTAGATCTTGTATCCAGAGAACTTCATATAATTTCCCTGAGGTGAATCCTGTCGACACATCTAATATAGAGCATCATTTTTCACAAAAACAAAAATAAGCACTTGTTGGTTTCATAAAGTTGCAAATATCCACACTGACAGAGCACACTAAACAAAAAATATTTTCTTTTTTTAAATAGAAATTTTGAGTGAATGTTCATGATGAATTTACTCAAAAGTGTCAAACATCAAATTTTAAATAAATTTTTGAAATATTTGACATGCCAAAGACAGCCATCAGATTTTTACATATCTAAAAAAATGACTTGAAATTGTGAAAGGAAGACATCCAACTTGCAGATCTTGTTCTTTTGTTGTCTTTACAATTTTATATAAAACTAGAGCAAAGCATACAGACTTAGAAAAGTTGCCACTGAACTAGAAATCTTTCTATGTAGAGACTTACTTTCAATGAAACTTTATAAATTTTTTCTACTTTAAATTTATGTGAAGCTATTTATAAAAAAAAAAAAAAAACACTAATCAAATTTAGTAAATATTAATCTACAAACTCTCATACCTGATTTAAGTGTTAATCATTCTGGTTACTTCTGAAGCAGTTATTTAACAAAATCTTAGATATTTTGAATATGTATGTACGTGTATAAATATAAAAAGTGAAGTTTTACAAAAGAAAAAGATCTTTTCTTTGAAGGGGAGAAAAAGGAGTAATTTGAGAGAGAACTTTAATAAATGCCAATCACCATAGAACTTGATATGTACCTTGTTAATATCAGACAGCAAGAAAGATTAAAAATAACTAATCTCCGCTTCTACTTAATTTTTGCTATTATAAATTTCAAAAGAGTAACAAAAACTAATTACCACTAATTTCTGAGAATAAAATCTAACTGTAAGTCACCCAAAGACTAATTATTTTAAAGGAATTTACTTGCAAAATCTTTATTTCTACATTTCCATATGCATTTGTACATGTGATAAAAGTATAAAAAAAAAAAAAAATTTTAAATTAAGAAAAATGTTTATATACTAAACTTATACAGCATAAATTTACTTGAAATCAGCCAGTATTTTAATATAAAAATAAAAAATATAAAGAGAAAAATTCAGAGGTGTATGAAAAAGGAGGAATAAAAGTAAAAAAGTATTCAAACTTGAATCTAACATTCATTTGGAAAAATATTTCTTTTTTAAAATATATTACCCAAAGACTTAACTGACCCTTTATAGCATTCTTAGGGAATCTAAGTTCACTTAGAAGTTTTCAAATCCACAAGATTTCTAAGTCTAATGAATACCTTTCTTGAAGCACTGCTGTAAATTTTCAATAAAATTGAAATTGGAGGATTGATAAGACTAATGAAACACCTTTGCATTATTCTTTATAAACCATTCTCAATTTACTTTTGTTATATACTTCAGATTATGTTCTTGGTATAAATTCCAATCATCCTGTCTGATTATCTTAATTTCAAGTTCTTCCAATTATATTCCACTTGGAGATAATTAACCATCTTTTCTACACAAATGATGAATGGAGTTGTAGTGTCAAAATCAATTTTTAGTTTTATGAAATGAAAGAATATTCTTTGAAAATTTATTTCTCCAAATGTTCTTGTGCAAATTTCAATCTAGATTTTATGCAATTTATAAATATCTCACTTTTATATTGCTCAGATTCTTCTATAAGCTGTGTTCCCTTAGGATGTAAGTGATCATGACTACACAATTTCCTGCCCTTTGTAGCTCTTACTAAATTTTGTCTTATTTCTCCTAAGCCTTGTTCTGACATCCATTTAGTAAAGCTCACTAAGTATGTTATGAATTGTTTCCTGTCCCTGTTGTCCTCTGTCTGTCCAGTGAAAATCAGATTTTCCAAGACCTCCTTCCATTTGGATTTTGATGGTTGGATTTTTATAAGGGAGAAGTTGTTACATGGTGCAAATTATGGTGAATGCTTGGATTCTAAAAAGTGACATATGCTGAATTTATGCAAAAAATTGATAGTATCAAAAAAAAAAAAAAAAAAAAATCATTGTACCATAAAAATTAACATTTTACAACATATGCAAGTGACATTAGCCTTAATTATTGAATCTTTTGAAAGTCAAACCTCTGATCTCACTAGTAAATATTTTTCTGCATAAGTTTAGAAAAACCCGTTTGCTGGTATTATTTTTCAAAATACTCAACAGATTTAGGTGCAAACATGTTGAAGACATTTCATGTGGATATGAAATATTTGGGTTACATTGCTTCAGTATATAATATTTGCTTGCACATAAATTACTGAAAATAATCAGTTCAGCTCTTTAATTAAAAAAGAAAAAAAAAAAAAAAAAAGATTTTAAAAGATTAATTTTTTTTCTTTGTGGTCAAATTAATTTAAAATGTTTATTATGTAATGTCCAGAACTTTTGTGAACTTTATGAAGATTTGTATTTATCTGAAATGATTCAACAAGAGAAAATTTAAGAACTTTACTGCCAAGTTGCACTACTACTACTACTATAAATGTTAGAAGGCATGAAGTCAAGAAAATATTGTCTCCCCTACCAATGTTGCATAAAAATGACAAACTAAGAAGCTATAAGAAAGGACTATCAATCTTACTTTTATGTAATTATCTATTGTGAAAGCTACTAATTCAAAGTCATACACAATTTCATTTGATAGGTAAAATGAAAGTATGCCTGTCAATTACCAGTTACTTGTGATAATGACACACAAAAAAAAAAAAATTCAAATAGTAGACCAAGTAATAACTGATAATTCTTTAAAAAGAAAAATCAAAACCCAGGGAAAAATTATCACATTCAGTTGTTTTTAACTTTCATTTATAGAGAAATAACTAAATAATGAGTAACTTATAAAAATTAACCTACTTTACATAATGCACCATTTTATTAGTTTTGCTTTTGATTGTAACACATCGAGTCGAATTGAGATTTAGAGCAAATAACATGAAATCAGAAATGTTTCTTTCAAATTATTAAAACAGAAGATAATGTGAAGAATCAGATGAAATAGGCAACAATTACGAGATTTAAGTTCTGTTCAGTCTCATTAGATTCTGTTTTTATTTCTGATTTCATAGTGTTTGTATCAACAGCTGAAGAGTTTTTCAAAGCAGTTATGAAAAACAAAAGTGAATAAAACTAGTAATAGTGAAAATTCATCTAAAAAATGTTTTAAAATTGACATCCTTGCTGTCCATTTGAAAGGATGATGGTCCCTTTCAAGGAACATGTGTACGAGTGAATCTTAAATGAGCAAGAGGTTGCACACACTTGCAATATTTCATCTTGTAAAGTGGGGTCCAGGACAGCAGGAAGGATCAATTGAAATGACCTGATAGAACAAACTTCAATCCAAGAAATGCTCTTTTTTCATATCAATATAACACACAGAGGAGTGCTGAAAAGTTCTCTACTTGGCTTACTTCTTAAAATATGACCTAATTTGTAATTCCTTCTTGTTTTGATTGGACTGAGACCTTTTCTCAGTGTGTGTGTGTGTGTGTAAATATTCACATCAGAAAATCTCACTATTTGTATATGTAGTGAACTTTTCTGGTGATGAAATAGAAATAAGACCCGTTTATAATAGAAACATTATGACAACTGTTAAATTACAGTTAGCTCTGTAGATAAACTTTTAAAGTAAGATATATTTTAATATCTATTTATTAGAAATTAGTTTCACCTTTTCTCATTTATAAAAAATATAGGAGATCAATTGCTACCTTCAATTGTCTAACATACAAGATGTACAAAGCATAAAGTTTTTGATATTGTGCAAGTTCAATTGCAAAAAGGATTTAAATGTCTTGTAAATTTTTGATGGAACAGGTAATTTATAAAATGCATTTCAGTAAGAGGATAGGATTTACAAATCTAGAAAGAAGCTAGAAAAAAAAAAAAAAAAACTCAAACAGTTCTTACCTCACCAGTTCGTAGACGATAGAAGAGCATCTTGGTGATGATGATAGACCAGATGATGTGCAGCAGTTGCAGTGACCCCAAGAGGCCATTGTACAAATAGTAAATAGGGGCCATGCCAGTGACAGTGACTGCATAAAACAAAGTGCTGTAGAGGATTCTGCAAGAAAAAAGAAAAACATTAATTTGAGAAATATTTTCTAGTAATTAAATTTTCCAGATAATTACAATGAAATAATAATTACAATGAAATAAGTATTTTTTTTCTAAAAAGTGCATTAAGAGAAATAATTGTCAAAAAATTTACTATACTTTCATATTCAACATCTATTATCCAAAATTTAGCTCAATCAAATATTTAACAAATTATGCTTTACCTTTACAAGAGCTAGATTAGACCTAAAATGGAATACTGTTTGTGTACCTGGGCTAGATCTTCCCAGTACTCACTTCCCAGCCATGATAAAGTTCAGAACTGTCTTTGTTGCCAAGTGGTTGACAAATTATTTTCCACTCTACAACCCCTATCCCACAGATGAAATTTCACAAGGCTCTCGCCATTTCCCTGGCAAATGTTCGACCAGCCCTGAACTTCACAGCTAAGACCCACCATGTCGTGTATACTGAAACATATCATCCCCATTCCCTTTTGTTAGCAAGAAGGAAATTTCATTTCAACAGCTTCTACCCATGAACCAGTTTTTTTAGAACAGATTCCGGAGAGGATGCTTCCTTGATTATTACAATCTCAACCTCTTTAAATCTAGGGTTAACCATTATCTTTCCTACTGTTAAACTGCACTCCTTACTTCCCCCACTTACATGAATCTACTTCAAATGGCCCATGGACCTTGTATTGGGTGAATGATTAGTTAAAAAAAAAAAAAAAAAAAAAAAAAAAACACTATTCTTGGCATTGTTTGACAGGTTTCCTGTCAGTCAATATTTTTATTTTGTCTTGTTTATTTAACCAGAGTAATTAAAGCAATCACCATTCTTGTTAAATTTTTTACTATGAAATACACATTTCACTCATATTTTGATTCTTGATTTTAGGTAATGTTTTTATGAAAGCTATTTTAACTTGATCACTAAAATCAATGAAACATGAAATTTTAGTCAACACAAGTTAAAATTCATATGAATTTTAAAATATCAATTTACAATGTACAGCCTAAAAGGAATTATAACACAGATTGTACTTAAGAGAAACATACACACTCACCTACACCTGAAGTAATTTTTAAAATTCCATGAAATTATGAATACAAAATAATGAACAGGATTTCTTTAAACATAATTGTTTTCCACCGTTTTGTGCTTCGAGAAAATGTTATTGAGACTTCTTACAAATTTCTGCAATAAAGAAAAGGAGTATTCTTTCTTGAATAAAGTTAACCTATAACTACAGGTTCCAGTGTATAATCCAGGACAATATTATATTATAAATATAACCCATGATTACAATATGAATTGGAAATTGAGGACAAGTGTTCAGCACTATATATATATATATATATATATATATATATATATATAAGAGAGACCTTTTATTTCACTACTACTACAAAATGATATTGGAGAAGGCAAATGACTACATAAAGAAAACTTAACTTTTTATCTTGATAAAATAGACAAGTGATGTTTTTTTGTTTTTTTTTTATAACTACATGAGACCAACCTTTGTTCTTATAAGGGCTAATTTTGTATGCATCACCAGTGTACTTAATTTTATTAATAGAATGATTCACTTACTTGTAAGGAAAGATGAACAGTCGCCCAACATACCAGGTAATTGTAAAGACAATGAATAATTGGCTGCACCATTTCTTATGTCCGGAATAACTGGCCATCTTGGTAGCCTAAACTCAATAAAAAATAAATTAAATTAAAAGGAAATACATTAAGAAAAAATTATTTTTATTATTAAATTTATTGACATTTATTAACACATTATTTTGAGTAAAGAATGTTTCCTCCAAAATACTAGGATTATGGTTAGGCACTGAATTATTTATTGCTTGTGAAGAAATATCTGAAAATGCTTAAAGTTTAAAAAGTATTTGCAAATACTAGAGAATTTTTAAAATTTTTTTTTTTTCTTAAGAAAAATGGACTAACATATGAATTTGTGTAAAATAACCATCACAACAATGGTAGTAGTAATTCTCAATTACTTTCTTCTCATACCAACAAGATACAAATACAAAAAAAATATATCTGGCCACTCAGCTGTTTATATAACACTGGATGAGGTAACTTATGGAAGTCTCTTATTATCTAATGAGACCTTCCATTTCTACTCTACAAGTTCGAGGAGCTTGTGCATTTCAACATGGCCATTGACTTGGGGCTGGTGTTGCCCAATATTTTGTATTGAGCCTATGGAATCTGCAGTGTTGTCAATTTCCATTTCTTCTGGTTCATCATTTGTAGTATTTGGTTCCTTATTAGGAATGATAATCAGTGTCGATCATCATAGAGAATTCACTGGGTCGCTAAGGCTAGACCCCAGGACATGCAGAGGTAGTATATAGTTCTGGCCTAGATGTGGTTAATCTATTTTCCATACTGCTATCTTGAACCGGCTGTAAATCGGGGTGCTATGAGGTTGAGGGACCCACTTCCTGTGTAGAATGATATGAGATGTCAATAACTGGGTGGATATTACAGAGGAAACAATGGTTGCATGGAGTTACCCGATTGCTTCCATCCACCTGCACATTGTACTGCTGGTTACTGAGTATCTCCATAATTCTCCCTGTTTTTGTCCAACGACAAGGATAAGGGCCATCCTGATTCTGAATAGAATCGCCAATTTGTAATTTATGAAGTGGGCGACAATGTTCATTGTAAAAGTGCTCATTCCACATGTGCCTTTTGTTACGTTTTTTTGTGTGTATATATATATATATATATATATATATATATATATATATATATAACTAGTGAGACAATCCAAATGACTCAACTTCCTTTATAGTCTACCAATAGAAGCTTAACCAATCAGAAGTCGCAGAACATTGTATTCGTCGTGTATAAAGGCGGCCATCTTTGTTTAACCTACCGGAAGGACCAGTGCTAACTTGACAGGCGAAGAGGATAGAAGGAAGAACTACGCTCTGCTAAGATATCCACTGCGAACCTGAACTACGCTTTCCTACTGACTCCGAAATATTCACTGCCAACCTCTGGATTCTATACTCGAAGACGACCGTCATGAAAATGTCTAACACCTTTCAGCCATTGCTGCCTCTCTCAGTTCACCAATTTCTCTCCTATTTATGTATCTGGTATTTGTCTCATAGGACAAGAAGGTGGTCTTTAATAACATGACTGTATAACATCATAAGACATACCCAGATCCTGGACATTTGCACCATATTGGGGGTTCTGTCTCTCTGAAGCACAATAGTTTTTCCTTTGTAGTGCTCTCATTTGTTGCACGAGTTGAGCAATCAAATTGATAGTTAAGCCTGGCGCAGATGCCATGTTTTATTTTGTTAAGATAGTTCCACATATTCACTAGATTCTGTTCACAGTGCCATGTAAAATAACCACAACAATGATAGTAGTAATTCTCAATTATTTTATTCTCATACCAACAAAATACAAAAAAAAAAAAAAAAATACCTGGCCGCTGACCACACAGCTGTTTATACAACATTGGACGAGGTAACTTATGTCTTCTTGTGGAAATCCCCCATTATCTAATGAGACCTTCCATTTCTACTTTACACATTGAACATAGTAATACATGTATGATGAACAACTAAAGCAATAATCAAAGCTCTAACTCAACAGAGTCTCATAACTATTCAGATATTTTCTAATTTTAAAATCTTATTGCTTATATTTTACAATATTTGAAACTTTTTAATGTTTTTTTTTTTTTTGTACAGTAATAATGAAATTGAATTTTTATGTCTTCATAAACCCATAGAAAAAAAAAAAATTGAAATATACAATATACTTTTGTTTTGAATATTTGGCTGCTGTGTAGAAATGAAAGGGGAAGTTTTTAACAGGTTTTGGCCACTGTTTATTTTTATATTAATTATGATTGCTCCTGCTATTATTGTTGTTGTTAACCATTGTGTAGTCACATCTCTAAAAAGCCAGTCTCTTTTATACAGATGTATTTGCAATTGTCATCAAGATCTAACATTGGGAAAAAGAAGTGATGTAGACACATGGAAAAGAAAAAAAAATGGTTTGAAACTAAAAGAAAATCTATAAATAAACTACAATTTGCTGTGGTGATACTAGGATCTGAGCTTCAATCTACTCAGTTTAGCCATGCTATCAATACATCTTTGGATGAACAGCAGACTCCTAAACTCATCATGGACATCTGCCTACAATGTAACTTCAACAGAAAACACATGACCACAGGATATTACTGCCAATTACCCATCTCAATGGGACACAGAACATAAACCTCTGCTTAAGAGTGGGGGATTTGGTAATGTGCATGCCACTTTCCACCTTAAAACTTGTAGCACAAATTTGATAGTCCAATGAGAGGAATAGTGGAAAACCCAATACAAAATCTTTAATCAAAGTCAAGCCATCATAATATGCCGAGTAGTAAGGTCTCTTAATCTTTATGTTATTGATGATATATAGTCTTAAAAAGGGATAGTATTTTCAGCCATTCACTCCCCAAGTGTTCTAGTAGTAACATCATAGACTATTTAATTTTTCATTTACCCAGTGCATCAGCTGCAAAACACATTAGTGGGAAGCTCTAAAAACTATAGATCAAATGACATCTATGGCACACAGGAGGAGATTGGCTTCACAAATCCTCATAATTGAAAATGTTAATCCATTAAATAATTCTGTTTTGGTTTGAATATAACTAACAAATATTTTCTAATGAAGTGTAGATTATCCTGCTAATAATCTCCATACCAACTATGTTAACTGCTGCCAATAAAGTTTAAATAAACTTAAATAAACAAATAAAATAATTTACTTAAAGACTGTAAATGCATCTTAGTCATATCTTTAAGAAGTTGCTAAGTAACCATTAAGATACAAGATAAAGCATTTTGTATTTTGGGATAGTTAAAACCAGACTACATATTTTTTACAACTCTTATCCAAAAATAAATTGACATGAATATACATTTTATACACAAGTTAACCACTCATTAAAACTACCTTTCATTTAAAATTTGTAGAATTTGTTTAATATTTACATAGTTTTCCGACAAAAATTCTACAGCAAGGAAAGTTTTAAATTACTTTGAGCATTATCAAATATTAAGTGAAAATGATAGTAAATACTTATATTAAGGTTATATGAAAGTCAAATGATGACTACTGTTTATATTGGTTAAATTATTTCTGTAAACCCATGATTGTAAAAATAATTAAAGTTAGATTTTTAAAGTAGAAGACAAATTTCATATGTGTTCAGATTTTAAACTGCTTACTAGAAAGAAAAAAAAAAAAGTTACTTTTAAGGTTTATTAAAAGATTTTTGGTTGGTATACCAAATGAAGCAATCCATTTTATTTTAATGATATAAAATGGCTAAAATGAGGACATTAGCTACCCATATTTAGTTTCAATAATAAAAAGAGAACAAATATTATGTGAGGTTAATATAAACAATCAATTAATAAACATGTTAATACCTACAAAACTCAAATAACATGAAGCAAAATTTCCATGGTGTTAGGGAGTATTTTTTTAATAAACAGTATATTTTTACATGTGAATTTTACATATTTAAATAAGATAAAGTTTGGGAAATAATAGTGTGTGTGTATATATATATATATATATATATATATATATATATATATGTGTGTGTGTGAGGTACCTCTACGAGATAGCTAAAAAAAAGAGCATAGCATGATGAAAAAGACACCAAACTTGACAAAAACAAAATTTTATCGCCTAAATGTTTATGTTATTATTAAGAGGAAAGATCAAAGTATTTTGTGGGTATTTTTTTACAATTTTTAATCGTTCCTAGCATGTCCAAAATTTTCGTTAAAAATCTTTTTTTTTTTGAGTCAGCAAAATTGACCATTTTTTCCCATTTTATAAAAAATCTCACTTTGAAATTCTTTTAAATATCAATTATCATTTTTTCCAAACTTAGTTTAAGAAAATCAGAAATTATGTTTATTTAAAATATTTTGAACTCAGCTTCTGCACCAAAAAGATGTAATTTGAAAATAAAACAAAGCAGGTCATAAACTTTTGCATCACTTGACAGGTGATGAATGACATATTGATGGATTCCGTGAGGCTAATTTGTTCTACGGAAGGAGAAAAGTGAAATAATTTCAGCACTCTAATTTTTTTTTTTTTTTTGTACTTAACTTTCACCTATACATTTACGATACTTCATGGAAAATATATTATAAAGAAATTAAAATAAGACTGTTAAGAGTGAGATTAAATTTCATAAGATATCTAATTAATTTATAGATACCTTTCTTATGAAATTTTATCAGAAGTGTACATAAAATACTATAATTTTATGTACATTTATTACATTTTACTGTGTTATTTGTATTTCCATTCATTTTATTATTAATTTTAATATTTGATTTATGGAAAAATGTTATAACTGAGATTAATATAAAAATAAGATCATACTGATACTTGTAGGTACCCTTCTCAGTTGAAATTGAAGAATCAAATTAACTTCTCCACATTCTCCAAATTAATGTGTGTCATACCAAAAAAAATGTGCTAAAAATTGTCTGTTATTTTACTAGTTCCGGTGATAAAAAGAGAAACAAGGTTTTTTTTTTGGTTTTTTTTAAATCAAAATTTAGAATGTTCTAAAAAGAAGGAAAAATTTTTTTAAATAATTAAAAAAAACTTTGGTCTTTCCTCTTAATAATAACATAAGCATTTAGACGATAAAATTTTGTTTTCGGTAAGGTTGGGGCCTTTTTCATCAAACTATGCTCCTTTTTTTAGCGATTTCGTGGAGGTACCTATATAAAATTTAAACATTTCAATAAACCTGTCTGAATTTCTGGGATGAACAGTTACTTTATTTAGTTGGACTAATGTATTCATCTTTGTTGATATTACATTTCAGCCATTATGCCCTCTCTTTTTCAGGTGTGTATCAATGTGGGTAACCTTCAGAAAATTTTGAACTGAACCATTTACTTAATCTACAGAAATAGATACTCTCAATGTCCATGTCTAGAGATAACTTGTTTTGGGAGAATCAATTCAGTGTTCCCATTCATAACAATCACATAGTAAAATTGAATGCAGTAAACTTGTTCACCAGAGTTCCTAGAGATGAAGCCCTACTAGTGGTTTGAAACATTGGATTTAGACCTTCTTTGAAAAATTTACTAGCATCCCAATAGATAACAGCATGGAAATGTTGCCATTCTGTGCACAGATAACATTCTTTCAACTAAGTATGACATTGCAGCAGAAAGGTTTGGCTATAGGTTCAGCATTAGCACCAGTGAACATATACATGGAATGCTTTGGGGGAAATGACATCGCTAAAGTCAAACATGGCTTGAAATACACAGATGACACCTTCATACACTAGCCTCACTTGAAAGATGTGCAAATACTGCTGGAACATGTGAAATCAGTAAGACCTTAACTTTCAGTTCACAATGAAACACAAGATCAGCTGATCTCTCTTGATTTACTAATAACTCACACAAAGAATGGGTTCAAGACATCTGTATATCACAAACCAACATTCACTGGACAATACCTAACTTCAATTACAACCATACTAGGCCATGGCAGCCTCCTCAGTAGGCCTATCATAAATATAAGTACTATATAGATACTATTGAGAAAGAATGGGGGAAGCCAAGCTTGGCAGCAAGGCAATAATAGCATTAAATTTCAGGCTCTTAGTTCCCGTTTCAGGACTGTCCCATAGCATTGTAGCCTAGAGGATTAAAGCATTGAGTGATGAATTTGGTAGCATAGTAACAGTACAAACTCAGTGAAAGCAGGACTACTGAGCTGTACTTGGAAAAATAAGATATCTGTAGACATGGACAACAAAACAAGAACAATCTACCCCTTAGATTAAATAAAGGGTTCAAAATTCCCTGAAGGTTACCTGGATTGACAGACATCTGAAGGTAGCTGAAGGGCACAATATCTGAACCATTGATAGTAACAAAGATGAGGACATTAGTTGACTGCAAATAATGCAATAAATTTGTATTAAAAAAATAAAAATAAAAAAATTATTTGCAAGGAAATTGAGAACATTTAATCTAAGACTAAAATCTTATACCCTAATCTTACTAATTAGTTAAAATCATTCCAGGATTTTTTTTCTTCACATTCATTCTTACCATTTTAAAATGGTACACATTGCATTGTTTCAATGTACATCAATAGAATATAAACAAACACCAAGGTAAGTATTGTGATGATAGCAGAAAGGAGTTACAAGTTCAAAATTCTAGGAAAGACATGTGATATGACAAAACAGCCAGAGAAAAATAGATTCCAATGGAGGAAAATCTTCTAGTCAAAATTTTTCAGAAGCAATTGATTATAATAAATACCTAATAAAAGCCTCCAGAGAATTCTGGTCAAATATTGTCAATATTGTGATTTAAAAAACAAAAAACAAAGATGCTAGTCTAAACAATTAAATAGTTACTAAATGTAAATCAATTCTTTACATTAAACATTTTTTAAAGCAATCAAAAATTTATAATGATTAATATTTTTTTCTTCATGAAAATAAACATTTGGAAAGACAACTTAAAAAAAAAAAATCTATACAAAATGAAATAATATACTTTATATATACTATATATATATTTTTTTTTTATCGCAATTAAGTGAATGAAAATTTAGAAAATTTTCCCCCTTCATTTTAGAAAAGGTTCTATTTTCTCAGACCTTAAAGCAAGTTAAGCATGATAAATAAAAACAAAGAAAAATCTATTTACAAGCAAAATGTTAAAATATATTTAACACCAAGAGCCAAAGATTAAGGAATAATACATTAAATAAAATCAATTTCTATATTCCGACAAAAATTAATTTTTTTACAATAAATTTTGATTTTTAAGTTGAGAACAGAAAAGTTTTTCCTAATTGTTTCCAGTATACTTAATATCTGGCTCTTATATTGCTCAGTTTTCCTGTCCCTCTTGCTTTCAATATTTCCTGTGAGTGTCAAATTTTCCAAGCTCTCTCTGATATAGAAGTCCTTTTTTTTTTTATCTTTTTCTTTAAAACTTTGTTGTTGCTCCCATGTTCAGTTCATGGTATTCTCAGCATCCTTCTGTAGAACCAGCAGGAAAAAAGGAAAGATACTACACTTTGATCTCAGCCCAAAGGACAGGAAGTACAGCAATAAAGCCTATGATGAGCCTAATATTTATTTGTACTGACATTTATTGGCATATCTGATGTTATCACACGAGATTAGGCATCAACATCATGACAAATAGAGTTCTATCATGAATCATACAAAATAAATAAACAGGAGTAGAGATCCCTTTTTTCCTGCTTAGGATTGGGTTTTCAGTTACTTCTAAAGTCTTCTCATTCTCTTTCACTCCCAGTATCCTCTTGTATCTTAGTGATATTAATGCCTTGCTTGGGGTGAATTTATTAAATAAATAAAACATAGAACTAAAACAAAAATAACTGCAGAAATAATTACAATAATAGAGGAAACTTTCTTAAATTGTTAATTGAACAGAAACAGGCTAAGAAAGCTCAGCATTCACCTCATTGATCAGGATTTTGAAAATCTACTGTCAACAAGGAACAAATCAAATTCTATGAATGAGATTGTATTGTTAATTGACAGCTCAGTATTAAAAACAAAAAAAAAAAACCTTTGAAACCTAAAATGGCAATACATCCAATAAACAATCAAAAAAGGAAATAAAACAAAGAGTGGGTATAAGAGTATTTTTGTTACAAGGTGTTCAACAAAGAGATTGGATAAGTCTGAGCCATTGACAAGTACAAACATGGAAGACAAGCACTTCTATTTTAACTGTTATAGTTTATATTTAGACTAGATATTCATCACTTCAGTGTGACCAGGATTTAAAATTATTATTACAACCTTAATTAAAATGAAGCTTGGAAAACATACATGTTCAAATAAATGATCCTTAAGTAGCTGGGTTGATGTAAGCAAATGAAGACAATTCTTACTTTTGTTCTTACTTCAGATGGAAAAGCATTAACTCAATTTTACTCAAAAAGTTCTTCAAATGAATTCATTAATATATCAAAAGGTATTCATAACAAGAATCAATGAACTAGTTTACCTAACTCTTTTTTTTTTTGGTGGGGTGCAAACAAATGGCATAATTTTCCCAATTAAAAAAGTTCTTAAGTTATGATACAGTAATAAAGTACCTAACAAAACATTTTGGATCTAGATTTTAAGTTAGAATAAAAGCTGGGCTAAAAGCTTTGATTTCCCTATAATAATGAAACCTCTATATATAGATATATATATAAATAAATAAAAACACATCACGTATTGGAAAATAAGATCCTTGAGGATAAATTAAAATATCAATTCAAACAGCAATACTTTGGAAGTAATCAAACATCCATGTCTAACTTTAAATTATTAAAATAGGAGAAAATTAAAATGATAAACTTGGTACACACAAAGAGTGAAACAAAATTTAGAAAAAAATTTTTTTTAAATTTAGCATTTATCAATGTACATAATGCAGAGCAAATCAAAGTAGTGCCTCTAATTTTGAGAAGCCATTAACATTTCAAATATATACTTAATGTTAAGAAAATGTTCAGCCCTAATCAGGTGGATATTATGTGTATATAATTAAAATGAAAAATCCTTGAATATAAAATAAATGTATCTTTAGAGAGAAGTTTATCAGGAAACTCAGTAAAGTAAATAATCAGGTTTTATTTCCCAACTTACTATTTAAAAATAATAAATGACAAAAAGAAAAATAGAGTTTCAGTTTTTAACTATTATTGATCTATTAAGTGATTGAAAGGTGGGGGTGCTGGGCTGAATAACAATCTATAACATTTCCTATTACAAATCAAAACTCAATTTCAAGCACATATGCCATAAATATTAATACAATTTTTTTTTGTGGACAGCAGTTTAAATAATTTTATACAAACAAGTGTTTTGCATATCAAATCAATTGTATTACTTTTACATCCTTGACTTGCATGAACAGAACTCAAACACCTTATGTTTCAATTCATACAACAAAAGACTTAAGTAGATTAGCATGGATACAATGTTTTTGTTTTATTTCAATTACAGTAAGATCAGTTGGTGTGTAAAAGCTTCTACCCATTCACTTCACAAATAAGGATCCTAGAAAGTACCTCGAGGTTTGTTTTCAAATCTGATTACTGAATCAATATTTCACACTTAACAAAAAATCAGTTTCAGACAATTTTAAAAAAGGAAAAAATACTCAGGATAAAAATAATAAAATTAATACCAGTTAACATGTTGCATATTCATCTGTATATGAAAAAAAAAAAAAAAAAGAAAAAAAAAGGAAAAAAAAAAAGGAAAAAAGGAAAGAGAAAAGAAAGGAAAGAGAAAAGAAAGGAAAGAGAAAAGAAAGGAAAGAGAAAAGAGAAAAGAAAGGAAAGAGAAAAGAGAAAAGAAAGGAAAGAGAAAAGAGAAAAGAGAAAAGGAAAGAGAAAAGAAAGGAAAGAGAAAAGAAAGGAAAGAGAAAAGAAAGGAAAGAGGAAAGAAAGGAAAGAGGAAAGAAAGGAAAGAGGAAAGAAAGGAAAGAGAAAAGAAAGGAAAGAGAAAAGAAAGGAAAGAGAAAAGAAAGGAAAGAGAAAAGAAAGGAAAGAGAAAAGAAAGGAAAGAGAAAAGAAAGGAAAGAGAAAAGAAAGGAAAGAGAAAAGAAAGGAAAGAGAAAAGAAAGGAAAGAGAAAAGAAAGGAAAGAGAAAAGAAAGGAAAGAGAAAAGAAAGGAAAGAGAAAAGAAAGGAAAGAGAAAAGAAAGGAAAGAGAAAAGAAAGGAAAGAGAAAAGAAAGGAAAGAGGAAAGAAAGGAAAGAGGAAAGAAAGGAAAGAGGAAAGAAAGGAAAGAGGAAAGAAAGGAAAGAGGAAAGAGAAAAGAAAGGAAAGAGGAAAGAGAAAAGAAAGGAAAAAGGAAAGAGAAAAGAAAGGAAAAAGAAAAGAGAAAAGAAAGGAAAAAGAAAAGAGAAAAGAAAGGAAAAAGAAAAGAGAAAAGAAAGGAAAAAGAAAAGAAAGAAAAAAGAAAAAAGGAAAAAAGAAAAGAAAGAAAAAAGAAAAGAAAGAAAAAATGAAAAGAAAAAAGAAAAGAAAGAAAAAATGAAAAGAAAAAAGAAAAGAAAGAAAAAATGAAAAGAAAAAAGAAAAGAAAGAAAAAATGAAAAGAAAAAAGAAAAGAAAGAAAAAATGAAAAGAAAAAAGAAAAGAAAGAAAAAATGAAAAGAAAAAAGAAAAGAAAGAAAAAATGAAAAGAAAAAAGAAAAGAAAGAAAAAATGAAAAGAAAAAAGAAAAGAAAGAAAAAATGAAAAGAAAAAAGAAAAGAAAGAAAAAATGAAAAGAAAAAAGAAAAGAAAGAAAAAATGAAAAGAAAAAAGGAAAAAAGAAAAGAAAGAAAAAAGGAAAAAAGGAAAAAAGAAAAGAAAAAAGGAAAAAAGAAAAGAAAAAAGGAAAAAAGAAAAGAAAAGGAAAAAAAGAAAAGAAAAGGAAAAAAAGAAAAGAAAAGGAAAAAAAGAAAAGAAAAGGAAAAAAAGAAAAGAAAAGGAAAAAAAAGAAAAGAAAAGGAAAAAAAGAAAAGAAAAGGAAAAAAAAGAAAAGAAAAGGAAAAAAAAGAAAAGAAAAGGAAAAAAAAGAAAAGAAAAAGAGTTTGAGGCTAACAGTCACTTTCATAATCAATGAAAGAGGTCATTGTCTATGAGATAAGACAATTCCTGGAATGACCACTATGTTATTGTGGTGATGAGTCAGTCAAACATTTATACCCAAGCATATGTTCCAAGTTCTGTTTGATATACAGACCAGATGAGTATTTTGTTTCCAAGCAATAGAGAAGTTGTACATGTTATACTGTTGGTGGAAAATGAGTGAAAGCAATAGAGAACAGTTGATTAACATCAAAAGAGCTCATTAAATAAGCCTTGAATCTTGACAATTCTCAGAATGGCCCAATGAACTTGGTCACTATTATCTGCAGTTACTTTGAAAGTAAGTTCCTTGTGAAGCTAGAAACAACAGTCACTAGGTAAGTAAAGTTTGCATTCACAGGATCATTCTGGGAATTAAGCTGTCAATGTATGGATATGATAGAATGAAAAGAAAATTAATGTTTGCACACAAAAGCAAGGTTGGATAAGCAAACGAAGTGGGTCTGTCTAGTAGATAAGGCAGATCTGGACAGAGTCATATCAAAACACAAGCCATCCCATTTTATTGGCTAAGAAAAATATCCCCGTATGCAATTTTGTAAATTTTTGCATCTAAAAGGGGAAGGGGGGGAAATTTCACAGTCATTTCCCTTTTATGTGAAATCAACACAAAAAACTGCTCTATTAATCACCGAAAGAACCTTTCAGCCTTCTCACTGCACTTTCTTGGCCTTATGTTTTCCAGTGACATGAAGTGGAATGATTATATTGAATCAATTGCTAAATCTGCTGCTAAGAAAGTTGACTCACTATATCATGCTAGATAACTTCTCTCACCAGAATCTATCTTGCATATTTATAAGTCTACTATTTGTCTATGCATTGAATATTGCTGCCACATTTGATCTGGTGCTTCAGTTTTATATCTAGAGAATCTTGACAAAATCCAAAGTAGAATCTGCAATATTATCAGTGCTGACATGGCATCTTGGCTTCAGTCACTTTCCCAAGATCATTGTAAAGCTCCTTTTTGCCTCTTCTATAAATATTTTCAATGAGCTTTCCTTGTTGGCACCTCAACTTCATAAATTTAAGATTGGCAGATTAGTCTCATAATTTCACTATTGAAATTACTTGTAACCACAAGTAATATGCTAATAGTTTCTTCTCCCACACTTGTGGAATGTCCAGCACCCTGCTTTCCTGTCAATTATGATCTTCAAAAATTTAAATAGAATTTCAATCATCAGTCCTCTTGAAGTTTGTTCTTTTATTGTACTGTCGTGTGAAGGAAAAAAAAAGGAGAAAAATATTTTAAAGTGAACTGCGACAAAACTTACCTCAAGTTTTATGTTACCACACAGACCCTTAATGTATTCAATTGAAATAAATCAAAAATATTCTACAAGTACTAATTTACTTAATGTTCCCTCTTTCCAACACCCCTTATTTAAAGACAGTATATTTCCTTAATCAGATGGATCTGTGAAATCCACAATCAGTCAAGTCTACCTCTTTTACACTCTGATAGGAACTCAGAGCTTTCACAACAAATGTATCAATGAGTTACGGAGTCAGAACTCCCAACTGATGTATAAAAAGGTTAAAAAAAAAAAAAAAAAAAACTAAACTATTTTAATATACTTGCCACAGAAGTCTCACAACCAAACTGATTTCCCTGACAATCTTGTGACAGAATCATTTTGCACTAATGTATCTGGTGAAAAAAATCTCAAGTTGTTAAATTTTTGATTGTCATTTCTCATCTTGGTACTGAACAACAATTGGGGATCTCAACTTTTCACACAATATAAAAAGCAACATAACATTCTTTGGTGTTTATTATCATCTTATAAAATAAAACTTTCTGTATTAGAAAAATTCATAAAATGCTTCATCATAATTTGTACAAAAATTAAAAGCAGAAAATATGGAACTTACCTCTAAGAATGGATCAGCTATATCATGAACAATCAAGACAAGACATGATATGCGTACTATATTCTGGACCCAGGCAATAAACATCAATGTCATTGTAACAATATGATGGATAAACAATTCCCAGAAATCCTAAAAATGATAGAGAAAACTATATAAAATTATTGTACTTAAAATCTTTTTTAAAGTTTTAAACCAAAAACATACTTTGAGAGATTTGTATTCCTTGGGGAACAAAAAAAAAAAAAAAAAAAGCTTCAAATATCAGATCTTAGAATTATTAAACATTTTTAAATTTCCTATTTTATGTAATCATGAATCAACATCTCTAAAGAACAAAACAACTGATCATTGGACATTCATTCAGAATTGATTTAGTGATAAAATTTTAAAATAAAAAGCTGGCTAAAATAACTAGATAAAATTAAAACCAAAAATCTGTGACAATGACAAATATAACTGCTATTATTTATATGTTGTAACTATGTAACAGTTATAAAGCCATATCAGAATTCATTAAATGAAGTGAAGATGATTTTTCCTAGTCTTTCTTAATAGATATCAGGAAACATATTTCGATTATATGTGAATAGATTACATATATATGTTTATATATTTTGCTAAAAATATGAATGTCAAGAGAAATAAAAACTTATTAAACATTATATAAAGCTATAAAATATACATTTTCTACTCCATAACAAATATAATTTTGTTACAATTTCAAAATAATTTATTAAATCCTAAACAAATTGTCCAGAGAGAACTTTCCCCAAGCCAAATATGAAAGTCCATAAACAATTGATAAAAGGACTTTACAAACAAAAATGAGTAACTGAACTAAAATCCAATATAGTTATTAGCCTAGATACATTAATATGATAAAAAAAAAAGTACATGTAAAAGAATTTATTTTTCCAAAAATACTTCCTCATAATTTTTATCACTCTTCACAATATCGCACTATATATATATATATATATATATAAACAGTTACTATTTGGATATTCAACACTGGTAGACTAAGGATTACATTAATTTTTTTATAATAAAACCCTGGGTTGCTTTATCATCAGGTAATTATTAACAATATATATATATATATATATATATATATATATATATATATATATATAGAGAGAGAGAGAGATGCATGTGTGTACATAGGTTCCAAAATAAGTAGTATATCAACAGTACCTAGACCCCAGATTCATTCATTCTCTTTAGGTGTCAACACAAGACTGTATTTTTACCTGCATACAATTGTACAGATGATAAATACCATTTTTGATATATTATTCCACACCACTTGTACCTGTTGACACAATACATCAAGTGTCATAGGTGAGACAACTAAAGGAGTCTGGCATCAGCCTAAACATGTTCATTGGGAGACAGGAATTGTTAAATATCTTTCAGAGCATGGATATCATACAGGCCAACATTATCCTGCTGGAAGAGTACATGGATGCCTTGTTATAAAGAATACCAGCAGAACAGATGGAACAATGTTTAACAGTCTATAAACAGTTCAGCTACAAGTCTGTGATTTTCAACCATCCATAGAGCCACCTATGTGGCTGTCCACAATCTGGTCTCCAAATATAGGAATGGATGTTCATATGATCATTGCTGACAACATCAAAGTACTACCAATGTATCACACATCCAACAGGCATTCCCAAAATGACCCTCCAGTCTTTCAAAGGTTCACAACCTAATCCCTCTCCGACAGCTATACTTGAACAAAAGAACGTGTTTGTGTCTCCATGACATGACATCTACTTATGTTGAACTTTTTCACTATACATAGTATGCATCACCATCTAAAATTCAGACATTGCACCAGCATGAGTATGACATTGTTACAAGATGGTAAAAAACTTAAAATTTTATCAGAATACCCAATGCTTGTTAGCATGCACATACTGTAATCAGTTGGCTTTTATATTTCAGTCTTGCAATTTTTTCCTTATTAGCACAGGCATGTGTGTGTGTAAAATAAAATGAGGGTAAGTGAAAAATTATTCACTTTCACCATAACAGATCTTTAGACAAGAGTGCAAATAATATTTTTTTTTTTTACTTTCCCTTCATATACATATGAGAGAAAGAATAATGAAATCTATACTATTAATTTTGGGGAGGATGTCTAACAAATGTAAGTTATTTGTGTTTAGGATTTTCTCAAAATCTATAAGGAGGTAGACTTGTAAAACTAATATTCTGAATTAGCATCATTTTAGGGAAGAAGATTTTTATACTGTTTATTTGATCATATCAAAATTTGGATTTAAATTAATCCTCAAAAAACAAGCTTGTATATTCTACATGAAAAATTACTTTTTTTATAAAAAGTAATTTTTCATGCAGAATATACAACTTACTAAACAGGTTTTTATATTTTTAGAAAATTTTTTTCAGTTTCTTCACTGAAAGTTAAGTTTGTACTTGATAAGTAAAAGTCACATTATTAGTTCAATATATTTTTGTATAGTAGATCCAACTCAACCTGCTTGAAAACCCTGAGGCACAGACTTTAAATATACATTATAAATTTTTTTAAAATACAGTTTTTATTCCAGCAACTTTAATAAGATATAGCATTCCTAATAATATATGCAGTGCTGAATTTCTTTGGAAGAGCCTAACATTATAAAGTCTCATACATCTGCTCTTATCAAGCAAGGTTTCATTCAACATCAAGTTATCAGTGGGTTGTCAAGTAGTTTAAGATATGACACAAAATCCATTTATAGTGATATTACATAGAAAAATTCAAATTCATTCTATTGTCTATCAGCTATGTTCATGCATGAATGTTAAATATACAAATGAGATCATTAGTCCTGTTAAACTATAGCTTCATAACACAAAGATTCTTTTCACACACAAAATTATATATTTCCATTAAAATATTACATGTAAGTTATATAAAAAATTCAGTAATGAAACAAACACTGTCTTCAAAGCTGATTTCCATTTGATCAAACAATGTCCATTTACTAATCATGTAATTGTATGCTATATGCACTGTTACATTGAACATTCAACAATAGGCTGAAACCAAACAGCACCCCAAGGAATAAGTGTTTTTTTGTACTGATAAAACGAAAAGCTGGTGAAGGTCAGAGTGAAATACATTAATTATAACAGACCACAAATATATGAAAGGCAAACTTACTTTTTTCCGAACATCTGTGAAATGCATTAAGCTGGATCCCACATAATAGGACAGTTCAATGAGATAGTACCAGTATACATCAGAAGGCACATGCTGCAAAAAGGAAGTAGAAGAGAAAAGGCACTAGTTTAGAATCTAATGCTATAATAATCAATTTTTTTTATTTTGATAGTTTCTGAATAGTTTTTCTCCTTTTATAATATCTTGACCAGTTTAGTCTTTGGCCTTCAAGTGAAAGTGTATCAAACAAAAATTTCAAAGTCATAAGTTCAGAGCAGTTTTATTTAGCTTTCCTGAAGTAAAAAATATCAATTCTTATACAAAACTAAATATGAAAAAAAGAGGACAGTGTGAGAAAATTTATATCAAATACCTGTATCAAGGATTTTCTAAAATTTACAAATGAGAGCGAAATTTACAAATGAGTTGCATGAAGGACGAACAACATTTTTGACACACTAATACTGAACCATCAATTCATCGATATTATTATTCTGCTTTTATGTGTACGTGACCATTATGCTTTTCAACTTAGGATCAGAGTTTTTATCTACCTAATCTCTGGTTGTTCTAAATTGGAACCAGTTAAGGTTCTGCAGAGAAACTTTCATAGTACTAAAGAATATTAAGGTAGTAATGAGGAGCAGGAACAGTAGAAGAAAACTAGGGTAAAACGGAATTATATATATATATATATTTACATATATATACACACACACACAAAAAAAAAAAGAAAATGTGTGTATGTGTATGCATGCATCTACAAAGATATGTAATACCTAAGGTTTAAAATAAAAAAAACTTTTTATTTTAGATTTAATTTCAAACTAATTGATTAAATTGAATATTTTCAATAAGCAAAATACTTTGCTATATTTTCAAATGAATTTAAATCGATTGGAAGGATTTTTATTTTATTAAAAAAAAAAAAAAAAAAAAAAATAATTTTTTTGCTATAAATTGCTGACTTTAGCCATCACATCTTTGTTGTTTTGTGAAAATCTGGGAAATGAACATACAATTTTGCTTTTCCACACAGAAGTCCGATAACTCTCATGAGAGCAAGCTTTAACCCGACTTGAACTTTGAAATCAAGGTTTTTCTGGAGGAACATGACTATGATCTGGTTGGTGAATTGGAATCACAAAATTTCTTGCAAATGCTGGTTTATTTGGCTGACACTCATATGAATGAACTATGTGTCTCTTTTCATGGAAAAGATATGAACATATTGAAATGTTGCAAAAAGCTGAAGCTTTCAAAGAAAAGTTACCTCTTTAGCGTCAAAGGATGGAAAGAGGTAATCTTTCAAATTGTCCATCAGTTGAAGAAATTGTTGATGATAATGGATCTCTAATTCCTACTATGCATAAAGACATTGTGGCTCATTTGGAAATGCTGTCAAAATCATTTGATGGATATTTTGCAGCTGGAGAACTGAAGATTTCAGGAGGATGGATCATGAATCCATACTCCTACAATTTGGATAATATGTTGGATGATGACAAGCAGAAGGAAGATCTTATTGATTTACAGACAAATCATGCTCTTGAAATGCAATTTGAAAGCAAGACTTGAGGAGTATTGGTATTCAAAAATGAATATATATTTCCAAGACTTTATGAAAAAGAATGTGTTCTTATCCCATTTGCAACCACATACTTATGCAAATCTGGATTTGGTTCTTTGTTGTCAATCAAGACAAAATCTAAAAATCACATGAACCCACAGGCAGACATGCAGATCACTATCAGCTACAAAATACCACATTGACAAAATCATATCCAAGAAACACGAACAAAAAAGCCATTAGATTTAAATTTTACATTTTTTGATGTGAATTTCTTAATGTTAGATTTTAGTTTTTCAAAATTGTTTAATTTACACTTACATTGAATGAAAAGCTTAATTTTTTGTACTATTTGTATTTAAGTTTGTTATAACAGTTTTTTTTCCTTTTTTTTCATGTATTTCAAAAATTAGCTTAAATAAATTTGTTGCTCAAATTGAGTATAAATTGCCTTCTTCATCTTCATATGAAATATTACTTGTGTGTGTGTGTGTTCTGGTATGTAGAAAAATAGGAAAGAACACGTTAGGTAAATAATCCAGAGTTCTTTAGTATTTTTGTTTTTCTTTTTAAAAAACAGTGGTCCATACAGAAGTAGAGCTTATATAATTATAATTATTTTTTTTAAAAAAATATGATTCCTTCACTACATAAGAGTTCTTATGTTTCAAAAACGAGAGCCGAAACCCTCGATATATTTATTAAAGTTAAATTGAATTAAAGTAACAAGCCCTGTTTCATCCTCAAGCAAAAATTTAGAAATAATCAATCTTGAAATTTACGCATCTTTATAAGCATGTTCATTCATTACTATGGAAAGAGCTGGGGCGACCATTTTTGATAAGGGGCCTAAGAGTTAATTTTTATCCACATATCAGTCCCCTTCGGGAAGAGGTCAGGCTGAGGTAGGGTAGGGTGTCTATTTCAAAGCGAATGATGGCATTCATGTATGCACATCGTCTGGTCAGTCACAGAGAAAGATAGATTTTGGCACCATGGTATGGTGTTAAGTGTCTGGAGAATTTTGTTTTATTTTATTTATTTATTTTCCAAAGGGCTGTTTCATATATAAACGCGTCGCACTGAACTACAATTTGTTTTTTGTTTTTTTACGGCTTCATAAAGGGTTTTTCTATTTAATGATTGGGTTAAGCTTTTAAGGCCTTTATTAAACTATGAAATTTAATTTAATTTTTTTTTTTTTTTTTTAATGCTAATTATTTAATGAGAAAATTTGTTGACTCATGTCTATGGTTTAATAAATTTTCATTATTTAGAAACTTAATTATGTGTAGTTTTTCATGTAGGCATAAAGGGCCTGGGTCATCCCAGGTTTTACAAGTTCTTGTTTTATTTATTATTTTCCATTTTACTTTTGGTGTTTTATTCATTTCTTTTAAATGCCAAAAATATTTGGATAAAGATGTCTGATTTCTACTTCTAATATTATTGAAGGAGCTCTTGTGCTGCCTCCATCTAATTTTAAATTCATTCTTTGTTGACCCAATGTATATCCTAACAGTGTTAGGACTCTCAATGGATGAGATAGTGCATTGGTATACCACGGATTTTATGAGGCATTTATTTTCCAATGGGCAGTCTTCAGGGTTTCTACAATCACCTAATTTTTCATTATTTTTGTCTGATTTTAGTTTAGGATTTTTATTAATACTGTTTTGGCACGTGTGTGTTTCCAGGATTTTATTATGTTTTTTATGATTGTGTCTAGATTTTCAGTGCAACTGTAACTTAATTTTAAGGTGTTTTTATTAAAGATCTTGCAAAGTCTGCTTTTAGCAGGGAAGTGTTTTTCAATTAAGGCTAGGAACTTATGTCCTAGCTTAGTACTAACCATTTGGTTGAACAAAGGGGTATATCAGATGATTTTTCTTTTCCTGTTTTTCATTCTGTTGGTACTATTGTTTCTATAACTTATGTTAGCGTTTTTGTATCCACTATTTTTTAGGGCTGTGTTATAAAAATTACTATGTTGTTGGAATATTTCCTTATTAGCGGAGTTCATGCTGATTCTTTTCTCTATTGATGTGGGTATATGCTTAATTATAGATGGAGGGTGGTTTGACAGTGTACATACACGGGATTAGTGTTAGGTTTTCTGTAAGGTAGGTATATGTTGTTCATTAAGTCTAGAGTTACATCGAGGAAGTTTACCCTTTTTAATTTAGTGTTGACTAACTTAAATTTAGTTTTCTGAATTCACTATATATTATCTTTCTAATTTTATCTATTTTAAAATTTGTGGAGCTCCTCACTACCATGAGCCTGTCATCCCTGTATAGCCCGATGTCCTTAATGTCTAATTCACTGTGCGCGGTTAGATTGTACAGTATAAATAGACCGACAAGGTCAGAAGACTCTGGAGAGTCTAATGATCCCATGGTGATGTCAAAATTGTCATTAATGTTTTTAATCCATTGGTCCCCATTATGGATGAGGACAGATTTTTTTGCACTAAGAATTATGTTCATTTCTTCCTTAGTTAAGTCAGAATATACTGTAGCAAACTCCAGGGCAGTTGTGAAGCGGTCACTTGATATTAACTGGTAATAATCCACAATATCAAACTGTATTAGGATATATATATATATATATATATATATATGGGGGATTCAAGATCATATAAGTTTTCTAGAGGCATAGAAAAGGTTGGGAACCTCTGATCTAAAAGATGATCTATTTATCCTTTTGTTTAAAGGTCAAATAAGATAATTTGACGTAAAAGTTTGACCTTTAATTTCTCAAAAAGAGTATCTTTAATTGTTTTTTTAAATTTGACAACAAATTTGTCTGCCTCATGGCAAAATATGTACAAAATTTTGTGGTGGACTTTTGACAGTGGCTCGAATTACAAGGGCTTTATCGAGTTGGGCCAAATTCAAAATGGCAATTTTTTGTATTTGCCACTATATGCTAACATTTTCATATCTCCCAATATGGTCAAGTTGTATGTCTTTATAAAGCTCTTTGAATGCTGATTAATATTCACAATTATAATCACAAAATCAACAGAAATTTGTATTTGTGGTTAAATGTTTACCAATTCAGTGAAAAATAAACAACCTTATTTTTAGTTTTGTCTACATTTTTATTATACAACAAATAAATTCGAGCCAAAAGCTCCAAAACAAACTTTTCAGTGTTTGGTTGTCAATCTGAGGACAGTGCAGAGGATTCAGAAAAAGTTGGATGAAATATCCAGTCAACTTCATGGTGTTTAGAGTGATCACTAGTAATGGCAACATTATGCCTTCATTTATCTTCCCACAGGGCCTCAGACTCAACACAGAAGCCTATATTAGGTGCCTTGAGGAGGTAGTGCTCCCCTGAGTCAAGAGGGTGGCTGCTGGAAGACCTTATGTCTGGCAACAGGACTATGCCCCATGTCACACAAGTAGGAGAACCCAGTCATAGTTGTCAGACAATTTCTGCAACCACATCACCCTTTACATTTGGCCACCTAACTCCCCAGACTGCAACATCCTTGATTATTATGAGTAAGTGCAGTTGAGTGAAAGACCAACTCCTTGTAACACCAAAGATGAACTGAAGGCAAGGATTATGGCAGCATTCACCAACTTAAACAAGGAGACTGTCATGAAGAGTTTTTTGTTTTTTTTAAATTAGACAATTTATCCATCACACCCTATAAATGACACAATTTTTTAGTTTTTATATATATATATATATATATATATATATATATATATAAAACAGTGACAAGCAAATTCATTGTTCCTACAACCATGATTAATTTATTTAATTTTAACTTTTTGGTAAGTTAAAATATGAGCTGGTTATAAAAGTAATAAAAAATTTTAAGTTGGCGTGGAAAAAAAAAAATAACTTCAAAACTACTTTAAATTGGCACCTATGAAAATGGTCTTCTAAAACAAGTCACTTACTCTCCAGACTGTAAAGATATTGGTGGATTTTCATAGCAATTGGGATTCTTCACCAATAGAGGAAAACCAAAACAGTTGTGGTAAGTAATTTTTAATTTCATCTTCAGTTTTTTTTTGTTTTTTTTTGGGGGGGGGGGGTTAAATTATGTTTGTGTAATGATACAACATAATTATTACTTATAAATCTTCAGTGGGTGAAAGCTATTTACTGAAAAACTGGGATCTTTTGAGTCATTTTATAATTTTGGTCTTAATTCATATTACTGGTATGAATAATCATGTAAACTTTTGTTGCTAGAATATAGTATCAAAGAAAATTAAATGAATTTCTACTAAAATATCTCATCGAGAAACTACCAGTGTAGAAGAACACAAAAGATCTGATGAAAGTGAAATTATTACACAAATGAAAAGTTTGTAGTTTTTGAAAAGAGGTCCCAAAAGTACAATACTTCCAAAAAGCTGGAGTATCTAAAAAATTCAAATGGGTTTCTGCAAGACCACATACATAGCAAGACAAGCCATAAAACTTATAAATGAACAAAGAATATTATCTCTACCAAATACCCGAAAATGTAGATTCCCACAAGAGACGATTGATGAAGTTGTGCTGTTTTATAAGAGTGAGAGTGATGCCTGGAAAAAATGACTAAGTCTTAAAGAATGGTAGAAAAGTTCAGGAAAAATAAGTATCTCGTACTCTGTAACCTGAAAGAGGCATACCAATTATTTAAATAAAAAAAAAAACAAAAACAAACAGAATTAGTTTTACAAAATGTATCCTAGCAGGTAGTGTTGGAACACACTGTTTCTGTACAATACATCAAAATATGAATCTGATAATTGCACAGGCTCATCTTAGTACACCGACTAAAGATGAAAAATATCATTTAACAGATTACCAGAAATGTATAGCTGCTGTTACATATTTAATAGATTTTATCTACAAACAGTGGCTATGAACTGATAGAACCAAACAGCAAGCTGTATCACAATCTACAAAAGAATTTAATGAAACTTTTTGTGCAGGCCTTCAATCTTGAAAAAGCATGATTTCATTGTCAAAGAACAATCAAAATTTTGTTCTAATAAGAAAAGTTCTTTGATGAATGGTGAAGTCATAGTTATTGCAGATTTTACTGAGAATTATTTATATCTACACAAAGCTTCCACTGGAATAATTCTCAAGCCACATTACATCCATGTCTTGTATTACAGAAATGAGCTGGAGCATATTAATATTGTAATTATATCAGATAGTCTCGAGCATGACACAGTAGCTGTCCATTTGTTCCGAAGAAAATTTATAGAAGTATTGAAAAAAAATCTTCATTTTAAAATAAAAAAGAATCTATTTCTCTGATGGTGTCATATCACACAAAAATATCAATTTGTGAACTATAAGGCTGACTCTGGTATTGATGCAGAGTGGCACTTTTTTTTTTACTACATCTCCTGGGAACGTACCATGTAATGGGTTAGGTGGCACTATTAAGAGATTAGCAGCAAAGGCAAGTCTGCAGCAACCCTATAATGAACAAATAATGACACCAAGACAGTTGTTTGATTATGCAAGAAAAAACATTTCAGGCATAAATATTTTGTATTCCTCAATAAATGAAAGGACAAATGAGGCAGAAATCTTAGAAAATAGATTAAAAAATGCCTCAACAATTACTGGAACTCAAAACTACATAGTTTTATTCTGTCTCAAGAAGATGTAGATATAAAAACAGTGTCAACTTAGGATGAAAGAATAGTTAAAATTATAAAACGGAACAATATAGAGATTAAAAACATTAAGGGATTTGTTACAGCAATTTATACAGGAATTGGTGGTTAGGATGTGTGCTTGAGAAATATTTTGATAACAAAGAAGTAAAATTGACACTTTTACAACTAAAGGGCCCCCTCCCCATCTGTTATCCATTACATATAGAGATTAATTTTAAATTATTCTGATATTCTTAGTTTAGTTGACCCAATGACTGACACTGGAAGAACTTATAAACTTTTGAAAATTTAGATGGAAAATGATTAAAATATTTTAGGAAAAAATTTCTTGAAGTAACCTTAAAAAAAGATGCAATCAAGGTTGGTCATTACAAAAAAATTTGAGTGTAAAAGTGGTGATTTTCTATTTAAACATGTATTCTAACAACCAGAAAAATAAGTTTCCTTGTTAATCTCTTTGTAAATATTAAGCATCTTTTTTTAAATAGTAATTTCAATGTATCACTTTTTCAAATCAAAACTTCATTTTTTAAATATAAAAAAAAAAAACAAAAAACAGAAAAATTGATTTTGTACATTTTATTTTGTGTACAAAGTCAAATATAAACAAAAATTTGTTAATCATTAATATCATTTGTTGTATATTTTCAATGTTATCTTTGATAAATTAGAAATGCCAAGTTCTTTAAACTTTACACATTTGCTTCTAATCCTAGCTAACAATAAGCCAGCAGATTAAGGATATTGAATTAGAAATGATTTTTAATATAATGATGCAGAGGGAGAGAATAAATTCAAATTCTATCACCACCAAAACTGATTAAATTTTCACTTAACATATTGATGACTTCCAAGTGATATCTAGAAATACATGTCCAAATTAAGGGCCTTCTCACTCCTATTGAAGGAAACCTTGCCAGATTGGCCATACCTTCAGAAGTGTAGCCATACTCACTGTACTTGGCCAAATGTGGGTTGGTGAGGCTATTTAATCCATAGTTTGAGGTTTTAAATTCAGAGTTGTCCTTCTAAACAAGTTGCTACCCAAGGTTATAGGACTGTCTGTCCTGCTATTTACCCATAGCTTTGAGAGAAATAGATTCATACCTTTCCTCAAGAGTATTTGTACATAAGTGAATGTCACAAACTTGACTGAAATTCAAATCTGGCTCTCCAATTTCTCAATCTGAGCTACTATCCATTACTCCATTATGCCTCAATAAATACATGTACAAGCACAAAATGTGAGTTCATCTTAATTTGAGTTTGATGATCATTGAATGATAGTTTCTTGAACGAAGCCATGTTAGATTGTAACCCAGCTAAATGTAGTCACATGATCAATGTCAGAATGTACACTGTTTCTGTATATCATAGAGACACAAGTAATAAACATGTATGCAATCCTTATTCAGAAAACATAAAATTTAAGGGAGACAATTTCTCTCCACCGTTTCTCACATATACCAAAACAAAGCATAATCCATTTTTCAGATAACTTACAAGACCATCTGCACATACTGTAAATAAAAAATATCAGAAATTTAATGTTAAATACAGCTGTCTTGGGTTTTGAAAGAAATCCTAAAAACCTGTGTGTCTGGTATTTTCAATTTTGTTTGGGTCAGTTCTCATTGGTCAGTCATGTGCATTAAAACTGTAGATAATTCCATATGTAAGTTGTGAAGATTCTTATATGTCTAACCAGCCACGGGATGGTAATGAGCATTCAAAATTGTGTGTGTGTGTGTCTAGCAGAAGTTTTAATGTCCTCACCTTTGTGTGTCAGCCAGAGCAGTGGGGTATCACATCATTCTAATCTATAGCATGTATTCTTTGTATTAGATAGATACAAGTTAGATTCTTTAAGAATGTATTCAAAGAAAGATGGTGATGTAATGTAAATGTTTTAGGCAAGTGGTTATAGTTGTTAATAATGTTAAGTTTTCCAAGTATTTTCTCCCTAAAGAATTAGGTTCTTTTTTAATTAGGGTAGCATAAATGAAATCAAAGTTATGTCCAGCATAGTTGCCATACAAAACGAGTGTTAGATCATTTGTCCAAACGCAAGACATGTCTGTAGACGTGGGTTTTTTTTTAAATCAAATGAGGTCTCCCCCACATAAACATTTTTGCATTGTAAACAATTTATTTGATAAATACCAGCATTTTGAATTGGTGTTGGGTTTATTTTTCTTCCTAATTATATATCCAGTTGTCTTGGAGGTAGTAGTAACAATCCTAGTATTAGGGATGATGACTAATTTGCTTGTGAGTTTAGTAAGAAGAGTGTTGAAAGGCAGGATTTTGAATTTTGTGTCATTTTTGTTAGAAATTATTGGTGGTATCTGTTTTTTCTTACTTTTGTGGATTTTGTAAGCTTTTTTTTTTTAGCAATGAGTATAAAATGATGTTGGTAATGGAGAAGTTTGAATGTTTTCTCAATGTATTTCTCTTCTTCCTTTTGGTATTCTGGGCTACATAACCTAAAGGATCTAAGGTAGAATCCTATGCTTAATCCAGATTTTATTCATAGATTAGAATGATGAAATACCTTGCTGCACTAGCTGACCACAGAAAGGTGAAGGCATTAGAATTCCCACTAGACACATATATACAATTACGAATACACATTACCATCCAATGCCCAGTTAGATATACAAGAATCTTCACAAACTTACATATGGAATTATCTACAATTTTTATGCATGTGACTGACCAATAAGAACTGACCCAAACAAAACTGAAAATAACAGAGTTTCTGTCTTTTTGTCTGTTTTCTCTTAATCGCTGACAAAGCTTTAATAAAAGTAAAACATGTTTGATTGATATACGTTTCCTATTTCTTTATTTTATCATCCTGTTGGAATTCTGATCTGCATTTGATCTTTAACTGTGTGTGTGTGTGTGTGTATTAGTGCATAGTGTAACTGTTTTTTCCATGTAAAGAAAAATTACTAAGTTTAAATTCCAGTTGATTGTTTCATTCACTAATGTCATTGAAAAAAATATGAATCCATCTTCTTCTAGCTATAAACTAAATAGCTGGGTATACTAGGTTCTCTTGCCTTGGATGGCAGCTAGTCTAGAAAGAAACTGAATTCAAACCTAGTAGGGCTGTTTGGAGACTGTGACATACACCACCATTTCTCTGTTATTAGACCCACTGAAAAGTGTCTTCATCACAAAACTCAAATCCTCTGTGTGGTAGTCTAGTAGTTCAATTTTAAACTGAACTGTTGCACTGTTGTGTCTACATATATTGAAATCAAGAGAAGAGAATCAATCACCATATATATATATATATATATATATATATATATAAGAGAAGGAGAGAGAATGTTAACATAAGAACCAATATTACATGGTGAAACTGACAGTTATAAATATTATCTTCGATATTAAGCACTCTTCATTTATGAATATTGCAAATTTTAAACACTTCTTTTCTGTCTTATGGGATATACAAGAACAGAAACCAAATTATCCTGAAATAATTCTATAAAGAAAAGAAATCTAGTTCTACATCATGAATGTTTTATTTTAATCAGACCACTTTAATGTCTCCCCCATTAAATGGTTTGTTTGGGGTTTTTTTTGGGGGGGGGGAATAAGCGGGGATAATTAATAGCTAACAACAAATTCCAAGTGATCATTCATTCTCTGCTTGCATTTGCTGATTACAACAACTATGTATGACTAGCGTGAGGAAACACTGAACTGGAGTCAATTAGCAAAAAATCCCACTGAGTATGTGAAAACAAATGTCAAAACAAATTTGGCAATAATGCATTCATTTCAGTGAACAATATCTTTTTTTAACTGTCAATAAAGTACTGTTTCATATCACACTGTTTAAGGGCTAGCATATCTAATTGCCAAAACAGATGATATTTAAATGGTAACTCAGTGAGTTAGAGTTGTTGAAGTGATCTTTTTAATCTTTAACTGCACCTAAAGAGAGAAGAAAGAGAGAAAGAGAAAAAGAAAAAAGAAAAAAAAACAAAAGGAAAAAAAAACAAAAGGAAAAAAAAAAGGAAAAGAAAAAAAGATTTTCATGCTTGGTTTCTTTACTTATAAGCAATTAATTTTTTTCTGAATTTTTTTTAATAAATTAGGAACCAATATCACATGGTGAAAACTTAAAGTGTGTGTGAGTTTGTTTTTGTTTTTAAACAAGATTTTTGAAAGTACTGTAGATGGTTTAAATTCAATTAGTTCCGTCTACAGAATATTTAATTTTACATACTTATACAGAGAGAAATGAGTGTAAAGAACGTAAGACTAAGTTAAAAATAAATCATTTCATAATTTCAAGGTTGGCAAATTAAAAGGATATAGAAAGGCAATTTAATGGTAAATGGGTCAGGTAATGAGCTTGACTGAGTATAATAGAAGCTACGGCTCAGAAGACTGCAGTGTGCATACACAACTGATCAGAGGTGGGTCAATAATCAGACTATTTTGGATATACTTCAAATCTAAATCACCATAATCAAACTGTGGGGAAAATTTGATAATTTCAAAAAGTCCTTCCATCTCATTATGAAAACCAGACCAGGTACACAACTATTAAACAAATGACTTATAAATTGAATATAAATGATATATTGCAAAGTAAGAATTTTAAAAATAAAAATTGGCCAAAATCAATTTTACATTTAATAGACATTAAACTGCTTTCATTGTTAAGAGAACTACTAACAGAAATGGTCAGTGAGCTTTAGTAAAAAAAGGACAACATATGTAACATGTATAGTTACATTACAAAGTATTATAAAAATGATTAGTTTTTTTTTTTATATTCTAGTGTGCAGAATGCGATAGATAAATTGTCATCTAAACCATTCAAAAATGAAAATAACACTGACATCTCATTTTAAAAGATATATTTACCAAAACTACACAAAAATATCTGGAAATACTAAAGAGTAAATTTATTCAATAAAATTGCCATTGGCTTCAAACATGGCCTCCAGACAAATTCAGAATTTCCTTTTTTAAGCTGGTGAATGCTACCATAATCCTTGCCTTCCATTCATCTTTGGTATTACAAGGAGTTTTGTTGATATTTTGTTCAAATGCACCCCACATTTGAATCAAGGAGGTTGCAGTCTGGGGAGTTAGGTGGCCAGATGTAAAGCGTGATGTGATTGCAAATATTGTCTGACAGCCATGACTGGGTTCTCCTGATAGTGTGGTATGGTACAGAGTCCTATTGCCAGTCACAGGATCTTCCAGCCATCACCATGTGCAAAGTGAAAAATATATAATGGCGACAATTTACCCATCGCACCCTGTATACTGAGAGTTAAAAAAAAATAAATAAATAAAAAAAAAAAAATAAAAAAATAAATAAAAAATAAAAAAACAAAAAAAAAAAAAAAAAAAAACAGTTGCACTATACACAAGTAATTTTTTTTAAGAGGGTAAAAATCATGCATTTTTTTTTGTGACCAGTTGCACTATACACGGGTAAATTTTTTCTGGTGGGATTAAAATTCAGAGGTCATGCTATACATGAAGTCTGCTTGTACATGAGCATAAACGATAATTACATAGAATGTTTCACAATTAATGGAAAACAATGTAATTATTCTATATATCATTTCATAACTTAAATTAGCTACAGATCATCTTTTATTTAATTGTAGGGCCTCTTTAACTGATAATGACACTTATAAATTTTTTCATCCTAGTGACAAAATTTATAAATTATAAAATGTATACAACAGAATTTTAAATAGTTAAAAAAAAAAAAAAAATTTAAAACAAAAAAGTTGATTGTTAATAGATGTTTTGCCTTACAAGATTCTCTAAATGCTGCCATAAACTCAGAAATCACTTGATCCACATTTTGATTACTTTAAAAATACCATACAATATGTTAATCCACTTTGGAATGAGATTAATTTCATGATGAATGTAGATTAAGGATACTCTTTCATACTTCACTGTTCAATAAAAAAGTCCAAACTGGATTGATTACACAGTGCTGACAATATTCATCCAAACAGTCTTCATTACTTATCACACAGTAATTGCTTGCACAAACATTTTTTGCCTACTCTGAGTTGAATTAACAATTAGCCAATTTGATAAATTGTCATGTTTCAAGTTCTATTATTCCTATTGCTTGCTAAGAGACACTAATTAATCTATTATAGTGATGAGAAAGAAGTGGAGATATTTTTCTTGTCAGAGTAAATTGATATGAATATCTGCAGCATATAAAAGTAATGTGTATTCAGTAATATTTGATAAAGACTAGTTTATTATGACTTTCTTTCAGCATTTATATATGGCACAACAAATACAACTATACAAAATAGGACATCTGAAGAAAAGTAACAATTTCAAAATAACTGATGAAGTTTAATCAATAGAATCAAACTTCAGTTAATGCTAAGAAAATTATTAACAATAGTTTCACCCATATTCATGAGCAGCAATAAATTCCTTTGTATAATTTGAACATTTGACAAATCACTTTATATATTTTTGTTTAATTCACAAAAAGGAAAGTCTTTGAAAATCTAACAAAGTTATTTATTTACACTAAAGTGACAACTTCCATGCATAAATTAAATATAGGTGATGTTATAGGCAAATTAAATAAGCTAATTACAGATAAGTATTTTTTAAAACATCTCTAGTCTTTGTTTGGATTGGATAAACCAACCCAAGAAATGCCAACAAGATGAACTATACCAATGAAAAAAAAAAAAAAAAAAAAGGTTTCAGTTTTATTAAAGTCAAAATTACTTGACTTTAGGACAATTTGTTGTTTGTTTCATACTAGTGTAAAAATGATTCTTCCAAACACACCCACCCAAACAACATATTTGGCATTTCTTTGCAAGAGAACAATAGTCCAGTGACATTCTAAATATGAATTCACTCACAGATGGTGTGACATTTCAAAACCCTCACTCAATTGTCTGTGGTTGGATGGTAACAATTTTTCAAATGATTTACATAAACAAATATAGTCACCAAAACACTTTCTACTATAAGTATACTTTTTTATGGTGAATTTATAAGCAACCTTATTAATTAAAAATTAAAATTATCTGCAAAAATTAATAATGACTAATTCTTTTTTTTTTTTAACAAATATTTAACTCAAGTAAGCTAACTTGCTTATTATTATAGCATATTTATTCAGGACTTATTTCCTATCATGCCAAGTTTTCACATCTAGAAAAAGCTTCTATAGTTTACAATCAACATTCAAAAGATAGAAGAATGTAAGTATTTTTATTGGCATATTAATACATCTTCATAATCTTAAAAGAAAAAAAACTATCACTTTCTGAATGCAAATTGTTTTTGTTCTTTGTCAATGCTATGTCCCTTCAAGACATTGACAATCATGACTCTTCACAGATTACTATTCTTTATTATCTGTGAATCATCAAGCATTCTTGGGAAAGATAGTGGAGTGGTTTCCTGATGCCTTCACCAGAGTTTGGAATCCATAGTTGAGAGGAATCAGATTAATACCTTTCCCAAGGGCATTTGTGCAAAAGTGAACACAACAAACTAACCCAAAAATTTAACTTGGCATACAAATTTCATTTTTGTGACAATATTCATTACATGATGATCTACATATCCATAATTTCTGTAGAGATTAAAAAAAACAGTTGTTTTTGTTTTTTTTAATTAATGACTAACTAATAATCTCTTAAATAAAAAAAATAAATTTTAAAATGATAGTCATTTAGTTAAATTTTGGAAATTTTTCAACCTCACCTCATAAAATACAGTCCAAGTAAGATGTTCAGTTTTTAAGCAGTTATTTACATCATTTTAACTTTTTCTAATATCAAATGTGACCCGCATGTTAATAAAAACAATATTTAGTTGTAAAAGATTTTAAAAATTACACTTCTTCAGAAATAGGATTACACAAATTGTTCCTGAATATCTTAACTAATGCCAATTTGTTATTCATTTTTGCTCCTAATATTTTCAGCAATATAAACGTCAAATTCTGAAACATTTGAATATTTAATCATTTACCATGTAATTTTAAATCTTTGAAATCTAGTTGTAATATAGATAAAAATATTAAATATAGCAGAAAAAATAATATGAAATAAAAATCTCCAAGTAGGCCTATTTTAGGAATAAATATTAAAGAATTAAAAATTGTAAAATAGCTTGCCTTTTGTTCATCACAAATGAACATGAGAACAGAACCAAGAGATACAATTTCTTGCAAATTCAAAGTAACATACACATGAAAAAAAAAAAAAAAAAAAAAAAAAAAAGAAAAAGAAAAAAAGTATGCCAATCACCTTCACATAAATATATCTCAAAAATATCATGGCAGATCATGGCAATAATGTAATTGTCACCATTATTGCACTCTACATTTGTAAGCAATAAATAATTAAAATTTCATTTTATGTATTTGAAAACATTAATAAAAAAAATTACTAAGAAATTAAACTATTTACATGTATAAAAGCACAACTGACTAAGAGAAGTTTTCTGTACAAGTAAGATAAAAATTTAGGTTACATATTTTTCACAGGAATGAAAAATGAATCTGCTTCATGATTTTATTCAATTACAAAGTTCTATTAAACATTCTGTCAGCTGATATGTTATTTTCCTCATTTATATTGGATTATTAGGCTATATAGTTTTCTGGAAAGTGTATAAATTTACAATTAAATTTACAATTAAAACAAAAAATACAAATTTACTCATAAAAATGCAGATGTGGCTACTATTGTTCAGAGGAATTTTCCACATCTGTTACCGGTCTTCCAAACGCTAGCAAGGCCCCATGTAAGACATGCAGGTTTTTCTACAATAGCTGCAGGAAAAGATATGGCATCTGAAAGTTCTGGCTTTGTTGCATGACCTCTTCTCTGTAATTTGTTTCATAAAGGAAGTTTGCCTAGGAGGTTAGATGTCACCATTTCATTTTGTTAACAGCCTCCATTGGGAACTATTTGTAATTAATTCCCTAAGATCGTTTCTAAGGGAATTCCTATATCTCTTATGCAGTGCTTCTAGACTCCACCAACCAAAAACAAGTTTCTTGAATAGAATAATTTTGAAAGACAAGTTTTCTGTTCTTGCCACATGACACGAGTCTTTCACAGGAAAGATTCAATGCTTATGGCAATTGCTGATTTTAGAATTTCAATAGTTTATGATGAAGCCAGTAATTCAAAACCAAAAATAAATCTAATGTTATATTGTTTTACTATAGACATTTTTTGACACCAACAAAGTAAGCACTCATAAGATTCAAATTTACAAGCTCAATCAACTTAATATTTTATGATTTTTTTAAAAAAATATTTGAACTTAATTTTATCAGATTCAATTTTAATTCTCTTCTGAAGCACTAGAATATAAATTATGAATTTTTGAATTTATAGGGCCGATGAATTGGATCATGATTATGATTCCAATGTAATAAATTATAACCATGGAATATTAGTGTTTGTGCCTTATATATATATATATATATATATATATATATATATATCTCTATCTCCAGATAGACAATTTTTCTTTTTAAGCAGATGAAAAATTTACCTGATGAGGATAATTAGTCCAGCAGTATGTAGAATCCCAAGCCCAAACTTTCTGCAAGAAAAATTCAAAAAACAAATTAATTTCACATTTATAGAAAAAAAAAAAATAATATTTTTAAATATCTTTTAAGATATTTAAGGCAAAATGCTTCTGAGAAGTTCAATATAAAAAATATCTGATGTGAAAAAAAAAAAAAAAAAAGGCAAAGGATTTGAAATGAAACTAACCTTGTGTAGTATAAACAGCTTTCAGTATTTTGACAAAAACATAAAATTTATGATAAAATGATGAAGTAAGTGATTTTGCTTTTTATATACTAATGTTCACCCAATGTATTGACTGGGAAAGCATCCTGAATGGAACTTCTTACTAATGGAATGAGGATGATTCATCCTTGTGTACATGGCATGGCAGTCCCAATTGCAAAGGTCAGGGATGGTGGGACTAAGGAATGTAGCTCCTCATAACACATGCCATGCATGCAACTGGTATCATGTAACCCAGTATTACCTGCTGCATAGTCAGGTTATCAGTGACTAAACTGGTTCTCACACCAGGCCTTTCTGATGAGAAGGATGGCTGAAGCCTTTAATGAGATCAACAGCCATACTTTCTAAACATAAACAAATTAAAAGAGCTATATTGCAAAGACTTGTTTTATTATTTAAAAATCAAATGGAACTTTCTAACTGTTGCAGAAATTTAAACATGTGACTACTTTCATATATAATGAAATCAGGCACATGCCATGAGTAATTACTCAGCATAGTCAGTTTAATGACCTTTATAAAATTATATAAAAGGCCTTATCACTGCAAGAAAATAATTCATGAAGAACTTTATGTAATGCTGATAATGGTACGAGGGAAGAAACTTTTACAAAAAATTTTTAAAAAAATAAAAAAAAAAATAAAAATAAAATTAAAAATAAAGTTTAGAAAATTTTCATGAGTTTATACAAAAAAAAAAAAACAAACCCTAAAATTAAAAAAAAAAAAAGGTATTTTTTATATTTAACCCACACACTTCATTCAACGGTGGACAAGAGACAACTGTAGCAAAGGTAACATTTCTATTTCCTATTGCTAGTCATCAAATGTGGCAGGCAGCAACATTCCATAACATATGGAATAAAGGTGTTAATCAGGGCTCTACGGACAAATTTACCTTTAGTTGACCTTTGACAACTAAATATTTTTGTTTTCTAGCCAAATAGAAAAGTTGCTAGCCAAATCCATGTAATGTTATTTCACTCTAATGTTATGAATAAAACAATTCCAGGTGAAGTTTTGTTTTATTTTCTAATTCTCTAAGACAATACAGACAAAATTTATGGGAGGAAATTTAGAAATTTCAAGAACAATTACATTACTGTTACCTGGCAAATATCACTTAGAATAATTCAGTCAACTGACAAATACATGTTTGAAGATCTCATCAGTTTCAATATTAGTTACTAAACTTGAAACAACCACCTCATAAAGACATTACTTCAATTGTTACCTGGCAAACTTTGAAAGGTGTCATTTAGAAATATTCAGTAAACTTACTGACAAAATTTAAATACAAATTTGAAGTCTTCAAGATCTTATCAGTTTCAATATTACTAAACAACCTCAAACAAAAAGATCATAAATACATTATATTGAGTCTAGAAACTGTAGAACTGTTTACAGTTACCTGGCAAATATCACTCAGGATAATTCAATCAACTGACAAATGCAAGTTTGAAGATCGCATCAGTTTCAATATTATTAAACTTGAAACAACAACAATCACTTGAACTGTTACCTGGCAAAGGTGTCATTTAGAAATATTCAGTCATGATTTGTAGTTATTGTAACACTCTTAACAACAGGTTTTTACCTTATTTTCAATTTCCCTATCAGGTTGGTAAATGTCACTCAGAAATATTAACTATATTAACTATAGTAATGCTGATCTAAGATCTTAAAGTGGGACTGGAAAGGGAAATGTCCAGATGGTCTGGCAAACACATACTGTGTCTTTGTGTTAATGACATTGAACTTATTTCTGTTTCAAACTGAAATTTTATCTTTTAAAATTTATAACTCCATTTGCCCAATACTGAATTGCATTTACCTTTTTATTCCAATTTCCAGTCCCACTTTAACACTTGCTCAATTTGAATTGTCAAATCAATAGCTTGTGACTAAATCTTTTTGTTTTCAAACAGTACTGCTTTGTCCTTACATTTTCGATCAACAATGTTAGCTGGCCAGTCCCACTGTCCTGGCCCCCCAGCAATCCTCCTTCTGCTGTTTGCCATCCACTTGTCAATGGATTTCTCTCGGTTGAATTTAGCCAGATCTGGACCTTCAGAAGAAAGCAAGATTAAGTCTGACAGTCTTTGTACAGACAAGCTGCTCCGTATGTCTCTCTTTATTCTCTTCTGTGCAGAAAAGGCTCTCTCACACTCTGCAGAGCTGATTGGAGGAGTGAGCATTATTCTCACAAGATGAAGTACATTGCAGAAGTCAGTCTTGTATGGGTCCTTGGTCAGTAGGATTTGCCACAGATAAGAATAAGACTTGTCCCTGAAAGTATTTGCAACAAAGAATTTCATGTGTCTCCATTCCGTCTGAACAACTTCCATATTGCATCCTGCATCCACAAGAAGTTTTCCAAACCAGTCACAAATAATGTCTATTTCATGATTTCCAAAATGGACAAGTTCCCTTTTGCATTCTGGCCATGTGTCATGATTGAACACCTTAATGAAACTTTTCACCACACCTTGATCATCTATACTTGTATTTGTTCCCAACAGATTTTGAAACCTTGACTCTAGTTCTTTGATTGTAAAGTCAACTGTAGACTCAACATGCTTCTTTAGTTTTTCTTTGGCCTCATAAACAGGACTCCTGGTCATTTCAACTCCTTGAAATTTGGGATTACCCTGCAAATTTTCAGACTGTTGTTCTTCAATACACAGAAACTTTTCATACATTCCTCCAGGAATGTATTCCTCCTTCATACTTGAAACAGTTTCCATACAATCCTTAATTGATGCAACTGCTACAGGAAGAATCAGATTGTTTGTCTGTAGTTTTAGACTGAGCAAAGCTAGCTCGCCAAATAGATTGGATACGAAATGGCAAAATGCAGTGAATACAAGATCCTTCAATTGCTTGTTTATTTTCTTAGCTCTACCAGCAATGTCTGCATTTGATGATGTTGCTGCAAGATTTTCCATATGAGTGTAGACTGCTGCGTATTGACCATGATCCTCAGCCAAATGACCATCTTTCTTTCCTTGGAGAAAGACTCATTGCCCTGTCTACATGGGGAATTCATCTGGTACCCTTTACTGGCGCTTGTGAGTAGATTCTTGCTTCAAGTTCTTCTCCAATGATCTTGAGTTCTCTCTTGCTCCTTGGTCTGAAGTGGTAAGTCTTCCATATCAAATGTAGACAGTCATTGACAGACTGCATAATAGGAGTCTGTTTTTGTAGTTTCAATAGGGCTAATTCAAGCCTATGTGCCATACAATGAAAGTCTATGAGATAGGAAACTTCCTGCCTTAACAGTGACACAACACCATTCCTCTGTTCTGTATTCACATTTGCCCCATCTGCACAAAACCCAACAATTCTCGATGACCTTTCATCACTGATCCCCACTTTTGAAAGAGCAGATTTAGTAGCAGAGATAATGCCTTTAGCAAAAGGCATTATCTCTGCTTTCAAATTTAACTTTCAAATCCGTCAAATCCTTTTAGTTTGATTTGATTTCTGCATCGAGAAATTTCTTGGCAATGTGAGACTTTTCAATTGAGTGTTCACTTGTTTTATTAATGATATATTCGTGGTACTTGCCGTATCTAAGATTTTTACTATGGGCAAGGACGTTTTCATGTTTAAATTTAGTACTACCATCTACAAAATCAGTTTTTCCAGC